>CM051375.1:4175663-4580472 GCA_028015245.1 Cardamine occulta | reverse complement strand
TGATCCCATTATGGATCACTCAATTAAAGGAAACTGTGTAGCATAATAAAGGGATAACTTTTATAAACCTGGCTCTACTGGATAACCATTATCGTATATGTAATCATCTTATGTATGCGTAGATGGGCTCCAAATAACACGGATCCACTACCACATTATATGAAAACTGTCTTCAAGCTTGCTTGGGATGTCTTGGAAGAGAGCGAAAAAGAACTATCCTATAGTGTACAAGGTGTACTTGATGAGGTAATAATAACTATGGTTGATATAAAGAGATTATCATAGAGATAACATCTTTTGTATTAATGCTCCTATATATATCAAACAGTTCAAGCTATACTCAAAAGCCAACGTTAGCTATGCCGAGTGGGCACAAGGAGAGATCGTGCCTACATTCGATGAGTACTTGGAGATTGGTGGCGTTGAGGTGTCAATGTATGTAACTGTTGCATCTAGTTTTCTTGGGCTGGGAAATATTGCTAGAAGAAAAAGTTATGAGTGGCTTAAATCCAGACCAAAATTTATCACTGCTCAGGCTACGAAAGCGCGTCTGATGAATGACATGACTGGCTTCGAGGTACATAAACACCACAACATATACATAATTTTTTTTCCTAGTAAAAGTTTATGGTTAATTGATGCTTGAATATGCAGGATGACACAAGCAGAGGGTATGAATTGAGTGCCATGAAGTGCTACATGAAGCAACATGGAGTTAGCATAGAGGAAACTCTGAGAGAGTTCCATAGCATGATTAGAGACATCAATAAGTCGGCGAACGAAGAGTACTTGAAGACAAGGAAGATAATATCACGAGATATCTTATCACGAGCCGCTAATGCTGGAAAAATGATAGATGTCACCTACATGACTGGTGAAGAATTCACTAATCCCCAAGGAAAATTCAAAGACTATATCACCTCTTTATTCGTCAATCTCATTCCTCTTTAAATGTCTATTACTATAATATGTAGTCTTCACTAAGTTATTGGTGTATACTTTTGTCTCTCTGCCTCTTGCTCTTCTTCAGTTGTAACAAATCCATATTTTCCAAACAGAGCTTTTATTTCCAATATCACATATTAAAACCTTAAGAAAAACCCTGGACTTGCTTCTATTTACAACTAGTACTAAGACTACTACTACTTACTGTTATTTTCTATTACATAATTTTCCTTATAAAGAAAGACAAATGAATAATATAACATGCACACATAAAAGACAACCTTATATAAAAATTATGTAGAAGCATCGGGTAAAGCAGGGGATTTGCAAATAGGGCAAGAGTTCTTCATAGACAACCATTTCTTGATGCACCTCCCATGGTAGTCATGACCACACCACTTGAGTTCCCCTAACTCTTCTTTTTCCTTGTACTCCTCCTATTATTTGTTACCACATACCATTAGCCTATTTCTAATACCTTTCTTTACTTATGTTTCAGACAAGTAAATCTTACCAAGCAGATGGCACATTTTCTTTGGTCCTCCGTTTGATACAATGGATAATACGTTGTTGCTAACAAGCAACTAGAGATTGAGCTGTCGGATAGACCAGTGTTGACACTCCCAATCCTTTCTCCAAGAGCAAGAAGTTCCTGCATACTCAGAATATATATATCAGTTACCAAACTTTTGGTTTTGCCTATGCGAGGCTTCAAAACATAAGTATTTGGCTATTAACCTCGTAGCTCATGTTATCGATGTCCAGCCTCATGTCCCTGTGGTGATCAGGCATGTTTCTGGATCCATACAAGTGTGGTTGGCGATCTACAACCATGAATCCCTGTATTTGCACACACCCCAAAAAATAAGAGAAAACAGTTCAGTATGCAGCAAAAGATGATAAAATTGCAAATGTATTCTGTGTAGCTGTTAATATTGAAAGTGCACTATATCACATGGGCTTGATCTTTAAATCAGTTTTAAATGAGTGAGTTTGAATCCATATGTTTAATGTTATTAGGACAGACTTCCACTCAAAATAATGCAGCTGTAAAGCTATACCTCAGAAGAAAATCGCTCATGGAAAGAAACTTCATTAACAGGAGGCGGAAACCTCTCATAGGAACTCCTGCGTCTCCCAGAGCGATCACCACTACGCCAGGAAATGTGCGGTGATGGCCTTAGATGCCTAGAAGGATAAGTCTCAGAGACGCAATGAGACCTATCTCCAGAAGAAGATGCTACATGTCCTAATCGCAAACCGTGCAAAGAAGATCTGTAGGTAGGTGTTGACCTATGAGAGAAGCGGCTGCTACTTGTAGATTGTGTTGAAGTTCCAGGAAAACCGTGGGAAACTGTAGGGTTTCTATTTCCAATAAGCCCATGGTGATAGCTGGTAGAATCAAGAGAGGTGCTGTTGGCAACACTTCTCGGAGGAAGAAAATGATTTGTCTCTGGACTAAAGCCATTTATATCTGCAAGGTGTGAATTAATGTGGTTATAGAGACAAATAGAATTCAGAGCTCGATGCAAAGTGGAATTTGCATACCTCTAGGAACTGGGGATAGTCTAGCACAGTTCCAGTCCTTATTTCCGTGAGATGTTTGACCAGGAAATTGACCTGCTCGAGAATGCTCAACACTGTGGTGGTGTGTAGAATGAGAATCAAGGCTCGGGCTTCTTGGCAAATTGTTTCTACCTAAGCTGGTCTCTAAATCAAGTGTAGGACAACTCCGGACATTCCTTGAAGAACCCTCTCCCCTGATCGAGAGATTACTACTTCTATAAGTTGGGTCCATGAGCCATGGCATATAATGAGGATCATGATCATGCTTTATTGATTTTCGCAGGTGCAATTCCGAAGGGAAATGGGTGTCTGAAGAAGTTCTGTCACCATGGTATTGGCTTGAACTGCCCATTTCATAGATGGAAGACGCACATGGGCTTTTTCGCTTTTGTGCTCCTCTCACATTTTCCAGAGATTGATCAACATAACAAGGATTTGACCATGTCTGACTGTTGCAGTTCGAAGAAGATGCAAATGTCCCATAATTCTCATGTGGAGCAGAGAAAGTTGCAACTGTTGAACTCACGAAATGATCATGGGATGGGCCTGAAGCCCCAGGATTGTAGTGTCTCTCCATAGTATGACCTGAAGCAGCATAGGCATTTGGTCGAGGAGAAGAGTTCCAATGAGAAGAAACTGGTATTCCCTCATTCAACATGTTTTCTGCTGGATAAACATGTGATCTGGTTTCACTGGCCCCAGATATATCTGAGAAAATACGGGATGGATAGTATTAATCGAAATTCCAAACGCACATGAAAAATTTTGAGCCTCCTAATTCTCACTAGCTGAGGCTATCCACTTATCAAGATTCAATTTTTGCCAAGTGAAACCCAATCTACTACCTATGGGAACCACAGGGAGCATAATAGCTTTTAAAAATGTTGAAAATGCAATCTCTATCAATGGTAAACGAGGTTGAATAATTGATTTCTATCAATTGAAAACAGACTGATCTATAGGAATTGAGAACTAATTACCTAGACTCGTATATGGATGCTCTGGGTGTATATGATTCCAGCCTTGGTCATGTTCATCATCAAAAAATTCAGATGAACCAAGAAAATGTCTGTGCCCCATGTACCTTGGAGTCCAACTAAACCTGCACAGAAAGTTCTCTCAACATTTCAAAATTGATCCAGAAAAAACATTTGCAAGCTGAGATATATTTCTATAACTACCAAGCAAACTCAGTTTTCTTTCGCGAATGGTATTTCTTAAAAGTGAACCCAAGAGGAACTAACTGATGACTGAAAATGTGTCAACTATTTGTTTTCAGTCTGAGAGTCACATTTTCTAAGTCAAACATACGAAATCAGTCCATAATTTCTAGCTCTAGTATCTATGCCCTCTGTTACCTGTACCTACCATACTATACCTTAGATCTCATGAAATCATGAGCAAACAAATCTTTTGTGCACTTGGGCTCTGTGCTGCAGGAAAGTTCATGATGCTTATCGATGAAAAATAAACCTTAACTAGTACAGATATATTAGTTCATAAGAAAAACTTACATGAAGAGTTTGTCAATAAAAACAGACATACTTGTTTATAGTCAAGCCAAAAGAAAAGAGAGACAGAAAACAAACAAGATTGGGAAACTAAGAAGCCATTTCATAAAAAGCATCACTTCGGTTCTCGTCTCTGCAAATCAGAGCCATCAAAAGTTAAGAGTAACACAAGGAGTTCGTTAATTTACACACTTTCAGAATGCCAATAAATTTTACAGAAACATATATTGAGAACCAATAAGAACATAGAAGAGGATGAAAGAAAGAGGCACGATGGCAAATAATCATATCTTATAACCACATAGAAGAGCATCAAAGCAAGTCCATGCAAAATAGGTAACGTATGATATCATCGTTTCACCTTATATCAATAAACTACTTCTTCGTTTATATTCCCCAACAATGACTTCCAAATTCAAACAAAAGACACTAAAGTAATGTCCTTTGTCACTAACAATAGATTTGACAGCTCTGGAGTACTTATAAAGGCCTTGTACATGTATTTCACTAAACTTACAACCATGGTTGCCATGACCAAGAAAATTATATAGAGGATCCAATAGCAGGACATAAGCTTCAAATATTTTCTGAACCAAAACCCTCAAAAATGCACCTAGAAGGATATAAGTTTAGAAATCCCAACCAAGAATACAGTACTCTACCCTACCCAAGTGAAAATGCTGCCGTGTTTGATTGAGAAACTGATTCCCCATTTCCACATGCCTTTCAAGTAGACCAACCAGAAGCAATTAGGCCATTGACTTCACTAATATAATAATAACACCAAATTCAGTTCCTTCTCTTCAGATCTAAAAGTTGAATACACTACAGCTTCCTTAGGTAAACAGGTTTCGTGTATTCAATTTGAATACTACCTCCTTTACTATTTTCGCACTCTTATTGTCTTAAAACCCGCCAACACACCTTGATAGACTCTTGCACTCGGGACTTATGAGTCCAAGGGTTTGTAAATCAAAGTAGGTTGTGTGAAAGGATGCTTTATAAAAATTAGCATTATGTTTCACATCATCGTGCATCCAAATAAAATGCTTGTATGTGACAGCATATTAATTTCAGAAGCCATTATAGGATAGCTGTAGTCTTGTAAGGAAGACCGAAGTTCCCCACTTATAGATACCTTGTACCAGACTTCAAGCCTCGTTAACTGACTAACACATTCAGGTTCACATGTGATGGCACACTAGTTGTGGCCATTTGCTTACTCCCATAAAGATATACTAGGATCAGAATAAATCTTACCCCACTAAAAAACGATGGAAGAACTGGATCGAGTAAACTTCCCAAAGCCTTTACTACAATAAACTTGATCACTGGCCATATAACAGTAGAAGTAGAACACACTAATAACTTCTGGATCACTTATCTGAGTTCAAAGTTCACTTACCTTTTCCAATCAACCAACAAGGCCTGCAACACGATCTGCCACATCAAGTATATGACATGACAAGGCCAGCCACCGATCCTATGTGTTACAAAGGCTAGCATGAGGAACTAAAATCTACTCGAAAAGCGTTAAAAATGCAGTTTTGAAGAGAATGATGCTAAAATTTCAAAGTTTCTAAAAGTTCTCAAGGAGGAAGATGTATTTCTGACCTGAAACTATAGGCGTACTAGTTCTCAAAATCTCCCAAACACTTGAATCACCAATAAGGTTTTCCCTGGTTTCTCAACTACCCGAGGTTGGTGGTGGAGAAAAGTTTGATATACTGAGAGACCACCATTGTCCCTAAACCTGCAGAATACAAACCAGCTAAGCCTAGGTTATGCTAATACACTATATCCCAAACTAGCTAACTTAAGCTTGCCCTGTCTCTGAAGCAGCTTGAGTAGCTAACCAACACACAAAGCTCGCCAAAAAACAAATCCTTTAGGACGTTTGGTCTCTCCTCAGGATCGAAATCTAAAGCAAACAACAAATTCGCGCGAAAAAATGAATGTTTGGACATGCTGGCATCCAAAACCGACTCCGGTTAACGGACATGATCGGCTGATCGCCATCATACCCAAAAATTGCGGGAAAAGTCACCGGAGTAGCAGCAAAACCGGGAATAAACCGGATTAAACCGACAGAAGCAACCAATCATCACACAGTCACAAGGAAAGAAAAAGAAGGACGATCGGTAACAACATATAAGAAATAATGATAATTTGCAATCGATTCAGCTTATTTAAACATAAGAATACGAAATCATCAGCTCAACGGCTAAACAAAAATGATCGGAGAAGAGAGAAACATTACCAGAACGTCCGGCGATGGAGGAAGGAGACCGATGACCGATCAGAGGAAGCAAAGAGATGAATGAATTCGTGTAGATGACGCAGCTTTATAGAAAGAAATAAAAGAAGGTTTGGAGAGAGAAATTAGCTTTTCTTATTTTTCTTGTGTTGGTTGAGAAGGATCGGTTTATTTATATTTTAGAAAACTCGAATTAAAGCGGTTTGAGTAACGTTGCTGGTACAATTAATCGGTGACTTTGACCACCACCCCTCACCGGCTACCGGTAAAACCCGTTCAATGCCTTTTTTGCCGTCCGTCATTTTAGGTGGGTGTTTCACGGCAACTCGAAGCTGAAGATTGAAGAACAAATAACGGGCCTTTCTTTATTTGGGCCTCTACTATACGTATCAAAGGATCTCTCGCCGTTGATCCACCTAGGGGATCGTTGACCGTTGATTGAGATGACTTTTATTTTATCTCCTAAAGAGTCAAAATTTTGATAATTAAGAAAGCAATGGCGAATCGGAATATACGAAGGTAGAAGCGAAAACCACATTGTTTGTATTCATAGTAATTCTTTTGATTCATTAGAGGACCCGAAGAAGCCAAAAAAGTATAAAGTTCCGTTTTGATTTTGGCGACGATGAACACAGTTTAGAGCAATTTGCATCCAATAAGAGAGGAGAAGAGAAGAAAAGAAGAGGAGATTTCTGGATTTTGTGTAGTGGGAGAAGAGAAAACCCTAGCTATGGAGATGATCAGATGGTAGTTAGCTCGTCGTAAATTAGAGCAAGAGCTAATCTGATGAATACTTCCAATGGAATGATCTCCGCGCCTTCTTCTTCGTCAGCTTCGGCGGCGAATCCTCAGTCTCCGGGAATCAAGACGTATTTCAAAACTCCTGAAGGGAAGTACAAGCTCCACTACGAGAAGACTCATCCCTCTGGACTCCTTCACTATACTCATGGCAAAACCGTCACTCAGGTTTTTGATGTTCATTTCTGAATTCATATTTAATCCAATCTGATTTCATTACGTTTCGTTGTGATTGCTATGTGGATTACATAATTTTGGGAAATTTGAATCTGAATTAGCTGTTTCACTAGCATTTGATCACTGTGAAATTACACAGTTCATTTCCATGTTTTAAAAGTGGTTTTTGAGGATAGATTTTGGGAAATTTTGGTGTCAGGTTACTCTAGCTCACCTTAAGGATAAACCTGCTCCATCGACACCAACTGGTACCTCGTCAAGTTTCACCGCTAGTAGCAGTTTCCGGTCAGCTACTGCAAGGTTGTTGGGTGGCGGGAACGGTAACCGTGCACTTAGTTTTGTTGGAGGTAATGGAGGGAGCAAAAATGTGGGTGCAAGTGCAAGAATTGGTGCCGCATTCACTGCTTCTAGTTCCAGTACCTTGGCTACTAATTCAAATTTCGATGGGAAAGGAACTTACTTAGTCTTCAATGTGGGTGATGCTATTTTTATAAGTGACTTGAACTCACAAGACAAAGTAATTTTACTTCTACTCCTTTTGTTTTCTTAAGATTTGATTTGATGTGTTGGTTTTGGTCATAGAGTTGAGATATATTATTTGATGTAGGATCCAGTAAAGTCTATACATATCAGCAATTCCAACCCTATGTGCCACGCGTTTGATCCAGATGCTAAGGATGGACATGATCTACTTATTGGGCTGAGTTCTGGGGATGGTAATGTACAACTTTAAGATCAAGTTTGTTACTTGTCTTCTAGATGGAAATTTGTCTTGTTATTTATGCTTTTGGTGAATTATTGTAGTCTACACCGTATCACTAAGACAGCAGTTACAGGATGTTGGTAAGAAGCTTGTTAATGCTCAGCATTATAACAAAGATGGTTCTGTTAATAACAGGCAAGAGTTTGTTTCTGAAAACTTCTTTCTTTTTTTTCTTTCTCTCCTTCCTTCCTGCTTTACTGTTACATTTGTTAGTGTAACAATCATCAGTATTCTCACTTGTTTTCTTCTTTTGTGCTTTATTTATGCCAAATGGTACAAGGTTACATAGTTATCTTCCTTTTTTCATTTTACTGGATGTATGTTCTAGGTAACTCTCGATTTAGTGAATCAGATGATATGTATTATACTACTATTACAGAATAGGATGTAGTATCAGAGGAGAATGCTTATTCTTAGATAAAAGTAGACTTTACAGAAATCTGGCTAAAATTCCTTTCTGGATATAAATTGTTTTATTTGTGTCATGTCCACTTCATAAATAAGATAAAATTTGTTACTTTTAACAGCCGATGTACTAGTATCACTTGGGTGCCTGGAGGGGATGGATCCTTCGTTGTTGCTCATGCCGATGGAAATTTGTATGTGTATGAGAAGGCAAGCACATATATCAGAAAGAAAACTCTTGTATTTAACTTTTCATTTACCTAACTTTGTCTAATTTCTGACCGGAGTAAAAATTGTACTTGCAGAATAAAGAAGGTGCAACTGATTCTTCATTTTCTGCTATAAGAGATCCTACACAGTTTTCAGTTGACAAAGCAAAATATAGCAAGGTACCTAAGTTTGGTAATGTATCCATTTGATTATGGTTTCAAGGATTTTTGTGTAGCTCTAGCAGGACGTGAATGCTCATTTCTTATCCGTCTTTAAATTTATAATCATGTGCCATTGTTCACTCCCACAAATATTATCCTGCAGAGTAATCCAGTTGCGAGATGGCATATTGGTCAAGGTTCAATTAATTGCATTGCATTTTCAAATGATGGAGCATACTTGGCAACTGTTGGAAGAGATGGTAATTTGGTGTTTTTTTTTTGTTATATCCCTAGATCCAATTCTTTCTCTATAAATATCTTTCGGTTGAGCATTTGTTTTCTTTTGTTGACCATGTGCAGGTTATTTTCGAATTTTTGATTTCTCAGCCCAAAAGCTAATATGTGGTGGAAAAAGTTATTATGGTGCTCTATTGTGTTGTGCTTGGAGGTGACTGCATCTAAATACTTTGAAAATTTATCTTCCTTTTTGCATTTGAAGGAAAAGATTTTTCTGAGTCAATTTTTGTTTACTTAAGTTGCTTTTAGCATGGAATTGTTATTTTATACTAACACTGTGATCGGCCTGACAGTATGGATGGAAAGTACCTTTTGACTGGAGGTGAAGATGACTTGGTTCAAGTGTGGAGTATGGAAGATCGAAAGGTTGTGGCGTGGGGTGAGGGACACAATTCGTGGGTAAGGTTTATCAATTGCAGTATAGTGAATTTTATATGTAACACAAACACTAGTTGACTAATGTGAAATGTTTTCTCACAGGTTAGTGGAGTGGCGTTTGATTCGTATTGGTCGTCACCAAATTCAGACGGGTGTGGCGAGAATGTCATGTATCGGTTTGGTTCCATTGGTCAGGTATTCAGTTATGCTATCCACTTCCGGGTTCTCCTTTCTTTTATGTTATGCCAACTAAACACTTTTTGCTTCAACGTTGAGAGTTTACCTCGACCTATTTCTATTGATTAAACAGTGTTAATACCTCTCGTGTTGCTTCAGTTCTTGTGTATTTTAGTTTAATAGGATACAAGGTTGTAGAATTATTTTAGCGTAGGAGCGATAATGAGTGAGGGAAAATGAGATGAAATGTTTTAATGGGAATTTCTTTCGATCGTATGGGGTGATAGCATTGTTTTAATGTATCATGTGGTATTTGCCAGATTACGGGCATAGAATCGTTAATCTGCTTGATAGAAATTTGTTAGAAAGTGAGCTTTTCCAATGTCTTGGCACGCCCTGTGAAAGTTGTGATATTCACTTATACTTGGATCTTCTTCCTATGATCATAAATGTGTCTTATTTCTCTCTGTTTGTGCTGAACAGGACACACAGTTACTCCTATGGGACCTAGAAATGGATGAGATTGTAGTTCCGCTTCGACGACCTCCTGGAGGATCACCCACTTACAGCACGGGGAGTCAGTCCGCTCACTGGGACAATATTGTTCCAATGGGTACTCTTCAGCCAGCCCCGTGCATGTGTGATGTCCCAAAGCTCTCACCAGTTGTGGCTCACCGTGTTCACATGGAACCCCTCTCAGGCTTGATCTTCACCCAAGAATCAATCATAACAGCTTGCAGAGAAGGCCAACTAAAGATCTGGACACGACCAGACACCCAGTCTAATCCAACCACAAGCAAACCCTCGCTGGCCAGCCAGGTCGGTGGTTCCCCAGTTAATTCAGTCACCATTTAAATCATATTGTTTCAGGTCTTGGTTTCAAAAGGAAGCCCTTTGATTATCTATCCTGGGTACTGAATCTGACGCTAAAGATATATGGGAGGAGAGCCTGAGACAATTTTAGGACATTGATGGAGACGAAAGAAATGGAAGAGATGAAAGATTCAGAAGAGAATTTTCAGATGTAATTATAAGAAAACAGCTCTTTTGGATTTAGGGTTTATATCCAACAAATACTAACCAAAAAACCAATAATTCAACATTGGTGCTTCAGATGAAGACGCAGAGTGTATTTTTGTGCAGTTGCAGATACTGCAATGAAATTTTTTAAGAATTTCCTATTTTTGTTTCTATTTGTTTCAAACTCTGATTTTGTCCTTGAGTTGCATTTATAATTTTGAATAATCGACACTGGATTAAAGAGCTTTAGCGGCTTTTATTTATATGCTTAATCTTTACAAACCTGTGTGTTCTGTCCATCGATAGGTTTTTTATTTGTTCAGACTCTCTTTGATATTGTTTATTTGTGAAAATGACCTTTTTGTATATTTAAGCAAAGTGACGCAAATTATTTGAACCAACAGCTTTCTTGCCTATGCTCGTTTCACCATTACAAACTTTAATGGAATGTCAACTTAAACCAAAAAAGTGTTCACCACACAACTCAAAAAAAATTTAAGATGGATTGACCAAAATTGATTAGTATAATTTACTTGACAAAATTAGAGGGGGACTAAACAAAAAAGGAAACACAATAGACTTTAAATGAATCTGAAAGAAATTCAATTGCATACATAAGCTATAGATTTTCAAAGGTTTTAATGTATTTACTAGGTTTGTTTCCGCGGCGGTGGTTGCGTGGAAATCATGATTTTTGAAATTACTTATGATATTTAATGTTAGTAAAATATCTATAGCTATCTTTGTAAATTTATGATGCTGGTTTTTTTCATTTAGTTTAATTTATTTAATTATGTAAAATTTTGTTTAGCTATTATACCATTTATAAGATGATTTTTTTTACTATTCTACCATTAATAATATTTATGTAGAATTTTGTTTGACTATTCTACCATTAATTGTTTACTTTGAATGACATATATCACCTTGGATCTCTTTTCTATTTCACTCTCAGTCGTCAAATTATTGAGTGTTATTCATTTTTTACATATGAGAATATTTGCCTAGGATGTTTATTGGCCATTTAGACTTGTTCTTAATGCTTGTTGGTTGATCATTGACTAATGAGAATTATTGCTTGATGACTAATTAATGAAGATGCTTTTACTATGAGAATGGATTAGTTGTTGATTGTGTTTGAGGCCTATGGATAGATTTGATTAGTTATGATTGAACTCCATTAGTTTGCTAGTGATCACCCTATATAACCTATCATTTCCCTAGAGTTCTTACTTTAGTAATTGCATTTGAAAGTTATCATTATTGCTTTTATTACATTCATAGTTTGTTTACAAGAAACCTTAATCTTATATTGCTTAGATTAAAACATTACTTGCATTGTTAGTCAGTTAGATATCGCTTCTTCATGGATCGATACCCCAAATACCATAACGGTATCAAGTGTTATTTGATAACCCAGATTGACATAACCCATTTACCAATAGTCATGTCATATTGACATTCGACATAAAAGATATCCACCATAAATTAGCAACAAAAGTCAATAACAAATTATTGTCATCTGTACAAAAGTTGAACATATGAAGTGGTATCAAATTTTTTTTATGAATTTACAACATCATTCCACCAGATTTGAAGATGTTCATCCTCATCCGTGAAGTTGGGTTTGATGCCAGCAATGTTAGGATCAAGCTACGAGTTTCAGGAGAAACAAATTTTTTGGGATTAGGTGTATCCTTACTCTTGATTTTTGCATTATTTTTGCCAAACCAATGATCACCAATGAATGTAAAGTAGACGAGACAGCCAAGATTAAACATGTCGGATTTTGTTGTTTCACGATTTTTTGGATTTATGGTCTGTTCATGAGATCTCTAACCATGAGCTTCCTTACCATTCTCTAAACAGAACCACTTTTGATAATAATTAGTTGGACCCATAGAAAACCTAAGATCTCCTATTTTTGCAGTCAAATTATCATCTTCATTGCTAATTATAAAATATTCCTAGGAAGCAAATTCCTATGCACAATATCTTTGGAATGCATATGAGAAATCGCCATTGTGATGTCCTTGCAAATCTTAGTACACAAAGATGGACTTATAGTAGGCAATGATGTCGGTCATGTGTCCTCTCTTGTCCAGTGTAGTACCAGTTGCTCTAGGTTACACAATGACCTTTCAAAACAGGTATACAAACACTTGTCTTCCATAACCGAACAATAATACCTAATAATATTAGGATTTGAATCCACTATTAGCATATGATTAATCTTGTTGTCACTCAGCTTCAGCGCAAAAGGTCCATTTTCATCATTACTGACATCATCTTGTCTAACTGAAACCAATCGCAGATCAAAATAACCATCCAGCACATCTCCAAATCTTTGTTTTTCTTTCACAAAAATATTAGTGCCAAACAGCTGGTCTACATCTGCGTTACATTTATTATCTATTGACACATCTGACTTTGATTTATCCGCAGACACATCTGCTGATGAAATAGTTGTATCCAATGCTCGTGATCCACTAGTTGACACATCAAGCTCTGAAACACTAGCCGGAGATACCTCTGTGGATAGAGTAATAATTAGTAGTCCACTAGGTGTAACATATTCTGATTGAAAATATGTTGATGAATTACCTCTTGTAGTTGTTGGTGTACTATTTCCTGATTTTTTGATAGCTTCCTGTGATTTCTTTGGTAATCTACTAGTTGACATATCAAGCTCTGAAACACTAGCCGGAGACACCTCTGTTGATAGAATAACTAGTGGTTCACTAGGTGTAACATATTCTGATTGAGTATCTATTGATGAATTACCTCATGTAGTTGCTGGTGTACTATTTCCTGATTTTTTTATCGCTTCATGTGGTTTCTTTGGTAATCTACTAGTTGACATATCAAGCTCTGAAACACTAGCCGGAGACACCTCTGTTGATAGAATAATTAGTAGGTGTAACATATTCTGATTGAGTATCTGTTGATGAATTACCCACAAATTCAATTACCAAAACATCCCCGTGACTTGGGTGTAGAAACAAAATAACAGTTAAAATTCTTAAGATATCTGTTAATAATCGATAATTAGATGAGTGTTGATGAATTACCCACAAATTCAATTACCAAAACATCCCCGTGACTTGGGTGTAGAAACAAAATAACAGTTAAAATTCTTAAGATATCTGTTAATAATCGATAATTAGATGAGAATTCAGGACTAGCCCTGAGGGCAAGGAACAAAAGCATGTGCTTGCAATCCAAAATAGCTTTTATGTATTTAAGCGGCAGTTAAATTTATAATTTTGGGTAATCAATACTGAGTTATAGAACTTTACCGGCTTATATTTATATGCTTAATTTTTCCAAATTCCAAACTTGTGTATTTCGTCACTACATAGACTGCATAGTAGTGAATGGAATGTCAACTTAAACATTAAGCAAAAAAGTGTCCACCACACAATTCACAATTCAATTATGGTGTAGATTAATTGAATTTGAGATGATTTTACCACTTCACTAGTTTTTTTTTTCCAATCAGATCCAATTTGATTAGTGGAGGAGGAGAACTAAGTGCCAAATGTAAAACTCAATAAAACACTTACAATGAATATTATCTTTCTTGTATTTTATAGCAGCAACAAATAAATGCTAGTTTTTTTTTTTTTTGACGAAAGAAAAAAGAGAGTCTAAAACCAACTATGGTTGATACTTTTAGCCTAATGTTATAATTATGTGTGGCCTCAGTATTTTTGGCTGTCACTGAATAATATAACGAAATATAGTATTGATACTATTTTGTTTGAAATAATATAAATCTCACCTTTATCTTCATCTTGCCAAAACATTTTGTGGTTTAGTTTCAAAATTTTGTTATGTCGTAATCCTCTTCAGTGGAGATAACTTGAATCAGATGAAACTTAGAAATTGTAACCATTAATATAAATAATTTTGTAGGTGTATTATCTGAAGTTTGTACTGAGACACTTTATCCGTGGAAATATTGATGATTAAAGAAAAGGAGGCAAAACAATTTGGTCATTAATTGTTTTTTCTCGAGTACACAAACTTTAGCATTGGCACATATATATTACACCGCAGTGAAAAGGAAAGACGAAAATAAGACGTAGTTTTAAAAACAAAGTTGCCAAATTTGTACATACATAATAACACAACCATTTTGTAATTGTTATTATTATGATTGTTGTTTTTGTGGCTAAATTTAAACGTTGGCCGCACTTCTAAAGGAACCGAGGGACTTGGAACCAGAGGCCCTTAGAACGAATTGGTGACAAAATGCAGCAATGGCAGCTCCAATGAATGGTCCCACCCGGAATATCCACTGTTATTAAATATAGCAAAATGATTATAAATTTAACTGATGATAGTTAAATAGTTATTGTTTTGTATACGAAATTAGAACTCGAATTTATTTTCGGTTTCGATTAATGTTAAAAATCGTTAAAGTTTAAACTAAATCTGAACTTTTTTGAGATTCGGATTATATAAAAGAATGATCGTGGAACTAATAAGAAGAGCGACATTTTAACTATAAATTTATGGTAGATAATGGAGTTTAATGGTTAATTTAACCTAGCCTCGCCGCCCCATCACCTAAACGTTGTTTTCATTTGGACCGACCCTAATATTCTATATCCTTCTACATTTTCTTTCTCTTGTCCTTTGTCATGAGCCTTGTCCTCCTTTAGAATATTATAGACTGTCACTCTTTTACGCATACAAAATATTAAATGAATCTTATCTATTTGGGCAGACTTTGTTTTAAGATGCCATAACGGTTATATGTTGAAAACTTTGAGATAGAGCTTAGCTAGATTGACCAATAGAGTAAAAATTATCTGATTATATCGATTTCACCATATTTCAATTGCTACTTAGATTTTTGATTGATGACACAAAATGCTAATAGTTTTATGATGAGAAAAACAGTAATATGTAACTTCTTATTACCGTTTACCAATCAAAATACAATAAAAAAAAAAAGTATATAGATATTAGCACGAGCTTAGCTAACCCTACCATTACATTAAAATAATTATTACATGGCAGGATAATAGAAGCGGCGTCGTATCACGGGTTCTGTTTCCACTAAGGTCGAAATATGATGGAAGTTGGGCCCGCTGGACCGGAGAAACCGCCCATAGCCTCCGACAAATGCATCGGCACCGTCCATGCAGATTAAGTCCAACTTAGTACAGCCGTCGATTCCACTCAACCACTCCTCTAATGCCACGTAGTGTAGACCCCACAAGTTTCTTACGTATTCACTATTATTTATAGGAAATTGAAAAATAACAAAATAATCAGACAAAAGGAATGTGGTGGTCATGGCTCCTGTTTTGCCACCTCATAACAACCTTATCGTTTTAGCGACGTCCCTCTGCTATTATTGGACTATAGTTCCACGTCAGCAGTTATTTTTATTTTTATTTTCATCTTTTGTCGCTTTCTTTTGTAAAAGAATTGTTCTGATCGATATTCGGTATTTGTGATTTTCTCTGTTGAAAAATGGGCAAATTTGTTCTGATAAACATTTTATATACCTCAATGTTTTTTCATTTCATGGTTCTATAGAGATCACTAATATATATGAGTGTAATTGTCAGTGTCTTTTGAATGCACGTATATATTTGCCACAATAACAGATAAAATTACCTGATTTATATATAATTCTATTATGAAACGCGAATATATAGTCGTTAAATACATGTATAATCATAAAGTTAACTTTCAAATTACATATTTATGCGTTATTTTACAAAAATACTCAAAACTATAGTTATGTTTCTCTTATCAGTTCTATACCAAATTACCAATATTCACTTACTATGTACTATTTACTAAACTTAAAATGAAAAAGATACAAGAAGACTCCAGAATGCGCTCGCGCGAACCGGCAGGAACACACACGAATCGCGTGACATGATCCAGACAAATACTTTTAAGGCTTACAAATGATATATAATGAAAAAAAAAATTATGTATCAAAACTTAAAAGTACCTATGCATATGGGTACAGCTAGCTTACAGATAATGTATGTATCTATAATTATCATTATTATTTCTGTTCACAATTTTTCACGTTTTATTTGGTTTTTGGTTGTTTGTCAACGGTCAATTTTTTGGGTGATGCCTAACAAAATTTAATGACGTGAATATGGGACATTGTCTCTCATTACCAACTGTAGAGTTTCTTTGAAATGTTACAGTATGAGATTTATGCTATTGTTTGATTTCATGTGAAACTATATGTTCATGTAGATGTAAACTAAGTATATATAATTCTCTACAAAATTTAGTATACAAAAGTTCAATTCATCTGACATGAATTTGATGATTAAACAATACTATTTCCATTAAATCCAGAAAATTTATCATAATTTTATTTTTTACTACCAAAATGCAGAGCCAGAAAGGCAAAAGAAAAGCCTTGGAGCCAATCTAGGTAACTAGAAGAAATCTACAAGAATTAAACAAATGAAAGCGTAGTTAGAAAATGATTACTCTTAGCATCTCTTTTTTACTGTACTCCAGTGTTACCAAGTTATATATTATGGCATTAGATTAGACGTCTTACCAAAATATTAAAAAAGAAAAAAAAAAAAAAGTATTGCAATTTGCAACGTTAAATAGAGTAGCACAAACCAAGAGCTCACTCTATATAAAGAACTCTTTTATTCTTTCTTCTCACAACCACAAGTCCAACACCAACCCACAAGCAAAACATTTCCTATCAAAATCCAGAAACATCCATTACAATTACTCATATGGCGAAACACGTAGAAGGAGCAGATGGATTTCAGACAAGGGACTACGAAGATCCGCCGCCTACTCCGTTTATAGACGCGGAGGAGCTAACGAAGTGGTCTTTATACAGAGCAGTCATAGCCGAGTTCGTAGCCACTCTCCTCTTCTTATACGTCACCGTTTTGACTGTCATCGGCTACAAGATTCAGTCCGACACTAAAGCCGGCGGCGACGACTGTGGTGGCGTCGGAATTCTCGGCATCGCCTGGGCTTTCGGTGGCATGATTTTCATCCTCGTCTACTGCACCGCTGGTATCTCAGGTATCATATTTCGAACCGGACCGGTTCAGAACTTTAAAAAAAATGTGTGACATTACAAACTTGCGCTTTGATTTCTTGTTTATTTGAAATTAACCCAAAAACTTTGTGAAGGTGGTCACATAAACCCGGCAGTGACGTTCGGTTTGTTCCTGGCTCGGAAGGTATCGCTGATTAGGGCGGTGCTATACATGGTGGCTCAGTGTTTGGGTGCAATCTGTGGAGTTGGGCTCGTGAAGGCCTTTCAAAGCTCTTACTACGTTCGTTACGGTGGAGGAGCCAACTCTCTAGCCGACGGCTACAGCACAGGCACCGGACTCGCTGCAGAGATCATTGGAACCTTCGTTCTTGTCTACACTGTCTTCTCCGCCACTGATCCCAAACGCAACGCTAGAGACTCCCATGTTCCCGTTAGTATTTTATCATTATCAAATCATTTATATGATGGTTTATTAACATGATATAATTCGACTGACGACTAGTTAATTTATTATGAAATGAAAGGTGTTGGCGCCACTTCCGATTGGGTTTGCGGTGTTTATGGTACATTTGGCCACTATTCCGATCACCGGAACTGGCATTAACCCGGCCAGGAGTTTCGGAGCCGCTGTAATCTTTAACAAGAGCAAGCCGTGGGATGACCACGTATGTTTTCTCTCTTAAAATTAATCAAATTATGTTATATTGTCAAATGGAAAAATAATGGAATGTTTTTGCTTTATTTAATAACAGTGGATATTCTGGGTGGGACCATTCATTGGAGCTGCCATTGCTGCATTTTACCACCAATTCGTTCTAAGGGCCTCTGGTTCCAAGTCCCTCGGTTCCTTCAGAAGTGCAGCAAATGTTTAAATTTAAGCCACAAAAACAAACAAATGTGGTTATTGTTATGTAGAAATTGGGCTAATATTTTTAAAATATGCCCTCTTTCCCTTATTTTCTGCTTCAATTTGTGTGATTTTTTAATCAATTACGTTTCATCTTTTGGCAATGTATGTGTGTTTGTCTACTGAGAAAAATTCGAGAAGAACCAGCTGAGTTTATCTCCTTCTACCTATTTAAAATGTGTTTCATTGATACTTCAACTAAACCAATCAAATATAATTCAGACATGGATCTTCAAATGCAATGCTGAATGAAAAACAATAAGCCAATGTAAAATAGTCGAACACAATTTGGGGAATGCAGATGAATCAACACAACCATTGCAGTTGTTATTCTCCTTTCCAATTCTAAATATATTTCTCAATTCGAAACAACAACATCAAAGTTCATAGAGACGAAGATACCCAATAACAGTATGCATGATTCAGATTCCTAGACCAAGTTCAAGCATTTCGTATAAAATTGAAAATATCTAAGCATATGATAAAATTGATATTGAATTAAAAAAAGCTGCAATAACAATCCAAAACTGAGTTGTTGTTCTAAACGAAACATAAGAAGAAGCTAAAATCTCAAAATGTAAAAGAAACGAACACACCAGAATCATTTCCAAATTACGAATTTTTTTCTTAATTCTCAGGAACTTCAACTTCACCCTCTTGAATCTCCTGTTGAATATCCTTTGGATCTTTCCCATCCACAGTGCATCCAACAGAGACGCAAGTTCCAAGAATCTCTCTCACAGTTCCACTCAATTCCTTAGCAATAGATCTAGGCCTCATGATCCTAGCAATCTCAATCACATCATCAAACGAGATATTCCCATTGTGCTTGATGTTCTTCACCTTCTTCCTGTCTCTCTCCGGCTCTTTCAACGCCTTGATGACAAGTGCGGCGGCTGATGGAACCACAGTGACTTTAGCCTGACGATTCTGCACCGTTAGCTTGACGGTGACACGTAATCCTTTCCATTCCTTGGCTGTTTCCTTGGCGATGTCTTCTCCGATCTTCTTTGGTGCTAGACCTAGTGGACCGATCTTTGGAGCTAGAGAACTCGCGGCTCCCACTTCTCCTCCGGTTACACGGACGTACACATCGACGATCGCGCTCGGGTCCAACTTTGGTGGCATTGTGGCTGTCTCGGGATTTTTCAAGGTTTTTTACGATTGAGGTCGAGAGACGAAGAGGCGGTCGAGGGCAAACTCGATGGTTTTTGAAGGAGATATAAATTAGGGTTTACAAAAGTTGAATTTACGAGTTTATCCTTTTACATGTCCGGGCCTTTATGGGCTTTTAATCTTAAATCCGAGGAGTACAAATTAGACTAATCGGTTCTGCTACGGTTATGTGTAAATTAAATCTCCGGTTTAGTAAAACCGATTCCTGCCTAACAAATCGTCGTCTCTTTGCTGATTTGCTCGTCGATGTTGACTCAAAATCAGGGAAGGAGGAAGAATGGCGGGAGGATCTGAGAGAAAGACGATACTAGTAGGTCTGGTTCTAGCTCTTGTTCTCGGAGTCGCTGTTTACTTAAGGCTTTGGACAATTGATTATACTCTATCTTCCGATGACACAGAACGTTTAAGGTTCTCCCCTCTTTTCTCAAATCCAAAAACGATTCTATTCTTCATTTGATTTATTTAGTTTAACCACTGTGATTTTCTCCAAATATTGGTTTTTATGTAATAATATGATGAGGTGTCCTCAATTTTGGTAGCTGTGGATTTCATATCTCAGTTGCATTTTATATAATGAAGGGTTTATGGTTAGTGTGTGTGGTGTAATGGTGGTTGATTTGATCATTCAAGTCAATGTTTATGGTTTGTGATTTTACTTTGGTGTAGGAGACAGTTTGATTTGGCAAATAGAGAGGCAGTGGATGAATCTGCAGAATGGCGGAGAATGTTTGACAATGAAGCTGAGAAAGCTTCTAAATGTAACACACAACTCACACTGGTATTTTGCTAAGCTCCTCTATGTATAAATGTTTCTTTTTTGCATTTCTTGAATGTACTCGTCTTGACACTGAGCAAGACTGTCATTAGTTATATGGTTACTCTGTGGTCAGCCGTATCTGCCCTTGTTTGTGCACTCTATGGTTTAAGTGTATCTTTTTGGCTTAATGAATGTTAATATGGTCGTAGCTTTGATGATGCCAAAGGTTTTGTTTACCCGTTGATTTTGGGCATTGTCTTGTTCTCGTACAGATCAAAGAGTCATCTGGGAATGGAAAGGTGGAGTCATTACAAAAGGTGACATTCCCACTCAAGAATTCAAATTCTTTTAGTACATGTCTTAAGTTTGATGCTCATGGCTCATTAAGTTCTCTGTCTCTTGGGTAGGAAAATGCGGCATTGCTCAATCAGATAGAGACATTAAAACAAGAACTTGAAGCTTCACGGTTAAAGTGTCACTCACGACAGGCACCCCGTTAGAGGATGATCGTCATGATATGTTTGTTGTCAGATGTAGATTTAGTTTCCCTAATTCCTCCGCTGGTAAGAGAAATCCCGGATTGTCATATACATTTTATAGGCTCTTAATCTCTCATGGAAATAGCTTTTCATGGAAGCACTGTACAACACCAACATCACAACCTTGTAATGATATACTCAATTTTAGAGTTCAGTTCTCAGGCGCACTCACTTAATTTATGTAGTTTTTCTAAGTATCGAACGGCTTTGGTATCCTTCGTCGGAAACCATACCAAAGTAAGCAATACATTTATCGTTATAACTTTCAGTTTCTGGCTTACTTCATCAAAGAGGTCTTTACATTTAAACATACGATACACAAGATAATAATGAAATGCTCTGTCACGCTAGCAAAACCTGGTCACATTGTCTTGTCAGAATTTCTTATTGCATTGCATCTCATTCTTGAGTTTCATAGGTGGAGCAGTCTAGACAAGTATAATCCATTCATAGACTCATAGTAATAATCAAATTTAAAAATTGATTTCATCTTATAGCATGTTCCTGCAAGTTGCATAATTACTGAAGTGGAAATTAAACTCCATACCATCACACCCATCAATTTCCTTGCATTTTTGGAAAGGAGAAGACGAAATTTAAAAAGAAGATCATTCACGTTACTGATTGATTTCGTCATATATCTAACTTTACTGTTGGTTACTTCAACATCGGACTTCTGAAACCATGGAAAAGTCTAACTTGCACTCTTTTCCTCAATTTAAAACTAAAAACATAGAGAATTAGCAAATCATATTTCTACATAGTATGCATCATCATCCTTATCTAACTTGGAATCTACAATAAGCCAAGTTCAACATCATCTATTCACCCAAACCCAACTACTCCTTTTCTTCTCCTACTTTACCTCGCCTCAAGATTCCACATGAATAACTATTTTGTTAAGATAAAATTGATGACTCATGGAAAAGTGACATGACTGCGTTTAACCGATAAGATCAACTATCAAAGTCAAGTCAAGGACGCAAATTGCTGTCTAGTACTATGATATTTTCCAAATGTAATATCTGTTTCAAAACATCAAGCTAATCGAGCGAGCGATAAATTATATTCCACCCTTTATTTACATTCTTATATCATGAAGATAAACTTACTCTTAATCTTGTTTGCTATTTAGTGAGTGGCTAAAGTCCAGAAGTTGAGAATAAAGGAGGGAGACACAGCAAACCAGCTGATGAAAGCCATTGCTGTAGCGGTCTCGAACCTTGTGCAGTGGTTGACATTACATTTCCCAAGATCGTTGATGAGTACGGTTATACCAGCAGACGCAGATGCAGCTGCAAACGTTAGAGTCGATGTGATCTGCAACAATAAGAGATTAAAGAAAAAAACAGTCACTCACTATGCCTTAAGTAAACTAATTTAAACATCAAGAGAGGTTTGATTATTGTGTCCTTACTCCATCTCCAATAGTGAAACACTGAACAATCGAGTGATTTCGAAGGCTTCTTCTCACCAGAAGAGCATAAGCATCATTAAGAAAAAGTGACAAGCTCCACAGGCTTTGCAAACTAACCGCAAGAACCAAGCAGCTATCACACGATCAGAGTTATATGTATTGTCAGATTCATATTGTCTTTAGCCAAATTTTTTAACTTTTTCTGTAATGATTAAGAAGTTAGAACCAAAAAGAAGATCATCACAAAACCCTAATTTCACGCCAATATCTGACAAATTAGATAAGCAAAAGTTATCATTTCTATAGAACGATAGAGAATTCCTCAAAGGTATAACCAAAAACCCTAAAGTTTCGAGATTTTAAATTCATCGAATTCTAAAAATCTTAGGTCTAAAGTTTCAATTACCAGAATGCGGTAGCGGAGCGGTAGTCGGAGGTGGTGACCATGACGGAGACGGAGATGAGAGCGGGAACGAACTGAGAGAGGCGGAGGATGAGACCGCCGGTGGTTCCAGGCATGCCCTGCACATCCTTCATCCTAACTGGCGGCCTATCGATTGCTCCGGCAGTTGGAGCTACCGGAAGCGCGTCCACCGGGTGAATCGCTGGTCGGCTCACGTTCATCATAAGCTAACCGCGAGCTCGAACAGTTTCCACCAAAGAACTGTAACTGAAAATGACGTTTGGGCTTTGCTTATTAAATGTGTGATGTGTTTACTGTTTTTTGATAAAATTGACCCAATATTAATGTTCTTAAAACTTTAAATTTAATGTTTTTAGTATAGCTGACAAGGAAAATAAAATACTTTAATATTAGATTTCACATCCATTAAACTTTAAAATATTATATATTTTTAGTATAGCTGGAAAAAAAAAGTTACTTTAGTATTAGATTTAACATCCACAAAAACATAGTATTACTGTTAATGTCGGTTTGATTGATTTTTAACCTCTTTTTGAAAGGTGTACATAGTACTAAAATTTGGTATATGCATTACCTAATTTTACAGGTTTGATCAATTAGGTGAACGATCTTGACTTTTAAAGATAAATAACCACAATTTTACCCTCAAATTATTAAATGTTTTGCATATTATTTAAATAAATAACATGTTGTTTGATCCGACATTACTCATGGAGTATTCATTTATTTTTGGTAGGCGTTTTACTATTTTGCTCAAAATCTTGTGATTTACTAAATGTCATGTAATTACATGAATCACATATTCTTGCTTTGAGTATATTATAAATATATTTCAAGTTAAATTAGGCTATTTATCTTCCTTTTCTTTTTTTTGTCATCAAGGTGTATTATCAAAGAGCATAAAGCTCAAGTTAGTAACAGAGGTGAGGCGCTTAAAACACTCTTAAGTTTTGAGAGTTTTTTAGTTAGTATTGAAAGGCTAGAAAAAATAACACTCTTTAAGTTTTTGTAATGAAGTAAGACTTGAAATGAAGTAAAATAATATGAAAATATCTTTTGTCATCTGCGTTATAAAGAAAAAAGCTGGTTACTTTTTTAGATATCCTTTTCGATAAAGTTTTATTTTTAGATTTGTTGTTGTTGTTGTTGTTGTGAGACGATCTCTGTCATTGAGATCGACATACATAACCTTACATATATATATATACATATTATTTTTGTCTGTATTGATTTCTGTTAAGAGATATTCGACGAACAAGAAAGTGTGAAACAATTTTTGGTTACAGAGGAGAGAATTGTTACACTTACAGAATTAAAAACATTTAGTTTCGAGTTAAAAAAAGGCAGTACTAGTAATTTACATTAAAAAAAAATTCCCTCCGTATTGGAAATTTTACCCAACTAATCAGAATCTATTCCTTCCTTTTTTTTTTTTAGTAAAGATTAAAATCGTGAAATCTCCGACATTTTCATATAAAATATTTAAATATTTGATCTTGATCTTAATCATTCTTCAGATGAGTAGCCAATCCGTTCCATCTCCCAACAAAGCTTAGTCGCAACACTTTCATGGCAAGGTGCATATTCCTGCCAAGAAAAGACAATAACAATTTATGAGATTATGAAATAAAATTTTAGAAACAATCCATCTTTATATTTCTTTAATTACCTCAAGCCTTTTCACAAGCTCTTTAGCAGTAGGTGCAGAGACGATGATCTCACGAGCATTCGGGCTTATGAATCCTTCTTCGACGGCTTTATCGATGAATGAGAGCAGAGAGTTGTAATAGCCATCAACATTGAGCAAACCCACCTGCAGAAAATAATTAAAATGTTGTTTAATGATTTTATCTCGCCAAAGGTTGAATCTTGTTTTTGAAAATCTAAGGGATGGTTTGTTTTTTTACCGGCTTGTCATGTATACCAAGCTGAGCCCAAGTTATGACTTCAAGCAATTCTTCAAGTGTTCCATAACCACCTAAAATTTTTTACCCAAAAGTTTAGATTTAGTTTGTAAAAACTAAAGAGGATATTAATTAGTTAATAATAAATAACTTAATATGATATGGTCAAGTCAACAAGTGTCATGTACAAGAAAACTAAAGTAATAGAGTCTTCTTCTCCTCCTCTCTGTTACAGTTTGTACATTGGTATGAATATTATTACAAAATCAAGATCTTGAAAGAACTTGACTTTTCATAATGATTTGAGATTCAGTGTGGGCAAAATATGCTATTTGTGGGACTGTTTCAGGTTTTGTCTCTTACCTTGAAATAGGTAAGTAGACAAGTTTGGTCACAGTAAGACTACACAAGCTATGGATAGTACCATAAGTTAAAGGTAGAGCAATAAACAGAGTGAATAGAAAAGAAAAAATGTCTAATTTTAAGTGCCAGATGTTGATGGGTCAAGGCCCTTTATCTTAGACTGTGGAAACTTTTATATTATTTTAAAAAAAATTCCATACCAAAAAAAATAAAATAGAAAAACTTTTCAGTGTACTTTCACACTGCAGCTTGACCAAGAAAAACATGTTTTTACCAAATTGCTATTCCTCTTTTTTGCAATATCAGTAAAAAAAAAAACATTTCTCTTTTCTTTTCATAAGCAAACATTCCTCTTTTAAACTTTGATTTTTTTAAAGAGGTTTAAAAAAGCCTAAACTGGTGTTCATGAGGCTTGAGGCACTAGAGTTTTGACCAGTATTTCCTTACATCATTACTTAGTTTGAAAGTAAAGCAAAAATTTGAGGCTTATAATATATGTAAATAAAGTGTAAATGATGACAAATTTGGGTGGAGGGGGTTTAAAACAAAACCTGGTAAGGCAATAAAAGCATCAGAGTGCTTAGCCATCTCAGCTTTCCTTTGGTGCATATCTGCAACTGCTCTTACTTCTCCTACTGTTTCACCAGTCAACTGCCAAACAAAGAGCATCCACCAATTTTTTTTAAAATAAAAGTAGTTAAAGAGAAAAAAGCAGGTTTGGACTCTTCTACAGGCAAAAGCAATGATGGCAATGCAAGTAATCGTAATATTGGCTTTTTTTTTTTTTTGAATCTCTTCCATACCTCATTTTTACACAACCCCCCTAATGAGAAGATATTTTTTATTTTAGGGTACCTAATTTTGAATCAAAGGAAAAGAATAGGAGGCCCAAAAGATAAAACTACTCATAATCATGAGACTTAAGAAAGGGTAATATCTAGGGAGAAGAGTAAAACTGAAGCAAAGACTGTAGATAAAAAAAAAAGTATGTATGGGGATTTGGAAAACAAACATAGAACTTAAAGAGAAATTAATAAACAAATAACAATGTTTATTATAAAATCTTGGAATGTTTACCTCTCTAGGCATGAGGGTCTTGGGAATGATTCTGTAGAGTGACAACAAGATGACAAAAAAAAAAAGTTTACTAGAAGTAATCAAAAACATAACCCAACAACTAATTTGTTCTATGAGAAACTCAAAAGACTTTTTTTTTTTTTTGGTTTTAACTCAAAAGACAGTTTTCGTTTGGTTTGATCTTAATAAAGATTCACAAAGTTGTTAAAGAGAAGAGATTCAAAGAAAGAAAGAATTTTAACTGATTTGACTAAAAAAAAGTTATAATACCCAATAACATGACGACCACCATCATGAACAGCTTGTGAAACCAAACCCATCAACCCTATGCTTCCACCTCCATAGACTAGATCAATATTCCTTGAAACCTACAAAAACAAAACAGAGTTACACATGAAGCCTAGATTTGGTAATAAGAGGAAGCAAAAAGAAATCGAAGCTTTGTGAGTTCTACATAAAGCATAGATTCAAACCCATTTTAACAAAACAGTAACTACAATATTCTAAGGTTATACCACTCAAAGAAGAAAGAAAAAATGCTCTGCATTTGCAGAAACATCTTGTGAACATATTTATGAAAAAAGCAAAAAAAATTATAGTTTTAACAGATCCTAATGAAGCAAAGAAGCACATCAGCTTATTTCAAAGACATGAAAGTAATTAAAGCATGTATTACCAGTTCGTTGCCAAGATCAACAGCAGCATCTTGGTAACTGCTCTTCTTGCCTTGACTGCTTCCACAGAAGACACAGATTCTTCTGAACTTTGACTTTTGCATCGTTTCAGCTTTGATCTCCATTGCTTCTGATCTCTTAACTTATGAAGAATATAAACTTTGTTCGGAAAGAGAAAAGGTAAAAACAGTTTTAAGGTTTCTTTAACTTCTGTTTAAGGCAGTTTTACGAGTGTCAAAGAGACCCAATTGAAATCTCAAACCACTGTTTTTTTTTTTTTTTTCTGTTGTTGTTGTAATGTTTCTTCACCACTAATGCTCCCGGATTGTTGTTATATAGTGCGTCTTCTCGTCATGCTCGTTATCGATTTAAAACACATTTTTTAAAACGTACTTTTCTTTTTATTTGGCATTTTCAAAAGTATGACAGTGCAAATAGTTAATACTACAATTAAAAATTAACGAAAAGCAGCTGTGGTCTTTTGGAAAATTACCTTTTTCGGAAAATAATATAACACTACCAAAAAATTGTTTGATATAAGTATTAAAAACAAATTTGAGAAAATTTTCCTAATTTTTAAAGAAAATTTTTAAGTTACTGTGTTATGAATTTACTGAAGGATTTAGAAAGAATAACTAATAACGATTTTTGGTACAAAATGAACACATGGTATATTTTGTTGTTTATATTCCTTTTGTGGTGGTATTCCCTTTTTTTGTTTGTTTAATTAATCTAAACTTTTTTTATTGTGTTATACGTTGAGGTCTTCACACGAGAGAGATTAAAGCACGCGCGTCTTTCACCACCCGCACATACAGCTCATCTTGGCATGCGTGACCAATTTCTTCCTTGTGTCAAAATTTTACTCTTATTTAGTTATTACTGTTTTTTTTTTCCTAAATATAAAGACACTTATCTATAGTAGCTACTGGTACCATAAACCTTCATTGTGGTAAAAAAAAAAAAACCTTGGTTATGGACCTTATGGTTAAGTAAGCTCATGTACTGCTGACAATAAATACTTATACTCACGAGTCACGAACCCCGACTATTTTTGGAAGAAGAAATAACATGTATTGTAACCCATTAGTTAAAAACTTAAAAGTAATTGTGACAGATGATTGATTATTCAGTGATAAAATATTTATGAAAAATAATAATTATTTTGAGGATTAGATAGAATTGTATCCTCATATTTCCACAAATGTTATTATCATAAACAATTTGTACAAGACCTATATATGTGTGGTGAAAGATTCATCACAGGGTGTGTATATTATAAGATCTTGCACAAACCTACATTCCCATCAAAGTCCAGACTCCAGATGATAGAAAAATCTGTGAGTCTTAAATCGAGATCGTACATATTTGTATCGGAGCTACAATAGCATATTTCAAATGAGAATCAAACCGAAGATCTAGACAACATACATTTTTGGAAAGACCTTGATATATAACACCACTGGTCCAACAACCCATTTGGTTGGTGTCGTATGTTCGTTTGTAAACCGTAATATAGAGCATCTTTTGTGGTATGTAAGAAATTAATAGTTGGAGCTAGCATCGGTGAAATAATAAACGCATGTTTTCATCGGTCACGTCACATGTCCATCAATTTAACCATGTCATTTTTTTTACTTCTTTCTCAAAGTATTTCCAAACGAACAAGGACAAGATAGGGGAAAAAATAAACATCGTATACACATATTAAAATTTTAAATTTCTTGTGTGTTTTTAATTTTATAAATAGCATACTAGAAAATTAAGTATGCACGACCTCTAACACTTAGATAACTTAACTACTCTCCATTTCATATCAAATATCATTTAAATTTTGCTTTCAAATAAATATCGTTTTATATTTTTAGTGAAAAATTTGGATCAAATATCTGGTTTTATCTTTATTACTTTAAAGCATTAACGAATTCAAAATTATAGAGTGTATGAGTGTGCTAATAAAAAGTAAAAAAATTAAAATTTAAACTATTGTGAAAATTAAAATCTTAAACTTACATTAATGAACGTCATGATACTTATCAAGTTAACATGCCTTAAATTTTCCCATACTTTATATTTTCTGACATAACTATCAAATTATAAAGCTTTGTAGTAATTATCTTCTACGCGTATATAATAAAAAAGCCCCTTGTAATTTTTTCTTAAAGAGAGCTCTGAGCTCTCTCAATGTAACAAAAAGAACATTTTTAGATTTTTAAAATTGATTTAGTGATAAAGCTCCCTCACTTTTATTCCCTTTATAAGAACATGACAAGTAACTCATTTTCAATTAAAATAGGTAGCAACAAGAAATTGACAGCTTATATCTGGCAGTGTAAGATGGGTATAAACATTATTTACTGATACTCATGCACAAAATTATAAGAAAGGAAAAAATAACCAAAAATTACCAAGACAAGAAGAACCCACTAATATAGCTTAAATTAATGGAACCATGGAAATGTTATGGGTATACCAATAGATGTACACACCATTTTTTATATATATAGAATGAAGAAGTTAATGAGATGATGATGTCTGAGATATGGAGCAATGTGCCAATTGATGATTGAAATAAGAAACACAAAGTGAGTTATGGCTTTTATTACCAATGTAGCCCAATTCACCCTCCCTATGTAGACAACCTTCTTCTTGTTCTTTGCATAGGAAACATTTCTTCTATTTTTTATTCCCCTATATTCATTTTAACCTTTTTATAATTTTACTGAAAAGAGTTCTTAGCGATGCCCCATCTTCTAGTGTAACTAACTTGTCTTTCTAATTCCACTTGGTGTTATTGCTCCACATAATCTTGTGTGGAATGAGACAGTGAGATAAATAAGTATATAGTTTCGGCAGATGATAATGTTTTAAGGGTTGACTATAAGAATCACCCCCAAATTTATGCTTTTAAATCCAATCCATTTATAATTTTAACCTCTTTATTTTTCAACCTAAAATTATTCAATTCTTCAAAATTCCACATCTCTAATTAAAACTTTCATTTAGTTAACCGTAAAATCGCGTTTACTATCCCGCAATTGACTTTATTCGCGTTTTAGAATTTTTTTTTTTTTAATTTTGTTGTCAGAATTTCTAATTTAAGAGTTTCAAACTCCAATTAATGAAACCTACTGAATGACTTAGAGACTCTTACTTTTAACATAATAAGAGTGACTTTTGTGACTTTATTAAATTCATTTTTACGGAAGCTATGAAAGCTCTTTTCAATTCATCTATAGCAAAAAAAAAGAAGTCAAATTACCATACATAACAAGATCAAATTACCATCAGACATAAGAAAACAAGAATGATCATAATTAAAAGTGCATGTCTTGAAAACAATAAACTGAATTGGAAATACGTCTTTAAGCAATCCAAAAGAGAACATAATCTGAATCAGAAATATATGTCTTTAAGCAACCCAAAATAGACCACAATACCGATGGAAAGAAGAAGGTAACATACTAGTCAACCTCAAAACAGAAAAAACATAAAAAAAAAGACTGCCTCCATCTAAAACCAACTCCTAAACCACTCCATCAATGCTTGTTTGTGTTTCTTGTGTTGGTTGTGTGACAGAGATGATTCTGGACCTTGAGAAGAGGATGGACCAACCTGAAAGCACATATTGGTGAGCCAAATATGTAAACAGATCAATACCACAACAGAGAGTACAAAGATCCAAATATGAACACAAAGATATACCATAGCATCTATCTTTGCCTTCTTCACCTTCCTTACCTTCTTCTCTTTCATCTTTGGGAATTTCTTACAACCAGCTGCATTGTGTCCAGCTACACCACATGATGAACAATGAATGGTGCATCCTTTCCGTCCAAGTGTTTCCTTATGTGCCTTCTCTTTATGTGGATTCTCAGTATATGTCTTATTCTTCTTCTTTTTTGGAGACTCAGGTTTGCTTTTAATCCTTGCAAAGGTTTTTTTCTTCTTCTTTCTATCTGGTAGTATCGGTTCTGGAGGTGCAGTTATCAAACGGTAACTTGAATTCATCCAGAATTTTGGGCCTCTTACTGGAATGTTTCCTGTCTCATAGAGATCATACCACATGTCTATCGAAAAGAATCCGGATACATAGTCTTCAGCATTAAGACCGGCGTCTATCATGGCATCATATGCATGTTCACAAGGAATCCCGGATAATTGCAACTTACCGCATGAACAAGTCAACTTCTTCATCTCCACCCTATAAGAATTTCCATCTAGTACCACTTCAAACATACCATGAGTGCCTTGATATGTTGTACGCTGATCAGCATCCTTCTTCTCCAGTGCAAGCATTTTACCAACATACTCTGAAAATTTCCCTTTATGGTTCCTTGATTTCTTGTTCTTTTTGGTAATTCGTTGCATTGCTTGTCTCCTTCTTGTTTCCAACATTGGAACCATTGACTTAGCTCTCGCTTTCGTAATTGTGGAGTTGAATGACTCTGTGGCGTTGCTGTCAACATCCTCACAACAACTTCCAAGTCTAAAAAAAGCCCTTGTCCAAGTCTTTGGTTGCTCATTGATCACATTATTGTACAATGTTGTGTCATAGTTTCTCAAATTTTTGAGATTCATATCAAACTCTTTCTTGTTGTAGCTCCAAGCTATCCTCCAAACCAATTCCTTCAACTTATCCTTATTTGCATGATTCTTCTTCAAGTTCTCTACGATATGCTTGACACACTTTCTATGTTCAGCATATGGCAATTCACTCTTCACAACACTTATTAGTCCCTAAATGAAGACATAGTTTATGTTATTTTTCTAATAAGCTAAACAAAGAACAAAGAAATCAATGAATATTGACAAAAAATATACTTTAGATCGATCAGATATAATGACAAAATGATTGTCATCTTCTAGACCTAAGTCAACTTTGAGTTGCTAGACAAACCATAGCCAATTTTTGACATTCTTTGATTGTACCACAGCCCATGCAACTGGATATATTTGATTATTTGCATAATGGCCAACTGCAGTTAAAAAGACTCCTTTAACCGTAACTTTCAAGAAAGTGCCATCCAGCCCGATAATTTGTCTACAATGACCTAACCAATGGGTTCGGAGTATGTTAAAACATACATAGAACCGGTTGAAAATATCATTGACAGCTGCATTTGGATATGTATCAACAAATATTGTAGACTTGGAGTTTGAAATATGTATCTCGTTTATATAACACCTAAGGTGAGCAAACTATTATGCGTACTCTTGCTCCAACCATTTTATAGCAATAAGTCTTCCTCTTTGGTATTAAGGTATAGAAGACACAAATTTCCATTGCTCTTTGATATTTTGGAATAGCAATAAGCATGAACTTTTCATCGAGACGTACTTTGTCCATGAAAAGCCTTCCAATCACAAGACTTTTTAGTATTTCGCATTTTCCATTAGAAATACAATTATGCCACAAGTAAGTAGTCTTCACCAAAAAAATTTGCTTCTGCTCATCATAAGAACAATACACTCTCCATTCACATTTTCCTCCCATGCCACATATGAATCCAATTTTGTTTTTTCTCCCATCTATCTTGAACCATATTTTGTTCTTTGCTCAAAGCATAATCTAATACAACTTCTTTGAACTCGAGAGCAGTGAAGAATGCATTTCCCACTGCTATTCTATCACCTCTTACCCTTCTAATTTTTCTATCTCTAACAATAATTGGATCCTCATCTTCATCTGAACTATCTGGAACTGTATTCCGACCAATGTACGGCTCATCAACCAATTTTGCAACTGACTCTTCAACATCATACTCAAACTGTTCAATTACTTCTTCATCGTCATCACTATCCTTTTTCTTTTTCCAGCACTATGTCTTTCATCTTGATTTTCACTTCCATTCTCGTTTTTATCTCCTCGTTCATCACTATAAACCACCAAAAACATTGAATAAGATTTGCAATATAAAACTCGGTTACATTATGTGAATTTTGTTACAATCTAAACATGAATAAAATTTTTTTTTATGTTATTGTGCAATCTAATATTTTAAATGAGTTACAAAAAAGTGAAACACTAATACAAAATTGTTCGAACTAGTATTGATTAGTTTATATGCCTACAACCATTACAGCAGGTGTGAGACATATATATATATTACTATTAGTAATTGTGATGTATAAATGCATAACAATGAAAACTGTTTTCAACAAAGGTATTAAATAAGATTTATAGATTATTAAAGAGAGAAAGCAACGTCAACACAATTATGAATAACTGGCTGCAAACAATGAAAATCACAGATTATTAAAGAGAGAACTAGTAACACTTACGAAGTTTCGTTTTGATTTTCCTCCATAAATCCCAATCTAGTTTCACCACAAAAATCAGGATCCTTCATCCTTTTTTCGAAAGCACTTTTCTCCTAATATTGACCTAGTTTCAGTTTTAGAGAGGGTGTTACGATTAATAGCTCATAAACTCTAAAACATTCTTCAGACCGATATTTAGAGAGCTTGTTACGTTAAAGTTAGTTTTTACAGTTAACTAAACAAAATTAAAGTTTTAATTAGAGATGTGAAATTGTGGAGAATTTAATAATTTTAGGTTAAAAATAAAGAAGTTAAAACTACAGGTGGATCAGATTTGAAAGCATAAATTTGGGGGTGATTCCTATAATCAACCCATGTTTTAACGTTTGGATAGTATTGGTGGGCAAAATATTGAAAATTAATTAAAAATATTATTTATGTATATATATATATATATATTTTAAACAAATTCATATTTATTCACTTTATAATAAGCAAACAACACATTTAAGTTAAAGTTTTCCTGCCTCCAAATTATGGCCAAAAAAATACAGCAAATTTATTTTTCCCGTATGTATTTAAATTTATTTTTCTTTTAATAACTCTAACTGCCTCCACAAATGAAAACGTTAGACGTGGCTATTTTTTTAACACGATCGCAAGATCAAAGAGTTTGCCAATCAAAATATTAGTTTATTTATGATCGAACCTCATAGTTTAACTAACGTAAAAACCAATCATCAGATATAAATAAAATGTATATATAGTCTCATATTTTAGTAGGTTTAAAAAGTTTGGAGTGATAACATAATTTAGAACATCCCACTTGGAAAAAAATATTCTTCGATATTCAATCAACCCACCTAATAAATTCTGAAAAAAATTTCCAAGCAATAAATTAATTTTGATTGAAATTAGAAGCTAATCTATTATCATCCTAAGCTATAGTAGAAACTATATGGTATTGGATGAAAGCATTTCATTTTTTAGTCTTAAATCATCCCTTCAAGTTTAAAAGTGTCTGATTCTTAAAAATGAAAGGTACAGAAACCAAAATTAAGAACCTAAAAAGTGATAGCAAGAAACTCATAAAAAATACTAGCTGCATTCAAAGCCTATATATAACCCTATTGGATTGCTGGCTTGGAATGGCAGTAACCCCACACTCTTATACTTCACAGTAAGCAGACAGTTGCAATTTTAATATCATGTTTCTAATATATGTTTAAGCGTGTGAATTATTTTAAGTCAGAAAATTATATCATTGCAATCCCAAGATCTGAGTAGATGCTGCCCATTACTACTATGTAGGGTTATAGAGATTATAAACACATAAGTAAGTTTCTAAGTTAGTGTACATGTTTTATTATCTGCATGCTTGCATGCGCATTTATCCTCTCTTTTTTTTCATCTTCTATATATAGTTTCCCTCCACATTATTCTTCTTGGGGTTTTCACTTCCGACCCAATTTTTAGTTTATCATAATAACCATGACGATGTTAGTGATATCACAATTTCATTAGATAATACTTGCAATCTAATTAAATTCAAAGGTTATATGAAAAGGGTAGATGAGGTTTCAAATATACTCGAATCTTTTTTATTAAGTCTTGAATGGAGACAAAGAAAAATAGAACTTGGAAAAGTGAATAATTTGAAGAACGCAAATTCTTCTTTTTCTTAACAAAAGGTTAATATCTTGTCTTTCCTCAATTTTTATGATGTTAAATACCATGGGGCCGATTGGTTAGAACTGTTATTTTATGTTTTTGCTATAAGTTTTTGGTTGTATAAACTTTGACTGTAGAGATTTTGACTGTAAAAACTGTTATTATATAAAAGTTTGCTTGATACAAAAGTTGTAGAAACTGTGACTTTAAATATTTTTAAATAATAAATAATAAATTATTTCAATAGTAAATAAAAAAATTGTTTTGATGTATGATTTTTGTTTATTCTCTGTATGTGTGATTTTTTATTAGATATTCATCATAAATTTAATTAATTAACAAAACTGAAAAACCTTATTTGAACAATTGTTACATAACAATTACATGCTGTAGTTAATTATAAAATTTATTATTTATTTTATATATTTTTGTAATTTTATTAAAAGAATTGAAAGAATTAGCTGTATTATTTCTTATTAAGGATTGTTATGTTAATTTCTAAATGTAATTTAAAGAATTAAAAGAGTTGGATGTATTATTATTAATTAATGATATGTTAATCATTTATTTATTTTGAATTTGAATTATTTTTTCTTAATTAACAAACAAAAAAAAATTATTTGAAAATTATTACGTAACTTTAGTTTTTCTATAGTTTTAAAAGTCTCATTTTTTAGACTTTTAAAATTTATACTACAAATTTTAAAAAGACTTTAAAAAGAATAGTTGGGCTTTTAAAACTTAAAAGCAAAAATTTTTAAAGTCTGATTGGTTAAAAAATAACGGTGGAGAGTTTAAAATTTCCTAAAATTTTTAAAATTTGCAACCAATCACTCCCTATATTATATAATAGCATCAATCATGTTCTAACGGAATTCTAAATTACTTTTTAAAACATACTTCGATTACTTTTTGTTTCAAAAGAAGTACTAGTTGCCGTAGAAGTAGTCCATTTTGTTTATAAAAGGGTATAATTTTAATTATAAAGTATTGTGAATGATCTTGGAGTGGTTCTCAACTTTTTGTAATTAGAAAAGGTCAACATTCGTTTTAAAGAAGTCAGTTAAATTTAGAAAAGTTCCGAAAGCTGAAAACTTTAATGCAAAGCCTGTTAATTATTGTGTGTAACATTGACCGTTTTATGATTACTTTGAAACTTTAAATGTATAACGAAATTCATTCATACTATTAAAAATGCTCTGTACGATTTTGTGGAGTAACTTTGTTATAAAGCGAGTAAATTATTTTACCGACAAAGAGGCGCAGAGGTATAAGTATAAATAAATAATAATACAGGCTCTTAAAAAATTTATGAATGTATGTATTTATTACATATGAAGCAGGGAAAAAGGCTTCAGACTTTCTATCTGACAATATATCTTTTTTTTTTGTTAAAATATTAATTCCCGACAAACGGGAATGCTTAATTTAATTGAATACGTAAGATGAAGAAAAAAATATATTTAGGAACAGAAAGCTATTTTTTATACCATACAAATTTCTGGGAGTACATTTTTATTAATCACCATATTGATGGAAATATATATATATATATATATATATTTTTATATTTCATAATGAATTTTGTCTTTCTGTTTATATTGCCAAAAGATAATTTGAGTTGGCTATGGGATGCAAATAGCGAACAATGAACGAATTTTCTGATAATCTGAAAAAACGGTTTCATATCAATTAAGAAAATTCTGATTCTCAAATCAGAAATAGACAATATAACTGATTATAGAAAACGGAAAATCAGAAAAATGTTTGTAAGTTTGTTATGTATATCCCGTCAGAGACAATTCGCAATATGACAATCTCTCATTAATGAAGTTTTTTTTTCTTGTTGGTTAAAGATCATTAATGAAGGTCGTTTAATACTAAGAATAAGAAATCGAAAAAATTCTCTGAAGAATTTGTATTTTGTTTTATTAAAACACGAATTGACGACCCAAAAAAAAAAACACGAACATAAGAAAAATCATTTTTTTTTTTTAACAATGTAGTGGCTTATTTGGGCTAACAAGACTTTACAAAAATGATCTCTAAATTCTTTACAATTTTAAAATCTTTTGAAAGGACACCGAAGGTAGGAGGAGAATATGATCATTTACCCGGGTAAAATTCTTGAATGCACAAGACGTCAAATTCGATGCATAGCCATCAACAAAGGTTGATATGATTCCGACAATATTTTTGAATTATGGCTTTTACGAAAACATTTACCGCCTTTGAACTAAAAATATGACTCCCAAGTTTGTTTTTTTTCCTACGGCCCGAGGCTAAATCCACCAATTAAGGAAGCGGATGAAAAAGAGAGACAACAAAACAAGAAAGAAAAGGGAAGAACATGGATTTGAAGTGGTCAAAAGGGACCAGTCAAAGGTCAGAAAGGAACAAATCCGTTGTTTGGTAGTTATCATAAAGTGTCGGACAGTTAATGCCGTTGCTTAAAAGTCAAATCTCTTTCACATTTTCACTTAATCAGTAACTATATTAACAAACTTAAATTCAGTTCACTTCTTTTTGGACAACAATATAGTTAGTGAATAGTGCATTCAAACTTTTTTTTGTCAACTATTTAGAAAACTCACCCAGTAAATATTCTCTTTGATACCATACTCGAAACTCAAAAGCATATTAAAAACACCTTTTCATTAAATATGTCTAATACGCGTGACTAATAACATATGTGTAGATGTACGTAAGGGTTTAAGGAGATAATTTGTAGGCAAGAAGAGTGGTTGAAGTATGTATGGTGAAGAAGCAAAGAGACATTCATTTTGTTATTTATCTTTTAGAAATTGAATTTTATGTCCTTTGTGTTTGGGACATTATCTTACATTCATGTCAATGCCCTTAACCTTTCGGCCGTCTCTATACCCCATTTGTGTGTTTTTTTTCCAATAAAATAAATAATTATGAAAGTAATATTGAGCGCCTACAATTCAAAATGTATACACCAGGCGAATCACATAGCTTTAAATTATATATATAAATCGAAAGATTGATCGTTATACAATATCATATCAAAGATAGTGAGTCTAGCTTATATTAATTAAATAGTATTTTGATACCTAATATAGCATGCGGAATCTCCTTTATGAAATATAGAGTACCTATAAAAGATATATTGAAATAGTAAACAGACATATGTAGAGTATTTGAGTTGATAAGAAATATCGACAATTTTAAGAAAAGCATCGACATTATCTTGCTATACATTGGTTAGAAAAAATGTCTTGTAAGGGATAATGGATTTTGTAGGATTTAGTTAAGGGACAAACATTGAACATGTTCATGTCCAATGAATGAGATTCATAAGTCAAAGTGGGTCTACTTGCGTTGACCAGTTACAAAGCTATGGCCGATAACTCATGGTTTTGCATGAAATTTGCAATCTGTTTAACTTTTTTTTCTATTTTTTTTCTTTTCTAAATTATAATTTCAGGGCAAGTTCAAACTAAACCTACACTCAAATCAAAAAGAAAACTGCAGAAATTAGAGACTCGGTAAATCTATTTGTTCAGTTTTAGAATCTCTGAATCACACACTAAGTATTTTCGAGTTCAGCTTTGGCTACAAAATACAAACACATGTTTGCTCTCTTTTTTGGGCTTTCGGCTTTGCTTTCTTGTTAGGCTTTCGTTTGTTAAAGGGAGTTCAAGTCCACCTGTTCTTTTTTTGTTTGTTTGCTTTAATTTGATTAAGAGTTAGATCTCTTATTAGTGGTTTGAATAGTATTCACGGCTTCACGGTCAGTTACGAAATACATTCATCTTTCCTTTCCTTACCACAATTTACACATTCAATCTTTCTATTTTTAGTGTATACTAGTAATATTTATATTAACTGTCTAATTCGTTGGGATTAGGAATTTTTTTTTTTTTAATGTCATGGCAGCTTTCCTTTACTTACCACAATTTACTATTCTAATTTAATGGATCATTTTTTTTGTCGACCTAATTTAATGGATCTAACTTTTTTTTTGTTTTGCCTTTTGATATAAAAAGACATATTTTAACTTGTAGTAAATTAGTAATAGGTAATAATTTATTTTTAAGTGGAGCCCATAAAGTAGGAATCCTACGCAAATGTTTCATGCTAATGTGTCCAAGACCGGGCCCGATAATTTTGGAGTATAAATAGGATCATTGGGAGCTTTGTGAAAACTATCATTTACATTGATTTAACAAAAGTAAACAACGTATATACCTATATAGCAAACCTTTTGTTTGGCTGTAAAAGATTGTATTTATGGATCAAGATTGGGACGACACTAACGTTATTGGCATTGCCAACTTTCTGTGGGCATTTTTTTTGTGTGAAAACATATTGAGGTTCATATTTGATATGATAAACAAATATAACTTTGGATATCAAAGTCTGTAATTTTTTATCAAAAAAAAAAAGTATGCAACTAATGGTTTTTTATGATGTACTAACAAGATGAGAGAAAATGCTTGAATGAATTCAATTGTGCAATTCTGCTCATATGTATATGAACAAAAACTTCTCTATGCCCGATTCATTTTACTTTTATGATTATTTTTCTTGTTTATGTTTTGAAAAACTTTTGGACATCACAACAAATATGTGATTGGTTTAACAAAAGTTTATATGTGAGCAAATGGTAACCTGATTAGTTGAATAAAAATGGTTGAAAAAACCATTCATCTAAATTTTTACCATTTGAGATGAAATGAGCTAAAATCACTCTAACTCATTCAATTATTTTTTTTTGAAAAATGAATCAATTACAAAAAAAAATTATTCAAGTCATTCATCTATTAATTTAGAGTTAAATAAGATTCGACTCAAAAAGAATTCATTTTTTGTCCCCATTCATTTTAAGTCATTCATCTATCATTTTCCTATCTATGTTCAGAAACAAAATCTATTCATATTAAACTATATTTATAAGTTCTGATCAGTTCCATAAACTTCACCAGCACTTCAAAGCCCTAGCCTCTCTTAATCATTCTTCGTGTCAAATCTCTATATGACCGAACGCGAAAACGTTCTGTTCTAACTGGGTTTTGTGTGGGGTTTTAGTAAGAATGGATACAACAACAAAAATTGGTTATGAAGCCAATCAATGGAGGAAGAAGCATGTAGCTAAAGAGGTAGAAGAAGTTGATCATGTAAAGATGACGATGAAGAAGCGAAAGCTGCATCGTGGTTTGTTTGAAGAACAGAGCCGACCAGAAACATCAGAACCATCTTCTTCCTCTGGGAGTTTCTACATGGACCAAAAGGTTTATGAGATTAACTCATATCAAGATTCAAAAGGGTTTGTCATGATAGTGCCCTTATCTCCTAAGAAGGCTCTTCATGCGGCTAATATCAGGATTCGATTTGCAGATACTATCGTGAAAGCCAAAGATAAAAAAACAACTTGAAAATAATTCATTTTTTACCCTTAATCCAATAAGTTGAGGTAAACATATCATTTTTTCTATTTTAAAATTATTTGGGCTTTCATTTGTTCAGGTGATCTCCAAATGATCTTTGCAATTAAATTATTCTTTTCATATTTAACTATATAAATGTTGTTGGGATGCAAGTCGTTGTGCACTATTCTTTTGGAGTGCTCTTGGAATTAAAAATGATGCCTCAGAATGTGTTTACTTGTATCAGCTAACAACGCCATTGCAATCTCGTTTCTAATCAGTTGATAACCACTATTATCATTGCAATTTACTTGTTTAATAGAAACTAAGCGATTTTCAAAATCACCATCAACAACTTACTCCAAATCTTTATTTTTGTTTTACAAAAGACGTAATATTGTCAATCGAAATTCATATTTAATATGATAAATAAGGAAAGATTTGGATATCAAGTATACAACTTATGGTTTTTGATGAATATAATGAGATGAAAAATACTTGAATGGAATAAGTTGTGTAATTCTTCACATATGTATATGAGCATGATGAGGATGAGATGAACGTCTTCAAATCTGGTGGAATGATGTTGTAAATTCATAGAAATGTTGTGATACTATTTCACATGTTCTACTTTTGAACGGATGACAATAATTTGTTATTGGCTTTTGTTGCTAATTTATGGTGAATATTTTTTATGTCGAATGTCAATTATAATATGAATATAATGATTTAACAGTTTCAAAATTGTTTTTTTGAAAAATTACATTTGTCTTGATGAAGATATATACTTTCTACTAATTATGTTTAAAATCTTCTTGACCTTTGCATCACTCATGTGAAATATATGCTGACCACTGAGAGTGAAATAGAAAAGAGATCCAAAGTAAACAATTAATGGTAGAATAGTCAAACAAAAATCTACATACAATCATTTTATTAATGGTAGAATAGTAAAAAAAATAATCATCTTATTAATGGTAGAATAGTCAAACAAAATTTTACATAATTAACTAACTAAAGCTAAATTAAAAAAATCAGTATCATATATTTACAAATATATATATATATATATATATAGATATTTTACTAATATTAAATATCATAAATAATTTCAAAAATCATGATTCCTGCGCAATCAATCCATCTTCAGTAATGCTGACTACAAATTATTTCAACAAACTTATATAGCTAATTGTATTGGCCACCATGTTTCATGTTTGTAAGAATAAAGTTAATGAATTCCTTTTCTTTCCATTTTAATTTCATGTTAAATCCATAAACTTACAGAAAATTGGGACATGCATCCACCAAGATAACATATCGATCTTAACAGTTTGATGCTTTTTTATAATTTTTGAAATTAGAAAGAAGTGAGTGCTTTGAATAATTCGAAATTGAAACCAGCCAAGCCCCAAATTTCTTTTTCTTCGTGTATTCCAACGCCTCTCTATTACATACAGGTTTGGCGATGGAAGCAAGTGATGCCCTTCACCATCATAATTCATAAACTACTTCCAAAGTGTATCTTTCACGGTTCTACAAAAAAAATATTACACGTAAAATATCTCTGACATTGACATCAAAATTGTGAATTATGTAACAATATGATTTGTATATTCATAAATTTTGTTTTAATGAATGTGCAAAGATATTTCAATGTTTTGAACAGTTTAACGCTGCAGAAACTTTTCTGAATTTGTGAAGCTATTTCGGTGTTTCAAATAATTTGGACAAAAAAATTATCTTCAAATTCACTTTCTTTGTGAGTAAATTCTCCAGAACTTGGAACTGGCTGGGTAATTTGATCAACCGACTTATACGACACTTCAAATGGTATTGGTTCGATTCGACATTGCATGGTTTGAATGTTTTATCGGTTTCCAAGTTCGTTCGCGCAGAAAAGAAAAAAGCATAAACAGGCGAAGCATTATATAGAGACGACGAAAATAGAGAGAAAATTAAATCAAAACCAAAGCGAAGCAGTCAATGGCAGAAGCATTCAGACAGACAAAAAAACATGGTCTCCGGTTTGTTTTTATAATCTTAATTATATGTTTCTCAAAAAAATGACCATTCCTTTACGACCTTCGTGCATCCAAAGACAACAAACATAGACGAAACCCGAAGAGCTTAGTACCGTCTCTAACTGTCATCATCTCACAATCCCTATTTGCTTAGAAGCGCCTGTTACATTTTCACAACTCTATAAAATTAGTCATCAAGTAGATAGCGCAAGAAAATCAATCTATATAAGTATAATGATTAAGTCATACCCTCCAGAATATGCGTTTTTGAGAATAGGAAGTCATAGATATCGGTGCTTAAAATTGGCGCCTTGGAGGCCTAGCCTCAGCTTCCGAGACTCTAATTTGTCTACCGTCCAAATCCTATAAGTCCACAGTAAAAGTATTATTAAGACTCGTTTCATTGTTCGCATTGTAACTGTATAATGGTAATGAGTAACGAGTTAATGATACTTACAGCACCATTCAAGGATTGGATAGCATTTTGGACCTCTTGAGGAGAGTTGTATGTCACAAACCCAAAACCCTTGGATCGACCACTATCCCTGTCGTAGATGACTCTGGCCTCAACAACCTTTCCTTGCTCTCCGAACAAACTCTCAAGAGCCATGTCATCGACTCCCCATGAAAGGTTTCCCACATACACACGGTTTCCTGAACCAGAACCTCCACCTCCTCCGTATCCAGAACCTGAGCTTCCAAAGCTGCTTCTAGGTCCTCTTGAGAACCCATCTTCCCTCTTTGGTGGTGGAGGACCTGCGTTAACTCTCAATGGTCTACCATCCAACTCCTACAATTTCACATCAAAAATGATTAACTAAAGTGACTAGAACCTTATACAAATAAGAACAACAACACAGAGCTTCAGGTTTTATCTTAAGAAGCCACAAGTTTGAATATTTCATTAATCTAAAGAAGTACACTAAAACGCAGCTTATCACAGGAATATAAACACAACAAGTCAACAACAAAGGATACAGCAATTCCTCAGATAATTCATATTAGCAATCGAAGATTAGAGTAAGGCTGCTTACATAGCCATTGAATTGCTGAGCAGCTGCTTCAACTTCAGAAACTGAAGACATAGTCACAAATCCAAAACCTCTGCTTCGTCCTGTAATTTTGTCATAGATTACCTACAACACAAAATACAACAAAAACAAATGAATCTCAACCACACAATTGTCAATAGAAACCCTAAAGATCAGTTTTTCAGCTAAGACATCACATAAATCAACAATTAAGGTGAAAAATTCATACCTCAACCATCTCAACATTTCCGGCGCTCTCGAAGAGCTGAGCTAGCTGAGCACTGTCAACGTTAAAGGGAAGATTACCAACGAAGAGTTTGAGGTCAGCAGAGAATGATTGCTCCCGCGGCGCCGCGTCATCAGCAAAAACGCCATCTTCTTCCACCTCGAGGTCAGAATTAATAGCAACGTTACGAACGAAACGAGATGCGGGAGAGTTTAATTTGGCGGCGATGGAGACGAAAATGGAGTCGGAATTGAGTTTAAAGGAGAGGGAAGGAGGTAAGAGGGAGAGGGAGGCGGGTCTGGAGACGCAGAAAGGAAGAGATTTAGGGTTGAAGGAAGAGAGAGCGAGAGAGGAAGCTGAAGCAGCCATGGGGGAAGAGAAGAGAAGGGATAAGGTTTCTAGGGGTTTTTCGTTTTTGGGTGAGATTTGAGAGTGGAGATAAGACGCAGTGTGCTTGATATTTATGGCCAAATGTAACCAAAAAATATCTCACAATCTCCTTTTTATTTATTTATTTATTTTTACCTCAAAACTTTTTTTTTTGGCTAAATTTTCTCATATCTGTTTCTGCAAGAATTTTATTTTTTCGCAAAAGTAATTTTAAAGTGTCACTAAAACAATTATGTAGGATATAAAAACTCATTTAGTTTACATAGAAATTTATAGAAATATATTCTATTTTTTCTGGTGTTTTGATATAAAAACTTTAATACATGTTAATATTTAACCTTTATATTGTAGTAAAGATTTTCCAAATAATGTTTGTGAAAAGTATGTATTCAAAATTGAATTAGTAGTGTTTGGTTCACGTTTTACTAACTACTTGTCATAATATGAAGTGAAATGGTGGATGAGATGAGATCTGGACCGTCGAATTTGGATGGACAGTGGAGATGGCACGTCTCGTGCTAAAGCAAAAAATCTATGAGAAGATAAGATATTTAGCTAAAAGCCAATGGAAAAATGAAACTCTTGTTCCAGGCTTCCAGCACAGATCTTCAACTTGCTCCAGAAACGAAAAAAAAGTGAAAATCCTCTTCATAATATCTTTTACGTATTACATAACTTTTAAAAGAACCAAGATGGTATAAAAAACACAAAATCAGAAAACGATACAATTATCATGCAAACGTATCCTTCAAAACAAGTTTCAAAAAAAGGATTTATTTGAATAACATATGATTAAAGTTCTTGAAACCAACAATGAAAGAAGAACAACTAAGAAAGAATCACTTGTTAAGTTTCTTCTATAGAGAAACAGAGTTTTATTTCTTGATTCCTTCTCCCTTTTTGATCATTCTAGAAAGAACATCAGCTTGCTTTGTGTTCCCTTCTTGGTTCAAACTCTTGATCAGTTCATCACAGCTTTTCCAATCTGTGGCACTTCCTTTCTCCATTATCTTACACAGAACCGAGTACGCATTCAGAGTCTTCCCGGCTCCTAAAAGCGCATCCAACACTTTGTCGTAGCTCGAAAACTCTAAGCTAAGATCCCTCTCCAACCCGAAATCTAACAGCTTCAATGCTGCTATCGTCTTCCCTTTCTCGCTCAGGACGGATAAGAGGCTGTCCAGATCAGCTGAGTTTCCATTTTGATTCAGAAGATCTATACGCCCAATGGCTTCTTCTACGTGCCCTCTCATTAACAGAGCTTCCAAAATCTTGGCAATCAAATCCATGTTGTCTTCTACGCCAACGTTTTTATCTATCATGATCATCATCACACGGCTTGCAGTCTGCACCCTACCATCCTCAAACAAACTCTCAATCACTGACCTGAAAAGCGATGAATCCGGGACATGCCCATCTTCAACCATGCTGTCCAGTGCGGTTTTGGCATCTCCAGGCTCACCTTTGCTCATGTAGCTCTTGATGAGCAGCTCATATGCGTTTGCTTCTCTAGAGACATCTCTCCTCAACATAATCTTCAGAATCTCATAACTCGAATCCGGGTTTCCTTCCTTTGCATGCCCACGGATTAGATTGTTTAAGGCATCTTGGTCTTGGATACCTCTTTTCATCAGCTGCCTGAAAAGCACTTCTGCTTTTGCCGTTTGGCCATTGCTGCACAAATACTCGATGATCGGATTATAAGCACTGGGCTTCATTTCCAGAGTATCCTGATGCCTCAATATGATTTCTTTCTCAACTAAAGTGTCTACAAGCTTGACAGCACGATTGTATGCATTTGCCTTGCATTGATTCTCAATCAAGACGCCATAGTGTCCTGCTTCTGCTGGAACATTCAGTGCAGCCATGGCTTTGAGCACCTCAGTGGCTGCAGCCATATCCCCAGCTTCACTCTGAGAAACCAAAAGCTTAAGGAAGATCGAGTTATCTTTAGGAGCGATATGTTTCGCCATCATATTCTTCAACATATTCTTAGCCTCTATCATTTTCCCTGCATCACACAGACCTGGTAACAACGTCGAATACGTCGTAGCATTAGGCTCAATACCCAAAGATCTCATCTCCTCAAAGATTCTCAACCCATCATCAACACGATCCACCGCAAGATATCCTTTAATCATAGTGGTGTAACTCACAACACTAGGCTCAATGTTTTTTCCTTTCATCTCCACAAAAACCTTCTCTGCCTCATCCATCTTCTTAAACCGGCAGAACCCATTAATCATAGTATTATAAGTAACAACATCCGGGGAAACCCCTCGAGTTTTCATATCTTCAAAGAACCTCAAAGCAGTCTCAAGCCTCAATGACAAAAAGAACCCCCACAGCATCAGATTATAAGTATACCTAGTTGGCTCAATACCTTCACTTAACATCTTATTAAAATACCGTTTCGCCATCATATACCTACCACGCCTAAGAATAACCTTAAACAAAGTATCATACGACTTACTCGTCCTCTCCACACCCAAATCCTTCATCTTCTGAAAGATTTTAACAGATTCTTGAACAATTCCAGCTTTTCCATAACTCTCTATAAGAACCACAAACATATCCTCATCCCAAGGAACACCCTTTTCAGGCATATCCAATAAAATGCAACGAGCATGATTAAGCTTCTGAACCTCTCCCAACATCTTAATCATTTTCATATGTGTATCTCTATCATGCCTAATCAATCCAGATCTCTCCGTCCACCGGAAAAATTGAAGAGCGTGCTCAAGTTTCTTGGCACCGTGCAATACATTATACACCAAAGAATGATCCCATTCGGTTACGAGATCTCGGATCGAGTTCTGTACACGAGTCGTCCAAGATCGATTATCCATCATTCTACATATTTTATCTTCAAGCTTTTCATGGTTTTGACGCTTACCTCTTTGGAATCCTTCTCTGAGTGGCCTGGACCGGTCCGTTAGTGGTAAATTCAGAGTCGTCGCCACGGGTTTTGTTGCATCGGAAGAATGGGGTTCTCGGTTCGCCATTGGATTCTGGGGTTCTTCTTCAATTGAGCTGAATAAACGGGAGAGTGAGAGGAAAGATGAGTTTGATAATCTGGGAAGTGAGAGATAAACCCTAGCTCTTGACTGATAGGGTTTAGATCTGGAAATGAAAGCCATTACAGCTGATGAATTTCACGTAATCTGAATTGGGAACCTTCGTTTATAGAATCTTTGTTTCCGGATTTTCTGAAATTTTCAATTTGACATGGAAGAGAGTTAGCGAAAGAACGAAGGAGGAAGAAAGCGAGAGTTTTAGTGGAGTAGGGTTTAGGGAAGAAATGAAGTCATGGATCCAAGATCTAGCTCCGGGTCGGGTATTGCTTGAACTTGAACCCGGCCTGTTAAGGCGTTACTATCCAGCCCGGTTTTGGTACATAATAGATGGGCCCTAATAACAAACGGAATCTTACTTTCTTTCTTTCGAGCATAATGTACACTAAGTTTTCTTAATCAAGTTTACCTCTTACGGATGCCCCTTTTTCTTTCGGGAACACTTTTTATTGTACTATTATGTGAAATATCTAAACAGTAAACTAAATTGAATTAAGAATTTTCAGTTTCAATTAGTACTTATATTATATCAAATGGTTTTGGTCTAGTAGTTCTCATTTGAGAAGGAGTTGGTATAGATTAGAAATCAATTTTCTTCAAACGCGAAATCCTCTACTTATTTCTATTTGGTCACTAGAGCATTCGTATAGTCTCTTTAGATCCCGAGATTAGTCAGATTTCATGCCCCTTTGACCCAAAAATCATGTAGGGAGTAAAGTTTGCATGACATAATTCAAATCTTATATAGTATCTATTGAACCGGATCACCCGAAAAACAAATGTTACTACATTATTAAGATAGTATCTACTAATTGACCAACGTGTAATATTATACAATTATCTTTAATTTATTTGTTTGTACTAATGTTATAAAAGTTCTTACGAGGAAAAAAAAACGTGTAAAAAAAACTAAACTCTTGATTAAAGAAACAATAATGGTTTTGGTCTAGTGGTTCCCATTTGAGAAAGAATTTGTATAGATTAGAAATCAATTTTCTTCAAACGCGAAATTCTCTACTTATTTCCATTTGGTCACTAGAGCATTTGTATAGTCTCTTTAGATCCTGAGATTAGTCGGATTTCATGCCCCGTTGACCCAAAAATCATGTAGGGAGTAAATTTTGCATGACATGATTCAAATCTTATATAGTGTCTATTGAATCGGATCACTCGAATTATAAAAAAACAAATGTTACTATATTATTAAGATAGTATCTACTAATTGACCAACATGTAATTTTATACAGTTATCTTTAATTTATTTGTTTGTATTAATGTTATAAAAGTTCTTACGAGGAAAAGAAAAAATATGTAAAAAAAGCTAAACTCTTGATTAAAGAAACAATAGTTGTTGATTTAAACAATAATTTTTTTATCATACTATATACAAATAAGGTATAATTATTAATGATAGGAAATTTTTTTAAAACTAAAGTTCTAAGAGAGGTTTTGCCAAAAGACTAATTGAAGTGTTTATTTTTTTGAAAACTATGGAAAGTTGTGATCCAAACTCTTGGATCGCTTATCGGATATTTCTCAGAATTGTGGCTTTAGTTGCTTATGCAAGAAGAAAATTTTAAAAGTTAAAACTGATAGTTTTACCTTGATCAATTATAACACAAAAGAGATTGAATATTTTAGCTATTATATCTATAAAGAGAAAATTAATTCAATAACTCGATTATGTGAATTTGATGTATGATTTGTTAGAAAAAAGGAAAAAAATATGCTTTCAAATTTCTATATCCTCAGATTTATTATCAACTAGATTAGGACCCGTCCGATGGATGGATTTCTTAATTTTAAAATAAATTAAATTTAAGTAAAATTAATTATTAAAGTAAATATGTGTGTTTAATGATTTATCTTATAAATTTAAAAATCATATTTCATTAGAGAAAAAAGTTTGGTTATTAACATATTTTACATGAATAAATTAATATCTATATTATATTATATTATTAACATATTGAAAATATATACAATATCTATTAGTTTTGTCCATCTTGTCATTTGTGTATTCGGTCACCGTGTGAGATATGTATTTTAAAAATATCAGAAACCAAAAAACTAAACCAAATCTGACTCAACAAAAATCCGAGAAGATACTAAACTTCTCTATCTGAAGAACCAAACCCAAATTAAACTGAAAACTTAATAGATACCTAAAATATTCTAAATACAACTATATATTCAAAACCATTAATAATATAAAAACTTGATATAACTCAATTATATACCCTACAATTATAAACCCAAAAATATCAATTATTTTGGATTAAAATAACCAATATAGGCAAAATGCAAAAATATTTGAAAGTTCTAAGTTATATTTGTTAAAATTTAACCAAATTTTATTCAAATTTAACCAAATTTTATTCAAATTTAACTAATTTTTAATATTTATTTTATATTTCGTGTATCCAAACATGACTCGAATGCAGATGGAATCAAGCTAAACAGAATGGATCATAGGCTTCTAAACCCAAAAACCTGAGAGACATGAACAAATCCTAACGTCAAGACCTAGTATGAGATGTAAAATAAATCCAGTGACCGACAGATATGTTTTCACTCATATCTAGGTAAATCATTTTCGCAAGATCTTAATTGTCTAATCTGATATCCTCTTGTTGAGATTGTATCTCGGTTCCCAACATAATATCTTTTTCCTCTCGCAGCTTCACTTTGCGGGAATCTTTCACTATTCTTTGTCTCATTGCATTTTCCGACAACATCTTCTAGCTCTACCCTTCCGTCACCAGCTCTCAATTTTATTCTTATCTCAGACCTTATACTTTAAAATGTTTGTTTTTCAGGGCTTTTCTTCTTTTTCGTTCTATGATTTTTATTCGCATCATTTTTAATCTCCAACTGAAGTCCTATCGACTTGCTCCCTCCTCTAGCTAGATCGACATGAGTGTATGAGAGTTGACTCCGCATGATCAACTCTCTCAAAATATATTTCTGCTTCGCTTTGAACTTATTTTCTTTGTGAAAGAACAATTTTTGCTTTCTTCCTTTGAGAGAAATCATTTACATACTTTTTTTCTTTATGGAAAAAAAAATATTTTCTTCAATTTTCATCTCCAACAGAGGTGTTGTTTATTCGTTTCGTAATAATAAGATTAGATAAATTAACAATTTTTTGTTTCTTTTTTCCTTTTAAAACTATTTTTTAATTTTAATTATTAATTAGATAAATTGAGAAATTCCTTTTTAACTTTTTTTCCTAAAGATAGGGTTTTAGGTTTTATTTTCGTTTTTGTATTTGTTTTTAAAATTATTGCTTGATTTTAATTATTGATTAGATAAATAAAAAATTATTTGTTTCATTTTTCCTTTTAAAATGATTTCTTGATTTTAATTATTGATTAGATAAATTAACAAATTCTTGGTTTTCTTTTCTCTTTTAAAATTATCTCTATATTTTCGTTAGTTTTATTTTCGTTTTTAGATTTTTTTAAAATTATTTCTTAATTTTAATTATTGATTAGATAAATTAAAAAAGTATTAGTTTTTTTCTTTTAAAAATTATTTCTTTTTGTATATATTTTTTTAATAATTGTATTTATGAATTTGACACGTGGTAAAATCTAAATTATTTGTGACACGTATGATGATCTCGTGAAATATAGTTTTGACACGTATGAGTTTCTTGTGAATACAACCCAAATTTATATAATAAAATATTTTATACTTTTTAAACAATACGATTTATATACTTTTCTTTCTATAACAAGGGCAACATTTTTTTATCCTCCCTAAAACATGCACTAGAGCTAATATCTTAAAATACTTGTGTTTTCACATTTCACTCATTGTCAATTAGTTTTCAAATCTTTGGTTAAAGGAAGCAAACGAGGAATACACAAGGCATGTGAAGATGCTATCTGAGAAGATCACGGAGTGGTTATCAGAGGGGTTAAGGTTAAGGGGTAAGGCTATTAAGGAAGTTGTTGGCGGTGAGTATACGATGATTGTAAACTACTACCCGCCGTGTCCACATTCCGATTTGATCGAGGGATTGAATCCACACACCGATGCTAGTGGGCTCACACTCAATCCTACACAATGAGATTCCCGGACTTCAAGTGTTCAAGGACGATCACTGGTTCGACCTCGAGAATATCCCATCTGCTGTTATAGTCATCATTGGCGACCAGATTCAAGTATGTTTTCATTTGATGTGTGTTATATAATAAACTTTTGAAATATATATATATATATATATATTATTTTCTAATTATTTGTAATGGATTTGTCAGAGGCTGGGCAATGGAACGTACAAGAACGTGTTGCATAAAACGATAGTAGATAAGGAGAGAACAAGAATGTCTTGGCCGGTTCTTGTGAGGCCTACCAACAATATGGTGGTTGGACCTTTCCCGGAGATTACCGGCCACGATGATCCTCCCAAGTTTAAGCCCATCGCCTACAAGGACTACATATACCGCAAGCTCCGCCACTTAGAAGCAATCATCATCAATTGCTTCCTCGTTGAAATGACTGGCTTTTCCTTTCTTTCGGTGTACGACTGTCTTTTTTTCCCCCTCTATATATATATGGTCGTTATGGTTGGTGTGGTAATGGTGTTTTATGGATTTTACATAGCATGTGTTGTTCCTCAATTTGTACTGTTTTTAAAAAGTCTACTTTTTTTTTTTTATTGTGGTTCCTTCCTTCAAGCGCAACACGCCTTGAGGATCTCTTCAACAGGAGGGTCATCTCCAGCTTCTTTGTCCTGAAATACGCAAACAAATTGTTGAAAACGACAATGTGTTTGAAAACAAATCCGTATACCAGGTTCGCAAATTCGAGGCTAGTTTCGCAATCAGTATTACATCAATGTAAACACAAAGATCAGTGTTCATGATTAAGTATTAGCACCCAAAAACCAAAAAAAGTCATAAGAAGAAGAAGAGATAACCTTGCGTATGTAAGAGATGTTATGTTTTCCAGGCCCAGCAACTAGGATTCCGCCTTGTTGCCTGCATAAAGGTCCGGGAAAGTGATCTCATCTCTAACCGGAAGGAATGATTCATCATATTCTTTTAACTTACCAGCCGCCTCTTTCTACTGTATCCTTGATAAACGAGAGTTTCCAGTCTTGGCGGTATCCTTCCATGTAAGACTCTATTATCTTCATAGCAGCCTAGAAGAATACCACAGAAGCTAATGAGACCACAAAAGGCTTAATGTTTTTAGTAACCTAATTAATATGCTAAGTAGAAGTCACTCTACCTTGGGGGTAAATGTCACAGAAACCCCTGAAACAAATTCGAGCGCTTCGTATGATGCGTGATTTGGATCTGCATAGACCTCTGAGAGAAATTTAATTATAGATTAGACGATCTCATAGAGAAAATCCACCTGCTGTTTTATAGTAACCAAAAGGTAAAATGAGAAACATACCTCCTTTAAACTTAGTTTGTTCCACAAAAGTATTAGCCTGCATAGATAGTTATATCAACAGCCAAAAACTGCTTACAAGAATTTATTCAAATGTATTACCTGATCAATACTTCCCGGTCCGATAAGAACAAGAGTAACACCAGATGCATCCATCACATCCTAACAAAATCTCAAATGCATCACTCAATGAGCCAATTTTGACCAAATTAAAGCTGTTGGTATCAATAATTATTTACCTTCTTTTCTGCAAGATAAGCAGCTCGTTTCCGACAGAGCACGCATCTGAAAACATAACAAGCAAGCTTTGATAGTTAAATACATGGTAATTAACCAGATTCATCCATCTAATCAGAAAGTCCAACAATCCATTAACCCAAAGTGACGAGCAAATGCAACAACAGCCTTCCTATCCTTCCATAAATCAGAAATCGGAATCTCATTTCCTCTCAAATCCAAGACTTTCACTTTATCTAACAAATCAGCTGTATCTTTCCCAATTCCAGTTCCTGTGGAGAATCGATATAATCTAGTAAGAAATCTGGAATCTAAAAATTCAATTTCCCCAAATAAAATATACATTTAAAGCTCACCTGAAGCGCCGGTAATGGCCGACACAACCACGGAGCTACGTCGGAGAGAGACATTACGAAAGTGAGATTTCAACGAATAACCAGAAAATAGTTTCCCTACACCATGAATCGTTTTCAGCTTCGGCTGCAGCGTTATGGGACTGATCGTCGACGACGACGACGAGAAAGAAACCGCCATTTTTGCGTCCCGGAAAGATGCTGAATTAAAAAAAAAAATCTCTATCGATTCTCGTACAGTAGTTGGTTAATCTGGTGGAGTTGGGATATTACACGTGTCGGATGACGTAAGCATAGTCTCAGAGACAAAGTCACACGCCACGTCAGTTCACTTTAGGGCAAAAGGGGAAAAGATCCTTTAAGATGCGAATGTTCTTAACACGTTCTTGTTTAGGGTAAAAAGCTCAGAGCTCAAGCCGCTTCTTCGCTTCTATCTCTCTACATTTCTTTTTCTGCAATGGCGAGAATAGTGCGTGTGGCGAGATCCTCCTCCTCCCTCTTTGGTTTTGGAAACCGATTCTACTCCACTTCCGCCGGAGTTAGCCACGCGTCGTCGCCTTCTCCGTTTCTTCACGGCAGCGGAGCTCGCAGGGATGTTGCGAAGGATAGGAATGTTCAATGGGTGTTTCTGGGATGTCCCGGTGTCGGAAAAGGCACGTACGCTAGTAGATTATCAAGTCTTCTCGGTGTTCCTCATATCGCCACCGGCGATCTCGTCCGTGAAGAGCTAGCCTCCTCTGGACCTCTCTCCGAAAAGGTGCGACCTTTTTTTCTTTCCCTCTTCTGTTTCTGTGATTGAGATTTGATTTTGGATCAAATTAAATCTGAAGTTGACATTTTTAGCACAAATCGAGTTTCATTTCTGATCGTCGATTGGATCTGAAGAAGTTAATCTCTCTAGTAATAGATCTAATGAACTAACTCCATTTTAAAGTGCTTCTGATTACATTTTGATCATCATCATAACGGATCTATATTAAAGTCAGTGGCTCTCTTTTATGTGTATACAGATTTGTATAGAATCTCTTGTAATGGTTATTTGGATGTTTCTGAGTTCACTGTTACTTGATGCAGCTATCGGAGATTGTAAACCAGGGAAAATTGGTTTCTGATGAGATCATTGTAGACTTATTGTCAAAGAGACTTGAGGCTGGTGAAGCTAAAGGTGAATCAGGGTTCATTCTTGATGGCTTTCCTCGAACCATGAGACAAGCTGTAAGTAATCATGAAGTTTACGTCTTTAACGCATATTGGAGCAAGTTTGATAATTAATTGTCTTTTGCTTCAGGAAATACTTGGAGATGTAACTGACATCGATTTGGTGGTGAACTTGAAGCTACCTGAGGAAGTTTTGGTTGACAAATGCCTTGGAAGGAGAACCTGTAATCAATGTGGTAAAGGTTTCAATATCGCTCACATCAACTTAAAGGGTGAGAATGGAAGACCTGATACTAGCATGGATCCACTTCTTCCACCACCTCACTGTATGTCAAAGCTCGTCACTCGAGCTGATGATACTGAAGAGGTGGTTAAAGCAAGGCTTCGTATATACAATGAAACTGTAAGCTTTCTCCCTTTGTCTTTTTCATTTCTACTAGTTGAACTATCAAGTGTTGATCTGCATATATATATATGCAGAGCCAGCCTCTTGAAGATTACTACCGTAGCAAGGGGAAGCTTATGGAGTTTGACTTACCTGGAGGCATCCCGGAGTCTTGGCCCAGACTATTAGAAGCCTTAAGGCTTGATGACTATGAGGAGAAACAGTCTGCCGTGGCATAGTTCGCAATCAAATCCCGGTATTTAAATTCTTTGCATGTGGAAGACATATGCCTAATCAATTTTGTATTGGAAATAAAAGTACAAAAAAACCTTAGATTGTTTTTTTACCTCAATGGAAATAATCATACACACTTGCAAACTATTATCTTTCCACGAGCCGGGGTTTCGGTTTCATAAGAGAAATATATCGTATCATGATTGTTTATGAGTTTGCTGGTTACAGGAATGTATCAATACTTGTTATGCATCAGGTTTTTAGTTTTATGCTCTCTTGTGATTTGGTTATTTGAGTTGAAATGTGATAATATTGCGGCTGGCCGAGCTGGCTGGTTAAAGAACTCAACCAGACAGTAAAGTAAAACAGCCGCATACATCAAAAGCATTAGGGAACTTATAACCAGCTCTTGGCTGTCCTAGAATTGGCGGTGCGGGATAGAATTGTTCCTTACATAATTGAATTTTGCGGTAATTATCAGTTCTTGCGTACCATTTCCTCTGTTACTGTTTTTGATTAGTGATCTCAATAGATGATCAACTTCTTCTTATGGACGGTGAAATCAGATTGAATTGAAAAGCTAATTCTGATGCAGCCCTTGCAATTTAAATCACAATGACAAACGTGTTTGTTCGGTTGCCTTTGTAAACGGTTTGCTTGCTGTCCCAGTTGGTCAATCAAAATTCAAAAACTGTAATTGTTGGTTTTAGACGCAAACCGGTTTCATACTCCTTTACTATAGGTGTCGAGAACACGTTAAGAAATTATCTTCATGAACAAATTAATTATATTTATTTTATCTCAAAACTATAAGGATTCGAATTCTTATAGAACAATAACTTTCCAGTTACAAAGCTATTGATGTATCAGAAAACAGGGAAGAAGTAGAGATGAAAAGTAGAAGAAAAAGATATGAAAATTGAATTGTGTAGTGTGTACAAGTGTTACATTGATGAAGCTTAAACAATCTTCTTAACAAATAACAACCCTAACAAACTGTTAGTTAGACTATTAATGATGCCAACTCTAATATTTGTTGAAACTCCAATATTTGTTGAACATTCTGTTAAATGAACATTGGATAATGATATTTCTTAATTTATGTAAGTGAAAAATATTTATTCCATATAACATAGGTTGGCAATATGAACAAGAACAAACATGATGGTGATTTTTCCTCAACCGAAAAATAACCGGATTTAATTTAGTTCGGTTCAGTTCACATAAGACTAAGTTGGTACGGTTCAGTTCACTTGTTTACTTGCAACAGAACAAGCTCGTGCGCGTGACAACAACAACCAAACAAGTGCTTTTGGTCGCTGGGGCTTCAACTAAAAAAAACGTAAAACGACGACGTTCTTTGGCCGCGTTTCCAACTAACTTTCAACTCAACTAACGTTCAACGAGACTATCCGTCTCTTCTCTCTTTCCTTTGCATTTGCTTCTTCATCACTATAGACTAACTCATCTAAACTACGGCCCTTGATCCATCCAACGTACCCTACTTTGCCACGTGTACGTTACAGTGTCGGCGATACTCAACGAACTCATTCCAAGGATACATCATCATCATCACGTAATAATCGAATAACGGATCCGGATAAGCTCCGATCTTTCGCATCGCATATCATCAGTTTTCTCTTCTTCCTTCCTCGTTTCCTTTTAACAAGTTCAGTTTTTGCATGATCTCTCTCACCGTAAGTACTACTTTTTCTGTCTTTGGCTTTACCTTTGGGTATTTGTTTTGGAATCATTCAGACTCTTATTATATGGCACATGGGTATCAGCAAGTTTTTTTCTTTCTTTCAAGCTCTACAAATTGAGAGATCTTGTATGATGAATTGATGTTTCTTTCCTCTCCTCTTAATATTTTTGTCTGTGATTTATAGATACGCATTAGTTTTATTCTAATTCAGTCTAAGAAAGATCTCTAAGAGAATTGATTGAAATATTGAGTGGAACATGTTTTTTGGTCAGGCTGATAGAAACGGTGGCATAATTTTGGCATTGAGTAATGGAAGTGAAGGATGGTGAAAGAGTGGTAATAGCAAAACCAGTGGCCTCAAGGCCTTCATGCTCTAGCTTCAGTACATTCACTGAGCTTCTCACTGATTCAGTTACCTTATCTCCACAATCGGATTCCCAAGAGATGATTGTAGACGCTCCTATAAGACCAAAGACTCTGAGGTTCCAACAGCCAGCTGCAGCTTCCTGTCCACGGGTACTGACTTGTCTCTTTCTTGGCATCGTTATAATCTTTCTGAATCCTATTCTTGACTCTTTAAGTCTTTTTGATAATCTTAGGCTCAAGGAAGTGACATTGGAAAGTCTTGTGACGATTCAGACAGTAGACACTACGTTGTTTATAAACCCAAAGCAAAGCTTGTCTCCAAAGCAACCGTCTCTGTACTGGCTAATATGGTAATTTGTGTTCAAGGCCAAATGATCAAGATCTTTGAAACTCGTCGTTTTAATAACTTTGTATTTGTTAGCTTCAGGGGAATCGTCAACAGACTTGGAGACAAACCGAAGCAGTAACGTATGGGAAGAGTGCGAGCCAAGGTACTCATCGTGCTGGTCCTAATCTAGTCCAAAAAGTTCCATCTTTTACGGAATCAGAGATATCGATTGGAGATAGATCTTCCGTGGACGGATACAACTGGAGAAAATACGGACAGAAGCAAGTTAAAGGAAGTGATAGTCCTAGAAGTTACTACAAATGCACACACCCAAAATGTCCGGTGAAGAAAAAAGTTGAGAGATCATTAGAAGGTCAGGTTTCAGAGATTGTGTATCAAGGTGAACATAATCACTCAAAACCATCATGTCCTCTTCCACGGCGGGCTTCATCATCATCTTCTTCAGGGTTACAGAAACCACCAAAAGGGCTTGCTTCTGAAGGATCAATGGGACAAGACCCTAATAATCTCTATTTTCATCTTTGGAGCAATCAAAGCAATAATGACTTGTCTAATAACAAAAAAGAGAAGATGAATGAGGGTTGTGTCATAATGCCATTCGAGTTTGCTGTTCCTAGATCGACGAACTCAACTGCCGCAACTTCGGATTCCGGTGGCAGAAGTAGCCAGTGTGATGAAGGCAGCATTGGTGGAGAGCTTGATGATCCAAGCAGAAGCAAAAGAAGGTAAAAACTGTTTGAAACTTTCATTTATGTGTTTGCATTTACATTGCTTGTGTTGATATTGTATTACTACAGCAGGAAGAACGAGAAGCAATCGAGTGAAGCAGGAGTATCTCAAGGTTCAGTGGAATCAGACAGTCTTGAAGATGGATTCAGGTGGAGAAAGTACGGACAAAAAGTGGTGGGAGGCAATGTGTATCCGAGAAGTTATTATAGATGCACAAGTGCTAATTGCAGAGCAAGGAAACATGTGGAAAGAGCTAGTGATGATCCAAGAGCTTTCATTACAACTTACGAGGGTAAACATAATCACCATTTGCTCTTGAAACCTCCTTCTTCCTCTACTCTTCCTTTTAACTCCCCACAAATTTCTAAGTGACCATTATTAGTTCCATTCAAGCTTTTTCTTCAATCTTCATGCCACTATGAATTTATTTATTTTACATCATAATTGTAAGGAAAGAAACTTTTGTTTATTTGACAACCAAATAAATAAAAAAGTGTTACATTTTAGTTGTCGCCAGAATAGGAATATGTTTTGTATATAAGTTGTAACTTTCTACATGGTTAGATCTTTGGACTTGAGAAATTTGATTTCACGGTAGTAGTATTGCATTTGCACCATTTGCAGTATCTATTTTTTGGACAACAGCAGCAAAATGGAAAGAAACTAGAATTTCTTGAAGATGGAAACCATATCCTAATCAAATATTTTAAAATATGAAACCATCTGATTGATTTAAGATCCCAAGTCGATTATAAAGAGTCAAAACTTCATTAAAGATAGAGAAATCATCTTAAACATATCAAAAGCTAATGGAAACAGCACAAAATAACACTTTCTGATACAATGCAAACTCAGGGGAAAGGAAGATTCCTTAACGGTTAGCCTTGGCAACTCTCTCAATCTCATCTTTCTTCTTGATAGCATAGCTGCAAGAGAAGAGAAAAGTTCTATAATTAGCTACGAACTAACACAAACATAAAGCTATAAAAAGACACACAATGGTCGAGTGGGTGCTTTTACCTGTTGGAAGATCCTTTTGCAGCATTGATGAGTTCATCAGCAAGGCACTCAGCGATTGTCTTAATATTTCTAAAGGCAGCTTCACGAGCACCAGTAGTGAGCAAGAAGATAGCTTGGTTAACACGTCTTAAAGGAGAGATATCAACAGCCTGCCTCCTAACAACACCAGCAGATCCAATCCTAGTAGCATCTTCACGTGGACCACTAAACTCACCCCAAGGAAACAAAACCTTTTAGCAAAAACGTTTCAAAGTAGTAAAAAAGGCAAGAAAGAACAGTCCATTCCAGTATCATCACAAAAAACTTAATTTACCTGTTAACAATGGCATCAATGATAACTTGAATCGGGTTCAAGTCAGTCAAGAGATGAATGATCTCCATAGCATGCTTGATAATCCCAACAGCCATCAATTTCTTACCGTTGTTTCTTCCGTACATCATAAGAGAGTTAGTAAGCCTCTCAACAATAGGGCATTGAGCCTTTCTAAACCTCTTCACAGAGTATCTTCCAGCAGTGTGTGGCACAAAGGTTGCGTGTTTCGCAGGCTGAACACCAATGTAGTCAACAAGACTAATATCTGTGACCTAAAAATACAAGAATTATACAGATCAAAAACCAAAATATTAGACCTAATCATTTCCAACAATTAAAAACATAGCCTTTGATGTCAATTTCAGACCTAAATATAAAACAAAAAGTAACTCTAAGAGACAACACGATTGATCTAATTCAGACAATGTAACTCTAGTATCATTTCAATGACCATCGCATCTCAAAGAGGAAGACTCAATGACAAGGCTAGATTAAGCGAAACAAGGATTAGATCTAAGGAAAATTGCAAGTGAGCAGATCGGTTCGGACAGAACCAAAGAGTAGCTGACAATATTACAACCTACGAGTCACACACTCTTAAGTGATGAAAGTGTGATGAGGAAATTACCGAAACGTCATCAAAGCTCCAACGGTTGAAGAGCTTAACCTCGTTGGTAAGCTGCTGCTGAATCTCGGCGTCGATTTCTGCGGCGGCGGCCATGACTGGAGGATCAACAGAATATTAGCAAAAATCCAAAAATACGAAAAACAAAAAATTGAAAACAGGAATCAGAGAACGGACCTGAAGCTCTTTTAAGTGTTGTGAGGATTGAAGACGAGGAAACCAAGGAGATCTTTAGCCGCTAAAAAGAAGAGGTAGCTCCAAGAAGATGAACAAAACCCTAGCAAAGGAGTGATAAGAGTTTATAAAATGGGTTTCATTGGGCCCAAAGATATACTCTGATTTTACTTTAGTTTCTCTCCGAATTATACAGGTTGGCCTATTGGGCTGTCCCAAAACGGGCCTAAACTACGCTAAGGTTTTTTTTTCGTCACAGTTCTTTTTAAAATTTCTGTTTGGTATAAAATTCTTCTTTTTTTCTTTTTCTCATTGATAAATTCAGATGTTAGAAAAATAAAAATACAATAATTTCTTTTATGCTTTTTAGCCCACTATCATACTTTACATTGAATAAGTTCCAAAAATTCCCACCAACCTGATTTTTAAGTGACAATTTTATTTAGTCTTATAATATTGCAGACAATACATTCTTCTTTGTAAATTGAAATGATGACACAATATATTACAATCATCATTTCTTTTGTCCATTGTACCTTTTTTGTAGTACTGATTCTATATTACTGTTGGCATTAATACGCATCAATTGAGGCATATATATCGGCTTTCACGTGACTTTAACTTTGTACAAATGTATATCATATCATAAACAGTTTATGATACTCTTTAGTCTTTAATTATTAATTTTTTTTTTCTTCATTTAACTCTCCCACCATCAACGTGACGATCGACTTTGGTCAAACAACGTAAAACCTGTCTTCATAGTTTCAGTGCTAATTGATGAATTAACCTTCGCAACTCAACACTTATAACTAAAACTATAGAATATGGATAGTTAATGTCAGGGACCGATCTATGGTTGGGGTTGGGTTTAGGGCCACGTTCCCCATGCTACTTAGTTGTCGTTTTAAAAAATCATTTGGTAGTGATATTCCTAGTGGATGTCTTTGGTAAGGTTATGGGTACAAAGTTGGACGCCCACACTTGTTTATCTTCCTTTGCTTTTTTTTTTTGGGTCCATTTTTTGCCTTGTTTGACTTAATTTTCTATGGCTGTCAATAGAGAGTATTTCTTTTTTTTGACACTTATGTCCTTTGGGGCATTTTCATAAACACAAATTTTAGTTGAGGATTTCAAATCTCAAAATAACATAGATTTAAGAAAATTTATCGCCTTTGGTACCTTTTGTTAAATTGATTAATATTATTACTGATGTTCATTTATGGCCTCACTAAAATAATGTTAATGTAGTTTAGAAAAATGTGCTAACACAGTATAATAATAGTACAAAATGCTTATTTTCTGGCTAATTGCAAGATCTCACAACAAAAGATGTAAAACTTAGCTCTCTCACATGCAACCATTTGAATATGTATTGTAGTGTTTTTGTGATCAAAATATCTCTACATCTACATTTCCCACGCATCAATATGTTTCTTAGGTTATAGGTTGTTACATGGTGGAGTAAACTGAGTTAAAGTAACCTCCTTGAAGAAACTGATATAAACTTGATACCTTGTTAACGTTGGTGATAACATGTTAGTCAACAAATACTTGCTTTTGTCAGAGTGGTGTATAGGGATATCAATGATTTTCGTACATAAACATGGTGTAACAATATATGTACAGATTAATGAGTTTAGCAGGGTAATTGAGCTATTATTGATGTAAACACGTTTTTACGAGGACACAGTTTCTTTTTACAAATATAGGAATTTTGTCCGATGTTGTGAAGGAGTTATTTGCTAAACCGCTAAAGGAGTTACTAAGGTAAGTTTGATAGCATGTTAAACAAGATGGTCCAATACGTTATAGCGGGAGTTTAGTTTAATAGAGTTATTGTTCAATTTATGGCAATGAAGTGGTTTGGGGGAGGTAAATGATTTATGTACATTGTCTGGGATAATGATTAATGATTTTAAATGTTGAAGTGAGAAAACTATGTATCATCAGATGTCTTTTGTTACAAAACAAATTGTTTACTTTTCCATGTACTACATAGCCCTTGTTTTTTTCTCAACAAAAAATGACGATTAACCTAATTTTTAAGAAAGTAAGGTGTAGTTTTCCCACTAATTATTCATTTAGTCTACCTTTTCTAAAAGAGAAAACAATTTTTATAGGCATGTGATACTTTAACTAATTCGAGTTTTTTTTTTTCTGACTACAATTCCAATTGTTTAGTTGTTAAAACAAAACTTTTAAAAGAAAATTACTAAAAAAAAAAAACAATGTTGTTGAAAATTTGCATAGTTAATAAATAGGGAATGTATCAATTCTTGTAGTAAGAAGTAAGCTCATGATGAGATATTACCTTGACCTTCCTTCACCTAACTGTGGAAAAAAACGCATTAATATATTAATATATTATACTCATACATAAGAACAAGAAAAATGCATATCTCATTATTAATGATGGTATGAGCATATCTCATCTTATACCCTAGGGAGTCTCGTTGAGGCATGGCTCAGCTAAGAGGATAAGAAGATCAAGAGTTACTAAGAATGGAACTTGCAGAGATTGGCAAAAGCATGGGATCGAGTTCCAGAAGCAGCTCTTCAAGATATGAGCGCGAGGATGATGTTGATGAAGTAGAGCATGCTCTGCAATGGGCTGAGATCGAGAGATTGCCCACTTTTAAACGGCTTAGATCGTCTCTGGTAGATAACTATGATGACGCTGAGGATAAAAGAAAAAAGATCGTTGATGTCACTAAGCTTGGAGCCATGGAACGTCATCTGATGATTGAGAAGCTGATCAAACACATAGAGAATGATAATCTCAAACTCCTCAAGAAAATCAAAAGAAGATTAGACAGGTAAGAAGATGTGACAAACCTTGTGAATCTGCTTCTAGAAAGTTCAAGACTTGAGCTTGAAAAAAACCTGCAGGGTCGGTGTTGAGTTTCCGAGTATAGAGGTGAGGTATGAACATTTAGGTGTTGAAGCAGAGTGTGAGGTCGTTGAAGGGAAGGCTCTTCCAACTTTATGGAACTCTTTGAAGTGCCTTTTCTTAGTGAGCATATACTCTAAAATGTAATACATATTGAAAGTTTTGATAGCTAGGGTGAATTATACTCTCTTTTTTTTTCTTCAGGACTTGGTGAAGCTGAGTGGTGTAAGAACACGTGAAGCCAAGATAAACATACTTAAAGATGTTAGTGGCATCATTAACCCGGGAAGGTTAGGGTTGCTCTGTTTTTTTTTTTTTGAAGCTTTGAGATTTGTGTTGCAAGGAATGCTCTGTTTTTTATCCAAGCTTTGATATTTGCGTTGCAAAGGGATGCTCTGTTTTTTATTCAAGCTTGAGATTTGTGTTGCAAAGGGATGCTCTGTTTTTATCCAAGCTTTATGATTTGTGTTGCAAGGGATGCTCTGTTTTTTATTCAAGCTATGAGATTTGTGTAATGCACTTAACTAATGTCTCTTCTTGTTTCTCAAGGTTAACACTGTTGCTTGGTCCTCCTGGATGTGGAAAGACTACTCTGCTTAAGGCCTTGTCTGGAAATTTGGACAAAGATCTAAAGGTTTCAGATTTTGTCTCTTTGGGATGTGTGTGTGGAATTGTGTTCCCATTCTTTTATCTTATTCTCCTACAGCGTTCTGGTGAAATCACATACAATGGACATGGACTGGATGAGATTGTTCCTCAAAAATCTTCGGCGTATATAAGTCAACACGATCTGCACATTGCAGAGATGACAGTGAGGGAGACAATTGACTTCTCAGCTCGTTGTCAAGGTGTCGGTAGCCGAACAGGTAGGTAGATGTCTTCAAAATGCAACCATATTTCTGAAGTATTCTCTAAACCAAACATATCTCTCTGCTGAAAACAGATATTATGATGGAGGTCAGTAAAAGAGAAAAAGATGGTGGAATCATTCCTGACCCAGAAGTAGATGCTTACATGAAGGTACACTCCTGAAACTCATGTTGGAACTCATCTTTGAACTTGGGCGGTTAAGTATAACCTTTTGTAATCCCATTGTGCAGGCAATATCGGTTAAAGGGCTTAAAAGAAGTCTGCAAACAGATTACATCTTGAAGGTAGTTTCTCTTAATATTCCAATTCAGTTTCTAGTCCTTGGTTAGCTTCTTAATTATTACATGTCTTGTATTTCATTTTCAGATCCTCGGGCTTGACATGTGTGCAGAAACATTGATTGGTAATGCAATGAGAAGAGGCATATCTGGGGGCCAAAAGAAGCGTCTTACTACAGGTTGGCTTTGCAAAACACATATCTTTTTGCTAGTATGGCATGTTTTCTGAAAAAGCTGTGTATGCAGCTGAGATGATCGTTGGTCCAACAAAAGCTTTGTTCATGGATGAGATAACAAATGGCTTAGACAGTTCCACAGCATTTCAGATTGTTAAGTCTCTTCAGCAACTGGCTCACATTACCAACGCAACTGTGTTTGTTTCCCTTCTACAACCTGCTCCAGAATCATATGATCTTTTTGACGATATTGTGCTGATGGCTGAAGGAAAAATTGTGTATCACGGTCCACGCGAAGAGGTTTTGAAATTCTTTGAGGAATGTGGATTTCAATGTCCAGAAAGGAAAGGTGTTGCAGACTTTCTCCAAGAGGTAAGAATCCAAAGTTATGATGTTCCCTGACTCTAAAATTTTGATCCCATGGTCCTGAGTTGTTTTGCTTTGCAGGTTATATCTAGGAAGGACCAAGGACAGTACTGGCTGCACCAAGACTTACCACATAGCTTTGTCTCAGTAGACACATTGTCAAAGAAATTCAAAGACCTAGAGATTGGGAGAAAGATTGAGGAAGCACTCTCAAAGCCACATGATAAATCAAAAACCCACAAAGATGCTCTTTCCTTCAATGTGTATTCTCTTCCAAAGTGGGAGCTGTTCAGAGCATGCATCTCAAGAGAGTTTCTTCTCATGGAGAGAAACTATTTTGTCTACCTCTTCAAGACGTTTCAGGTTACATTATTCCTTTCGTCTTCCTTTTCTGTATGTGATTCTAGTGTTAATCCTGACGAATCCTTGTTGCTTTTATGTGGCACAGCTTGTTCTATCCGCAATTATCACCATGACTGTGTTTTTTCGAACACGGATGGGCATAGATATCATTCATGGAACTTCTTACATGAGTTGTCTCTTTTTTGCAACCACTGTTCTTCTGGTTGATGGTATTCCAGAGATGTCTATGACTGTTCAACGCCTTTCCGTGTTCTACAAGCAAAAGCAATTCTGTTTCTATCCAGCTTGGGCTTATGCAATCCCTGCAACAGTGTTAAAAGTCCCTCTTTCCTTCTTTGAATCTCTCGTTTGGACTTGCCTCACTTACTATGTCATTGGATACACTCCTGAAGCTTACCGGTGAGAGCTTGAAAAACTTGCTTTCTAATCACATCCAAGCCTGATAATGTAAGACTAATGTCATAATGTAACATATTTTTTGATGTTTTAGGTTCTTCCGGCAATTCATTATGCTCTTTGGTGTTCACTTCACATCGATATCCATGTTCCGGTGTATAGCTGCAATCTTTCAAACAGGACCTGCTTCAATGACAGCTGGTAGCTTTGTCATGTTAATCACCTTTATATTTGCTGGTTTCGCCATCCCATACAGTAAGATTTTTGTGCTCTTTTGCTTTTCAATCATGTTCCAAAAGTTCCATTAAAACATGACACTGGTCTTGTTGCAGCCGCTATGCCAAGGTGGCTGAAGTGGGGGTTCTGGGTAAATCCTATAAGTTATGCTGAGATTGGACTCTCTGTAAACGAGTTTCTTGCTCCACGGTGGCAGCAAGTGATTCTCTCTCCCCTTACTTGTTTCTCTTAACTCATTCAATTTTTCTTCATGCTCCAAGACTTAGTTTTTTTGGGGTTATATTGTTAGATGCAACCAACAAATATTACCTTGGGGAGAACCATACTTGAAAGCAGAGGACTGAACTATGATGATTACATGTACTGGGTTTCATTATGTGCCTTGTTGGGTCTCACTGTTATCTTCAACACCATTTTCATTCTAGCTCTGAGTTTCTTGAAATGTAAGTTATGGTTTTTGAGAAAATGCCACGGTCAAAAAGCACATAACTAAAGAGCTTCCGTTAACACATGACAGCTCCCACATCATCTCGTGCCATGATTTCACAAGAAAAGCTCTCTGAGCTTCAAGGAACCAAAGATTCATCAGTCAAGAAGAAGAAGCCAGTAGTAGAGACAAACGAAGACTCAGGTGAAATATGTTGTCTTTCTTTCTACTCACGCAAACTCTTTCCTTTCCATTTTCCTCAGCTTAATTGCATTTGTGGATCAACAGGGAATATGATCTTACCTTTTAAGCCCCTCATTATAACATTTCAAGACTTGAACTATTACGTCAACGTCCCTGTGGTCAGTAAAAGCTTATGTTCATTCTTGGTTAATATAATAAACCATTTTCAACTGCGAAAGATGATCCATGGATATTTGCTAATCTCAGGAGATGAGAGGTAAAGGATACAATGAGAAGAAGTTGCAGCTTCTCTCAAACATCACCGGAGCTTTCAGGCCAGGTGTTCTAACGGCTTTGATGGGAATCACTGGAGCCGGAAAAACCACTTTACTAGACGTTCTAGCCGGAAGAAAAACAACTGGATACATCGAAGGAGAGATCAGAATCAGCGGTTACCTTAAAGTCCAAGAAACATTTGCTAGAGTCTCAGGCTACTGTGAACAAACAGATATACACTCACCAAACATAACCGTTGAGGAATCCCTAATTTACTCGGCTTGGCTCCGTCTAGTTCCAGAAATTGATCCCAAAACCAAAATCGTAAGTTAGGCCCTGATTCTACAATAATAACACTGTGACCTAGAAATAGAAAAAGTAAAGAAATCGTCTGTGCAGAGATTTGTGAAGCAAGTTCTAGAGACGATTGAGCTGGAGGAGATCAAGGACGCTTTGGTGGGTGTGGCGGGACAGAGCGGATTGTCAACGGAGCAGAGGAAGCGGTTGACTGTAGCAGTGGAGTTGGTGGCGAATCCATCGATCATATTCATGGACGAGCCAACGACAGGTCTGGACGCAAGAGCAGCCGCCATTGTAATGAGAGCTGTGAAGAATGTCGCTGAGACTGGACGAACCATTGTCTGCACTATTCATCAGCCTAGCATCCACATCTTTGAGGCCTTCGACGAGGTCAAAATTTCATAATTTATATAACGAAAAGTTTCTAAATTTGATATCCTATGTGTTCAGGTGGTTCTTCTGAAGAGAGGCGGTCGCATAATTTACAGTGGACCACTTGGACAACATTCATCTCGTGTCATTGAGTATTTTCAGGTTAGCTTTCTACACAAGTAACAAAAGTATGGATTTGATTGTTTTAAAAGTAATCTTTTCACTTCACAGAGTATACCTGGACTTGTTAATATTAGAGACAACTACAATCCAGCAACATGGATGCTAGAGGTCACTTCACAGTCTGTAGAGACTGAACTCAACATTGATTTCGCAAAAATCTATAACGAGTCGAATCTTTACAAGTGTGTAATAATACATCTCAAACCTACTCATTTGTGGTTAGATGTGTATTTCCTTTACGAGGTGACTAATGAGTTCAGATGTTGTCTTTCTACAGGAGCAACTACGAGCTTGTTAAACAGCTTAGCAAACCGGATCTCGGTTCAAGCGATTTACATTTCAAGAGAACTTTTGCGCAGAATTGGTGGGAACAGTTCAAATGTTGTCTATGGAAGATGAGCTTGTCTTACTGGAGAAGCCCTTCTTACAACTTGAGGCGAATCGGTTTCACTTTAATCTCTTCTTTCGTCTTTGGTCTACTCTTTTGGAAGCAAGGGAAAAAAATGTAAGTCATCACATAAAAATCCATCTGAAATCACTACAAGTTTCAATATACTTTCAATTTACATTCTTTGTATTGTTTTGGCAGAGATACTCAACAGAATTTGTTCACAGTTCTTGGCGCGGTTTACGGTCTTGTTGTGTTCTTGGGGGTAAACAACTGCACTTCAGCTTTGCAGTATTTCGAGACAGAGCGTAATGTTATGTACCGCGAAAGGTTTGCAGGAATGTACTCTGCGTTTGTCTATGCAATGGCTCAAGTTGTGACCGAGGTTCCTTACATATTCGTCCAAAGTGCAGAGTTTGTGATCACAATATATCCTATGATCGGTTTCTACGCGTCTTTCTCTAAAGTGTTTTGGAGTCTCTATTCAATGTTCTGTAACTTACTTTGCTTCAACTACGTTGCATTGCTCCTCATCTCCATCACTCCAAACTTCATGGTTGCAGCTATTTTCCAGTCGCTTTTCTTCGTTATTTTCAACCTTTTCGCTGGATTCTTGATCCCAAAACCAGTAAGATCTTTTGAACAAGTCATCATCATCATTTATCTTTTGATCTTTACCTTATTATAATATATACTTAAATAGTGTTTTCTTGATGTTGGAAAATTGCAGCAAATCCCAAAGTGGTGGGTTTGGATTTACTATCTAACCCCAACCTCTTGGACGCTCAACTTGTTTTTCTCGGCTCAGTACGGCGATATTCATGAAGAGATCAATGCATTTGGAGAATCCACGACGGTTGCCAGATTCTTAGAGGACTATTTCGGATTCAAGAATGATCGTTTGATGATTACAGCCATTGTTCTCATTGCATTTCCAATTGCATTGGCTTCAATGTTTGCTTTCTTTGTTGCCAAGCTCAACTTTCAAAAACGATGATTCGTAGACCAACACAAGCTTTTCCTTTTACACGCTCAGAAACTTGTATAACCAAGAGAGACCACAAGCTACTAGTAGCATATGATAACAATATGCCAACCAGAATAAAAGAATAAATGTTTTCAATATGTAAAATGTATTTCAATATGAGTTGTTCTTTTGTGCACAGTTTTAAACTACTATTCTAATTATAATTGATCAAAATGAATTTGAGCAAACCTTTGCTTCACTTGTTTTAGAGTTTGCAGTTATAAAGCTCTTGAAGATGGAAGCCTTGAGGAAAACTGCAGCTTAGATGTTTTGCAGTTACGACTCTTTCGGTTATCGTCTTGTCTCGGGATTTAAAAGATCTTCGGATTTGTTTTCTTTTGATATATTGCTTTCTTGCCCTAAAAAGTTTTCTTTTGATGGAGATGTTGCATTACTAGTGTTATCACTATTTGATTCTTCAGGTTGTTTTGCCTGTTATGTAAAACATGGCATTGGTAGTTGAGTTTAGTTCAAAACAATGCCAAGTATTTACAATCAAAGAAACAAAAAAGTTTGATTCAGAGCAAGATGTTGTTAAGTACTTCACCTTGTTCCTGTCACGCCAGCCAAGACCAAATGATAGGAATCCTGTCTTCTTTTTGGTATCATGTACAGTACGAGCAAACCTATACAATGTCGAAGAGGAAACAAGATAAGAATTATCTTCTTAATTAAACCACATTGACTTGAGTAGTAATAGTACATGGATACTTAAAAGAAGGTACACAACACATTAAGCATATTATGTATATAGAAGAGAAGAAAACTATGTGGTAGATTCTGATTTTGGTATGTTGCCAAGTTTTGGAAAATCTATATAGATCAAAGCAGCCAAAGGAAAGAAAAAGATATGAGCTGAGTTTTGATGTACCTTGGAGATGATAATGCTTTATTTTGACCTGATTCATATTGCAAAGTAGCTTCGAGTGTTGTTTCTGCTGTAACTAGTCTCTTCTCCATTTGAGCGAGTTGAGCCACAAGCTTCTCATTCTTTTCCTGCATAATTGTTTCCATGAAGACATTGTGCATATTATTATTTTTTGTCATATAATGTAACGAGTTTGAGAATCATCTAGCTAAATATCAAAGATGATGGATGTTCTATCTATACTTGAAAGGAAATATCTTAAGAAGATACAAAAGTAAGATGAGCAAAGCACCTCAAGGACGTGTACTGCATATCTTTGTGCAGCTGCATCTTGCTCTGCACTTACCCGAGCATCTTCTGTAAGCTTTTGGTCTTGCTCAACTTTCATCAAGACCTGAAGCATTGCTGTTTCTTGTTCTTTTTTGTCAGAAAGGATTTGCTTTAGTTCTTTTACTTCCTTTTCCAGTTGTTCAACCTGTAAAAATTTCAATATGAAAGTAAAACAATCTATGAAACTTCTCTAGCTAACAACACTGTCTCAAGTAAGTAAAAATTTACCCGTGCACTTAATTCCAATCTGTTATCTTCTTTGACCATCTCCATCAAAGCTATCTCCAGCTCTTCAGCTCTGGAGAGAGGAGGAGTAACACATATTAAGATTAGTTCTTAATTTTTTCAGGAACACATACATTGGTGAAGTAATGAAGTAACAATAACCTCAATACAGCAGATCTTTTCTCCTCCAACAGTCTGCATAATTCAACCTTCAACCATACTGCCTGCACAATAACTGTTATGGATGAAATTTAAAAGGAGTTGCATATATATATATATGTAACATTGTTCATACTTTACAGAAGAACCTTGTTGGTGACTAAATCATTTTATCAAGAACTGGATGAGATTGGTTTCTAAACACACAAAGCAAAGAGCAAGGAACAAAAAAGGTCACCTTCTCTTGAAGATCTTGTAAAGAGTCTAATTCAGAATCAACATTTACACCATCAGCATCGGCATCTGGATTCTCACAAGACTTTTGTTCATCTAAGATAGATCCTTCATGTTTAAAGCTATATAATTTAGAAGCCAATCCTTTTTTATCCTTCCATACTCGACCTTTCTGTATTCTTTCCTCAACAATCTCTAGTACAGCTGGTCTATGTCTTTCTCTCAACTCCTCTAGTCTAGCCTCATTTGTCGACAAATAACCCATGCATGCGGTTAAAATAAGTTGACTACTATCAAATGTTGAACTAGCAAGGCTTTGTAGTGATGTTATTGCATCTCCTGCATCTTTTGTAGCAACAATTGAAGGACCTAAGGAATAATCATCAAAAGCAAAGCTAATTCAATCATCACATACTTCAATATATCATCACATTTGATACATACAAACAAAAGTATCTGTTATAATACCATATAGTTCCATTAAAGCAAAGGCTGTTCTGAACAAGACTACACGGTTTCCTTCAAAGAGAAGCACATCCCACATCCTCAGAACTGGACCCAAAAAAATACATCAAAGATGAAATACAACTTCAGCTATATATATCATTCATTTGGCATAACATGAATGAAGAAATGTTGTTAAGAACTCACCGCATTCCCAAGGAAGTATGTTGACAAAAATAGATAGAAACCATGGCCCAGAGATCCATGCTACCTGCACTCCCAAGTAATCCAGATGATTAACTGCATCAGGAGGATTGTTGGAATAGAAGAAACGATCACATTGCTCTGTATAATGGGGGAAAAAAATATCCAAATGTATGAAGAGATAAACTTGAATATCAGATGAGAAAACGAACCGAGCTTTGGAAATCTTTCTCGCATTAACTCTTCAAAGACTAGTTGATCAACCTAAGAGAAGTAAATCAGTAATATGATCCTAAAAAGGTCGTAAAGAAAATATAATCAGAAGCCGTTTGCATGAAAAAAAAGTACCTGAGATTCTATCATCTCTTCTGTATAGTAGCCACCAAAATAATCATCAATAATTCCAACCAATGTCCTGAGAAAGTTCAAGTACAAAAAAATCAGCTCATTTGTTTAAAATCTTGTGGAGGATTTAAAGACAGAGAAGAAAGATTTATCAGTCTACCAAAATGCATTTTCCTCTGGCATCAGCAGAAGCAACAGTCCAGCAAAAAAGTTCATAGCCTGCAGTTTACAAGATCATTGTTAGCTTATAGATGCTAAAGCAGTCAAAACTGTAGTTACTGGTGTTTTACATGTGAGAAAGAAGGTAGGTACAACTATTAATGTATTTATCAAATTATGGACTCAATTGAAAAAGCACTACTGAAAACACAGAAGAGAACACTATGTGCTTTTCGAGCCCAAGTCACCTGACAGTACCCAACAGATGGGTTGTGACAAGCATAAGCTAGAAGTATTCGCCTTAAGGAATCTCTACCAGCTTCATTCAAAGCAGGGTGACCTGGGAATGTTCGAGGTATATCCTGTAGATAGAATCAAAAACAAAAAAATGACAATTAAAAACAAAATCTTCAGATTCTAAAGTCCAACATGGATGCATCTAATAAACCTTTTCAATTTGTTTTTTCCACTTTCTTTGAACATCAGATGGGTTTGGTTGTTCATTGGTTTCATCAGAGTCAGTTATTTGGGCCAACAAATCTTGATAGTATCTCTCAACTCGTCTTGCCTTTACACCAACAACGGCTTGCCACACCTGTGAATGCAGAAGTTAGGCAAGAAAAGTAAAAAGTTATTCCAAATAAGAGTAAAATAGTTAGTATAAACTTACCTCTCCTCTGAGATCTTTTGGTACTCCCAAACGAACAAGTACCTCAAGTTCTTCATACCAAGGGAAAAATGGCTTTAGAGAAACACTACCATCAGCATCATTTTCTTCCTTTATTGAATAGCTTCTTCCGGTGGAAGTCTCACTGTCATTTTCCCCAGAATTTTGTCCAGATTCTCCAATGGAAGGCAGTGGTTGGTTTACCGATGAAGCATGGTCACCTACTAAAGTGTTATGCCTGTTTTTCATATACTTTACCTTCTTAACACGAGAGCACATCATAGCCTCTATAGACGCAAGACAAGGTCTAATATGAGCCCATTCTATGGCTCGACGAGCCTTTGTTTCTTTTTTTCCCTTTTCATGTTCCAATCCACATTTATCTGTTTCTTCTGCCAAGAGATTTTCTGTTGTATTTTCTTGTTGGATGTGTACATGATCTACATGTTCTTGAACTGATTGAGATTGTTTCCCTCCATCAGATTCACTTTCACTATCAATTGATTTCTCCTTGTCAGATTCAAATTTGTCCTCCTCATCTTTCACAAGTTCTTGAACTGATTGAGATTGTTTCTCTTCATCAGATTCACTTTCACTATCAACTGATTTCTCCTTGTCAGATTCAAATTTGTCCTCCTCATCTTTCACAAGTTCTTTAACTGATTGAGATTGCTTCTCTTCATCAGATTCACTTTCACTATTGACTGACTTCACATTCTCCTTGTCAGACTCAAATTTATCCTCCTCATCTTTCACAGGTTCACTGTTTCTTCCAAGACTCTTCTCCCTCAAATACTGGTTCTCTTCAAGAACATGTGCCTCCTCAGCTGGTTCTTCCTCTTTTGAAAGCTCATTAACTGTTTCAGTGCTATCTTTTTCAATATTTGAACCGTCCTCAGAAGCAATCTTCTCTTCAGACTCAGGACCATCAGCCTGAAATGTATCCTGAAACTCCTCTTCTGAGGAACAAGGTTCAGCTGCAGAGACCTCTTTCCGGTCAAGAAATATTTTCCATCTCTCAGCCCTCTCTGTTTCTTCCTCCTATTCCAATACCATTCAATTTAGTAAGTTTGAAGGTAGCAGAACATTTTCACCATCATAATTTCGATGTCTACACTCAAATTTCATTTGATTTGATACACACAAAAAAAAAGAAATATTGGGACCAAAGAAAACATTACATACATGAATACTAATACTGATGTCAAATGTTAGCATATATAAGCAAGAACTCACTGTATAGATGCAAACGTATTCTTGATATCTTTGAACGTGTTGAGGTCTCAAGGCAAATCCATAGGCATCCCTGCCAATCAAATTCTTCAAATAATGTAAAATATTAACCAAAAAAACTTGTGAAATGATTGAGAAATTTTACCTGGAATCTACCTCCAGTGAGCGTTTTCTCACCAAAGATAACAACATATTTCACAAAAAGGCCTATTTCTAATTCCCATAGTTTTACTTTACGTTACACTCACAACATTCAAATCCATACACAGCGTAAAGATTTTAACATCTAACCATCGAAATTAACAACAAAATTAAACCATTCTTGAAAGATCAAAAGAAGAAAAAGAAAAGAAAAATCTAGCTGATCATCATCGGTTTGTTTTCAAGTGCGATCGAGAAATCGTCAACGGGAGATTAACGATTAATGAGGAGATAATTAAATTATGAATTAAAAAAGGGAAAATGGAATCACCTCTCTTTCAGATAGTTGTGGGCGACAACCAAGTGTTGCTCCGTCATGATCGGTCATGCACGATCAAATTGTTTTTTTTTTTTCCAGCAAAAATATATTAAATTATAGTAAAAAAAAAAAAATACCATAAAAAATCTTCAACTTTACATTTTTCCAACTTAAACATTTAATTTTTTGTGTTTTCACTTAAACCCTCCAACTAAATTATTTTTCAAAAACAAACTTTCAAATAATTTAAAATATGCATAAGGTTAGATTGACTAACGGTCAACATTTAACACCGTTAACAAAAATCAATTTGTTTTGTTAAACAATTATTATTTTTTATTTTAATTAGAAAAAAACTAAAAAATCATAACGAATAAATAAAAACTAAGTAAAAATAAAATAAAACAAAAAATAATATAAAAAATGTAAACATAGTAAAAATAATATTTTTATTATTAAAAATAAAAGTGTTCTTCTCTAAATAAAATTTATTAAACCAAAAATGAATATTACATTAATTAAATGTTATATTTATAATAATAAAAATATTCTTAATAATACTGTTATATATATTTTTTTACCAACCAAACATTAATATTAGAAACTCAGTTTAGAATTAGTAATCCAAACTGGAGGAAAAGTGTTTACAAACGTAGTTTCAGAAAATAATATTACTGTTTATAATAAAAATATATATTTAGAAAATAGTTTTTATTTAGATCAAATAAGTTTTATTGTTATAATATTTTTGTTTTATTTTAATAATTTTAGATAAAAATATATAATTTTATTTATATTATTTACAAAATTAAAACAACAATAACATAATTAAAAATATTATTAATACTATTATTGTATTATTAATATTATCATAAATTAATTGATTATAATATTAAAATTTTATATTATAATCAATTAATTTATTTTTCTTTTCTTATTTGTCAACATTGTTAATGATAAATAATATAAAAATATTAATTTAATCAATATTTATAATATTTAATTATAATTAATCTTTACTGTTAATATTATAATCAATTAATTTATTTTTTCTATTCCTATTTGTTCAGGAAATTATATTTATTATTTAATTAAAAAGAGTATTTCTTTTGTTTAGAAATTTATATTTTTATTTATTTAATTAAAAATCTAAATAAAAAGAAAAAAACAATGTTTTTTAGAAAAAATATTTGAAGATAATTATATTTTTATTTATTTAATTAAATAAAATAATTTTTATTTAGAAGACATAATTTTTTTATTGTTTTATTTAGTTTTTCTAATTATATTTTTAGCTTTTCTATTTAAATAGAAAAAATAATTTTTGACACAAAATTATTGTTGTTAACAGTGTTAGATGGAACTAATTTTGACCGTTAGTCAACTTAATCTCATGCACATTTTAGATTATTTTAAAGTTTTTTTGAAAAAATAATTTAGTTGGAGGTTTTATGTGGAAACAAAAAAAAAATTGGATGTTTTAGTTGAAAAAATGTATTAAGTTAGAGGTTATTATGGTATTTTCCTAAAAAAAAACTATATATATAGATATTATTTTCTTTGAAAACAATATATATGTATTAAATTGAAAAAGAATCAATTTCGTAATGATTATAGAAAGAAATCTTCGTAGTTTCATAACAATTAATTTGACACAAAAAAATTTATATTTCATAAATTTATGTCTATTCTTACAAAAATTAATCTCGGGTCATGCGAGCAGGTCCCGTCCTGGGCAGAAGCATAAGAAGCGCATGCTTTATGCAGCAGATTGTATAAAAAAAATTAAAGGGCATCAGTTTTCTTAAATATATACTTATTGTAGTGGTTTACAATTACTTGTTCTAGTCCTTGAGGTCACGGTTTTGATTCATATATTTTGTTCAATCTCCTTGAAATTTACAGAGAAATTACCTCAATTTGACAAGCATACCACTAGCTGAAGGTCTTCAGTTAGCTTAAACCCCCAAATCGCGATTTTTTTGGTCCGAAGAGAGAGAGATGAGAAAAACTGTAAAAATGAGAAATTGTGAAAAAAATTTTTTTTTCTTTAGTTTAGCCCAAAATGACGTAGTTTCGGTTTCTCTTACTTGTACAATTCAATTTTTAATTTTTATAGGTGGAGCGTTCAACAGAGTCGTCTAACACGTGGATTCCACGTGGGCAAAAATTCACGGCACATTAACATTGTTACGGCTTAAGTCGGTTTTCGCACAAAACTAAAATTATAGGGTTGAAATTCAAATTATTTGTTAATGGAAGTAGTCTTTTACCTACTTTTTATTGGAGGGTATAAATTCAACATTATCATATTTTGTGGGTTTGTAACTTCCCACCTTTACTCAGATGAATTTACTCCCATGCTTCCACATCGCTGGTGGTAAAAATGAATTCTGAAAATCACAATAATATTTCTTAAAATGTTTATAAAACTATAATAAGAAAATCAAGAACATAAACGTAAATCACTAAATCCCCAGATTTATATATAGATTATGAAATATCTAGCTTTATTTAAAATATCAATTAAAACTCATCATATTTTGTAATCTAATGGCTTGTGCTTGTGTAATAATCAATATATTTCATTTGGATTCAAACTCGTATATTACAGTAAAATCAAGAAAATCCTAAACGATGATCAGGGTAAAGCTCAAATTTTAAGGATCAATTAAGTTGTTCAACCTTAGTTAATGTTGAGTTATAATTGTATTCATTGTCTCTTTAAATTCTGGAAATTGACGACTTAATTATTAAAAAAAATGAATGGAAAATGATAAACAAGGAGATCTAATACGTAGAAAATAGTGTCACTCTAGACTCTAGAGACCTTTATGGAGATCTCATGGCTGAATACTTGGAATCTTAGTCCAAGTTTTGATCCGACATAAAAGAAAAAAAAAACAAGCACATCCCTGGAATTGCAATGAATATGAATATATGATACTGCTTCCTTTGTAGAGTCTCATAACTATCTTCCAAGACATGTCACTTTCGTTCTTTGATAACTAAAAACACAAGAAGAAAGAGACAGGCATTATGTATGTCGTGTTGCCCTCCCCATCTCTACTAACACTTTGAATTTATTACTACTAAACTCAAATGTGTCCTCAAGCCTAATCAATCTCCCCTTACTCACATGCCCTCTCTCTCTCTCCAATGTCCATCAATCACTTCCACAATACATTTTTCTTTGATCTTGGCTTCTATCTTCTTGATCTTCTTGTTCTTCATTGGTATCTCCATTACTACCACCAATCTCCTTCCTCTGTTGACCTTGTTCTTGGACTGGTGATAAACAACAGTAGTATACTATATACTATATTCTTGATTCTTGAACACTTAAGTTGCATCTGAGTACCAAGATAAATCATTACAAGAATGTGATTCTTCTTCATGACTTGATGTTGAAGCAACATCTTTGAGCTTTAAACTTGACTTTTGTTCCATGGAGACAACATTTTCAGTCGCATGATTAGTTTTCTCTTCCTCCACAGCTCTATTTCCTTGATTTACTTCTTCTTCTTCTTCATCTCCCTCCTTGGAGGCTGAAGTACTAACCGATGACAAACAAGAAGCTTCAGATGAACTCAATTGTTCAGATCCCTCCAATCTCCTTGACCTTTTAATGGATTCAAGCTTTTTCATTAGAAACTTGAGTCTCTTCTCTGTTTTTTCCCTCAATCTCATCTCTTCTTTCAAATGACGCTCCAGCTCTTCCATCTGTTTCCAAGAGATTAAAGGTTCAAGATCAGACTCAAGAGTAACAAGAATAACTATTTTCTTGGTTCTTGATCAAAACCAAGATTTTCTTGAACAAGAATGAAACTTAATTAGGATTTTATGAAGTTATACCTTTCTTGTAATAAGCTCTGCTTCTTCGTTTGCTGACCTTGAAACTTGCCTCTCTGCAAGTAGTCTTCCTCTTAGACACTCCACAGTTTTTAAACCTTCATTTTCTTCTTCCTCCATCTTCTTACTTGCAGAATTTGTTCTTAACAGAAAAAAAATATAGATATATATCAATTCCTCAATCTCTATATAGAAAATTTCTTATATAACACAATACTACAATGTATATCTATGGAGAGAGAGAGAGAGACCCACCTGCATATTGTGTAGTAATTGGAGGGATCAATGGTCATCATCCTTTTTAATTTTTAATTCAATAAGCAAAACCAAAATTGGAAAAAGCTTAATAAAGCTCAAACTTCACAACTAACTGCAAAAAAGAGAAACTAACAATAGTAAGACCATTGTGCTGTTAGATCATGTCATTATGATTTACATTTATTGTTTCATTCATTCAATAAGGTACATATCAACATCATATTTTTAAAATCAACTTACCACGACACATTTTTCCAAAAGAAAAATTTCAAAATACTTCCAAGTTCAAATAAAATAACAGATCCAGATTCAAATTCAAATCCTCTGACTTAAGAGAGGAGGGAAATGAACCTAAAAACCCAAAAAAAAAATGAAGGAAAAACAGAATCTGAAGCGTAGGGACAGTAAAGAATTTGGTTTGTAGGCAAAACGACAGTGTAGGCTTGGACTTTTATTACCTGCAAGTGCAACGCCCGTGACTTGGTAAATCTCATTTCAAGACCTTATTCAAGATAAATAAATAAATATATATATATATATATTTATATAATGACTAATGAGTAATGACTATTTTTTTTACTGCATTTTTAATGTTATCTTACATGAAAAATTGCACAAGAGTAAATCTGTTATGTTCTCTGACGTTAGTTCCAAAGAAAATATCATTATAAAAGTTTTTACCATTTTAGTTTGACCAAGTGTCACAGAACTCTTTGTCGAAATTCTACTATTAAAACACTCCAAAAATGAATAAAATTTTGTTTTTTGTTTTAATTTTTGATGAAACTTTGTCGGTTGTATTCACATGTGGACTTACTTATCTGTTCTGTTTCTTGTGTTGTGTGCGGCATTGCACTATTGTTGATGTAAACTATCAGAACGAATAAGTTTCATACGTTATTGTAAACGAATAAAATTAAGGAGATGGGGAAAATCTTGTGATCCACCATAGATCTGAAATTAAATCGACTGACCATTTCTGGTCACGCCTAAAAATTAATGCTCCCAACCTCTCTCTATAATTTTACTTTATAATCTCTAATTTTTTTCTTTCAAATTAGATAATTGTAATTAGCAACACGCAAAGAAAACTTGAGTGATTAGTAACAATGGCCTCACGTGTACTTCACTCCAAGAACAATTTGAACTACCGAAAACCTAATAATGAAAATAATGCTTACTTTGTGAAGCAAACTAATGAATCATATAGAATTTGTAATCTTATTCTTTTTAGTAACCCTTACCACTTCAATCAAAATCACTTAATTACTCTCAAGTTATAGCTTGAGCTTGATTGTATCAACTTTTCAAACGTCAGGTTCAACCACAAAAACAAAGTAGCAACTCTTTGAAAAGCTCCAACAAAAACAAATCATCACATAGGCACATAGCAAATGTTTAAGAAAGAATGAAAGATCTAAGCTTCATCAAGCTCTTGTTTCGTGATATACTCTTTGTAGCTCATCGACTCAACCAAACTCTCTATTACATCATACATCTCTTCGCTTCTCTCACACAAACTGTCTTTCGCAATGAAACTACGTAATCCTTTACCAGTTTCAATCCAGCTGGTGCCGGGGATTTTCTTCAATCCGATTCTTTTCATCTTATCCCTCACAATTTCAGCTTCTTCCCACCTCCCTGCTTGAGTATACAAATTCGCCATAACAGTGTAATTCCCAGTATTTTCAGGTTCCATCTCAAACAAGCGATCACAAGCAAACTTAGCAATCTCTACATCGCCAAGAACCGAAGCCCCATTCAACAACGCACCCCAAACTTTAGCAATTGGTTCATTTGGCATCTTAGAAATGAACTCCATTGCATCCGAAAGTTTTCCAGCCCGGCTTGGAACACTTACCATACAAGCATAGTGCTCAACTCCAGGCTCAATGTCATACTTTGTTACCATTGAATCAAAAATGTGCTGCGCCTTATCCGGATCCCCCGAATGCGCAAAAGCTGAAAGAACAGCTGTTAGTGTGACATTGTCTGGCTTAATTCCGAGACATTGCATTTGGTCAAATAAACTACAAGCAGAATCAGAGTCCCCATGAACAGCATAAGCTGTTATGATTGCCGTCCAAACGATCAAACTCCTGTCTTTACAGTTATCAAAAACCCTTCGAGCTCCTAGCAGAAATCCTAATTTGGCATAGTTATCTATGATGGAGGTTGTGACATATATATTGCAGTCAGAACCATTACGGATGGCAAAAGCGTGGATTTCCTTACCCCCTTTCAAATTTGAGTTATATGTTAACGAAGCAAGAAGGCTCGAAAGAGTCACTGAGTTTGGCCAAGAGCCACATCTTATCATCTCCCTAAATGAGTTTATAACCTCCTCATGATTGTTATTCTGCATAAGACCCGAAATCACAGCATTCCACGTACTCAGACCAATGTCCTCCATCTCACTAAATAAAGCCATTGCCTCCTTGACAAGACCATGACCCATATATCCTGAAATTATAGCCCCGTAAGTAACAGAATCTTTCTCATTCATTTCATCAAACAATGCTCTTGCATAATACAAGCTACCACATTTAGCATAAAAACCAATCACAGCATTACACAGAGATAAATCCATCTGAATATGATTCTCAAGCATCTGCTTGTGAACTTCCATCCCAAAAACAAGGTCGCTTGATTGTCCACACGCCTGTAATACGCTTATTACAGTGACTTCGTTAGGCTTAAAATCAGAGCAGCCTAACATCACTTTATACAACTCTTTACAGTCTTCGTAAGACCCATTTTGAGAATACCCAGAAATCATAGAATTCCACGAGACCACATCTCTCTCAGACATTTCATCGAACACTTTCCTTGCAGACTTGATGTCGTCACACTTTGTATAATACGTGATCAGCCCATTGCCCACGAATACATCGGAATCAAACCCACCAGTTAAGACAAACCCGTGAACTTGTCGAGCCAATGAACCCAACCAGAAATTATCATAACCAGACAGTGCTTTCAACACACAAGAGATGCTGATAGAATCCGGTCTGGCAGTACTCGAAGAGTGATAAGAGGACCCAATCCAGGACGAGAAGAGCGAAAAAGCATCGAGATACATCTCACGCGAAGTGTAAGCGATGAGAAGTGCGTTGTAAGAGAAGGCATTTCTAACGGTAATTTTGTCGAACACATGGAGTGCTTGGCGGAACCGGTTCTCCCTAGTGTAAAAATTGATTAGCCTGGAAGCGAGAAAGTTATCAGGCGTGACGGAGAAGACGACAATACGCGCGTGAAGCTGAAGCGCGTGGAGAGGAAGTCGGTGACGGGTGAAGTGCTGGATGAGGTGACCGTAACTGCCGCCGTCGACCACCGCCTTGTTGAGCAAGCCTTGCAAGGCTCGTTGGATTTCGAATCCCACCTTCATTCATATCTAACCAAAAGCTTAACCGGAGAAAATAAAGAAGATGCATATATTGAGGCGAGTTTATGGGCCTATTATTGGGCCTTTAACCCATAAACATTGCTTAAAACTTTAAATGTATTTATACAGCTAGTGAGTCTTGAGCTTGAAATTAGACAGATTTTTTTAGTTTCATGTCTTGTGTGAGAAATTATCATTGTCGAGCTATCAGTTATATTCAATTTCGATCCAGTTACAGTCGATCACTGAATCGTGAGATAACTAAAGAAGCAACAGAAGTTGAGAGACGAGCTCGCGCTCTGAGAGTTTTAGATATCATATCTTCGAAATCTGGTGGAGCTTCGAATCGCCAGAGTCATTTTGGTATCGTTCAGGAATTTCTTCAAACAGATTCGAGACAATACAGAGGTCAAGCAATTTCCAAGGATTTTGACAATTCGAGAACCAAAAATGGAATTTCAAACGTGCTCGAAGAATCTCTGCTGGAGGATTCTTCAAGATCTGTCGATCGTAGTATGCAGCAGCGAGATGGGTGGAGTTTCAATGCTTATGGTTTATCGTCCGCCGCGAGGTCTTGTGGGTCGAATCGAGACTTTAGAACCGGTTCTGGGTTTCATTGCTTAGCGTTGAAAAGTGGGTTTATCTCAGATGTTTACGTAGGAAGCTCTCTGGTTGTATTGTACAGAGATTCCGGTGATATGGACAATGCACATAAAGTGTTTGATGAAATGTCTGAGAAGAACGTTGTTTCATGGACGGCTATGATTTCAGGGTTTGCGCAGGAATGGCGAGTAGATATTTGCTTGAAGTTATATTCGAAAATGAGAAACTCAACCTCTGATCCGAATGATTACACGTTCACGGCACTCTTGAGCGCTTGCACAGGAAGTGGAGCTCTAGGGCAAGGAAGAAGCGTTCATTGTCAGACACTTGAAATGGGTTTCAAGTCATATCTTCATATCTCAAACGCTCTTATCTCTATGTACTGCAAATGCGGCGATTTGAAGGATGCGTTCCGTATCTTTGATCAGTTTTTGAACAAAGATGTTGTCTCTTGGAACTCTATGATTGCTGGTTACGCGCAGCACGGCCTTGCAACGCAAGCAATCGAGCTCTTTGAAGTAATGATGGCTAGAAGCGGAACAAAGCCTGATGCAATCACATATCTAGGAGTCCTGTCATCGTACAGACACGCTGGTCTGGTTAAAGAAGGAAGAAATTTCTTCAATCTGATGGAAGAACACGGCCTGAAACCAGAACTCAACCACTACTCTTGTATGGTCGATCTTCTTGGCAGATTTGGTCTTTTGCAAGAAGCTCTGGAGCTGATCGAGAACATGCCAATGGAACCAAACTCAGTTATATGGGGATCTCTGCTTTTCTCTTGCCGTGTTCACGGCGATGTCTGGACCGGAATTAGGGCTGCAGAGGAACGACTGATGCTTGAACCTGAATGCGCAGCCACGCATGTCCAGCTGGCGAATCTCTACGCCAGTGTCCGGTACTGGAAAGAAGCGGCCACAGTGAGGAAGCTGATGAAAGATAAAGGACTGAAGACAAATCCAGGATGTAGTTGGATCGAGATCAATAACAATGTTTTCATGTTTAAAGCCGAAGATGGTAGCAACTGTAGAATGCCAGAGATTGTTCATGTTCTTCACTGTCTCGTAGATCATATGGAATTCCTCTATTACGACACCGTATTTACTTGTTAGATGTTTGGCCTTTGTTTAAAATGTAGCTACAAAACACCATGAGCTTCTTCTAAATGATCAATGCATAATTCCAAAGAAAGGAGAAGTGATAGTGTATACCAAATCCAGGTCTTTTGTTTTATACATGTGCATTCATTTTTGCTTTGAACGTTCTCAACAGTATACCTCTATTACTTACTAATGAAAATACTTAAATATATATAGTTGAGTAATCAACAGACATTAATTAATTAATCAACCAGGTAATCAAATGAATATAGCTGTATAATGCGGTAAAATGCACCAAAGAGCTCTCCATCTAAACCCTCTCAACTCTCTGACTTTGTTTTATATGACGTATTTTCCTCAATTTTGAATTATAATAGTGACAAACTGACAAGTGGACAAAATTTTCTTTGGTTTATAATAAAAATTCCAATGTACGAGTTCGCACGTTTATTTTTTACTTTTTCATCTTGGATCACAGATGGGTTTTTGTTTGTCGTCTACAACTGTTCACGGTCACATAAATAAAACTGTTGTTATAAACTAATCAGTCAACTATTAGATAAACTTTTTACTATAAAACTTGGATGATTAACATCAAAATTAAACTTAATACAAAATTCATAATTAAGGAATCTAAAAAAAAAAGAAAAATCTAGGAAAGTATTGTATACTGTTTCCAACTGGTCCTCTTACATATATCCCCTTCTCCACTAATACCGCACTCAAAAGACGACGACAAAACAAAAGCAGAACGAGAGAGAGAGAGATGGGTCTGGACTTGGCATCTTTTTTCAAGGATTACGAATGGCTGATCGAGTATCTAAAACGTATGGTAAAACCTGCGGCGGCGCTCGCGGTGGTGCTTTTGGCGGTGATTCTCTCTTACTCACAGAACCTCTCTTTAGAAGGAGAAATGATCTACTCTGTTTTCCGATCGTTTCTTCAGCTCTCCGTTATCGGATTTGTTCTTCAGTTCATCTTTAACCAAGAGAACTCCGGTTGGATCATCCTCGCTTATCTCTTCATGGTCAGTTAACAATCAAATTCAAGATCTGCCCTGTTTTTCGAAAATTTTTTATTCAAAATGTTTTGTTTCCGTACAGGTCTCTGTCGCCGGTTACACTGCCGGACAACGTGCGAAGCACGTGCCACGTGGAAAGTACGTGGCCGGAGTATCTATACTCGCTGGAACTTCAATCACAATGTTCTTGCTCGTCGTTCTCAACGTCTTTCCTTTTACTCCGAGGTATATTATCCCAATCGCCGGAATGATGGTCGGAAATGCCATGACCGTCACCGGAGTTACCATGAAACAGCTTCGAGATGACATCAAGATGCAACTCAACCTGGTAAAAAAACACTTTAACCGAATCAAAATTCCAGGTTCAATTAAACACCCGGTTTAATTTGATTTGTCATAAACCGTAGGTAGAGACGGCATTGGCATTAGGAGCAACGCCAAGACAAGCGACGCTGCAACAGGTGAAGAGAGCATTAGTCATCTCTCTATCTCCGGTTTTGGATAGCTGTAAAACCGTTGGATTGATCTCTTTACCAGGCGCAATGACCGGTATGATAATGGGCGGTGCATCGCCTCTTGAAGCTATTCAGCTTCAGATTGTTGTCATGAACATGATGGTTGGAGCAGCTACGGTTAGTAGCATCACGTCTACGTATCTTTGTTGGCCATCTTTCTTCACTAGTGCTTGCCAGTTACAAACTCATGTCTTCTCCTCAGATTGAGATTTTTATAAAAGATCCACCATTATGTCTAAAATAGCATTGTTTAACAATCTTGAAAACATGAACTTTAAAGGGTCTAAAGCAAACACACTTGAAAGAGAAAGAGAAAGGAAATATCTGGTAGTCAGATCCAATGGTACACATGCTACAAAGCCTGAAACCCAAGGGCATAAGCCATCAACGTTAAGGTGACTCGCTTCCTCTAGGGGAAGCACGGTTTGGCTCATAATCATCATCAACAGGGCTTCGGTCCTCTTTCGGGCTGTCACCACTGGGCCCTGCAACGGGACTGACAACAGAGTCTCTGCCATTTCCGTTGTCTTGGGGGCTACCGCCTTCATGGTCTGATCCATCTTCCTTTTGAAGCTTTGGAGATGGTGGTGGGCTTCCGTCTATGATCCTTGGGCTGCCTTCGTCATCAAGAACCGGACTACGATCTCTGCCTCTTGGGGATAGAGAGTCATCCATTCGCTTTGGACTACGTGATCTCTCCTCCACACTCCTCTCTCTTCTTCTCACTGGGGATCTTGATCGGCTGACCATAGAAGAAAATAATAAGTTAATCAAAGTGCTAGACAATTTAAAACAGAAACAAAGCTAGAGAAAACACAAACCTGTAGCTTCGGCTTCGGCTTCGGCTAAGACTCCGGCTTGGGCTTCTTCTACGACGAGGAGGAGAACAGGATCTTACAGGTGACCTGGAATAGCTTCCACTTCGCCTACTATACAATCCAAGAAGGGAAATAAGAAACTAGAAGGATAACAAAACTTGACTTTGCTTTAAAGAAATGTTTAGTACCTAAGCTTCTTAGGGCTGTTTTTGCAGTTTCTCTCAATGTGTCCTCGTTCTCCACAACGGTAACACTTGTTCTTCCAGTCCCCTGCTGTGCAGTCTCGAGCCCAATGACCGTCAACACCACAGTTAAAACAGCGACCAGATCCAGGAGGTGGGCCTCTGCTATCAAAATCCCGAGAACCACGAGGCGCCTTTCATACCAAACACATTCAGTTATCGTAACAAAGTATGAACAAACTATAAAGCCTGAAGATAGAGAACCAAACAACTCACCCCTCTTGAAAACTCCACAGTGATGCGACTTCCATCAAAGTCTCGTCCATCCAAGTAATGTCTTGCATCATCAGCATCACGGGGATCACTAAATTCCTGTTTCCAAAAATGTGAGGAAAAAAAACACATGCAAAGCATGTAATTTCCCACATCATACATAGTTCACAACAAACAACCAACCAACCAACCACAAGACCTTTTTTTAACAATTGAAAGGAGTTTGTACTTACAACAAAAGCATAGTCTCGCTTCATATCCACATCTCGCACTCTGCGGAAGAAATTGTTGGTAGAAAAGTAAGGCCATCATAATTCTTAAGGTACTGCCTAAACACCATTTTGAGACTGAGTCTCCATTTCCATCTAAAACACGTAAAAAACAAATTCTACAAACAGAATCGCCGAGGCGGCCCCCTATACACCTGGGGGGAAATTTCCACCAAGTCCACCCATTCATCAAACACCTCCAGGTTAGGCAAAATCCCAGAGACCTTCAATAAGATCATTCAAGTTAAAAACATACACTAAACCTACTTCCACATTTTTCCCTCAATGATACAACTATCAAAACACAGTCATATTACTAGCGACTTAGCGAGATAAAGAAGCAAAAGTAATCCCCTCGACACTATGCACAACAACAAACAAATTCTCAGAATTTACGAAAAGCACATTGAGACTTTCAATTAACCCCCAACACAAAGAAATCAAAATACTTGTTGATTCATAATATAGGGATAGAGAAGATTCAACTACCTTCCGTATCTGTTGAAAAGACGTTCAAGGTCTCGGGTACGAGTTCTAGATGATAAGCGGCCAACGTAAAGACGAGTGTTCCCATAGCGATCATCATAGCGAGGCATATTTCCAAACTACAAAAAAAAAAAAGGAAAAAGAAACCACAAAATTTAGAGCATAACTTGTTAGGCACTATACAAAACAAACCACCACCACAATTACCTCGTGATTTTCAATAATTCGATAGATTCAAAAGGCTAGAAAAAATCTAACACTTCACTAACTCTAGACTAGACCTATAAGAAACACCAATCAGCTAACATTGTTAGAAATTAAGGAAGCACATCACCCCAGATACATCGTACCGATATAAAATCGTAAATCCGAGTTCAGAAAATACTGAATTTGAATCCAAAACATCAAATTCTATAGATTTTTTTTATACCTGGGGATTGAAGGAGAAGCCCTAATTTCGATACGAAAGAGGGAAGAACGGCGTAAGGTAGCAAAAGACTCAGACTCTCCGAGTGTTAATAAATGGGCTTCACACCGAACCGACTAAATTCAACGGTAGTGATTTGGGGTGGTCCCCTAAACCAACGGTTAAGGTATTTTAAGACATAATCAATGGCTCCTCGTACATGTACGATTTTTCAATAAGTTGGGCCTAATATTGTCTTAAGCCCATTATTTTGGGTATAAAAAGCTTCCAACATTTGACTTATTTTCCTTTTTGAGGATAAACCGATAAACAAAATTACTATTAGTACCTACAGTAAAACCTCTATATTAATAATGTTAAGATTATGATATTTTATTAATTTATAGTAATATTATTTACAAAATTTTTTGTTAAAAATTAAAAATAAATTAATTAAAAATTTTTTTAATCTAAATAAAATTAATGGATTGGATGTTATAAATTTTAATAGTTTTGGATTTGAAAGTTTAAAATTTAAAAGAAAATCAAATTATTTTGATAATAAATAACAAAGATTATAAATAAATTCACTTATATAAATAATTAATATAAATTAAATTTATGATTAGTAACATCAACTGTTGTATTTAAACAGATTATACGACTATTGAAATAAAAATTATACACATTTAGAATTTAAAAACTTATTCAAAAATTTACTTTATTTTATGACAAATTTATTTACGCTATAACAATAAAATAGTTTAAAATACAATATAATATTTTCTTATATAAGAAAAGTTATTTATGAGTTCTAACAGAAATTTATAAATAGAAAATTATATTATCTTTATAAATATATATATATATATGCAAATTTACATGATTATTAATTTATGTTATTAACGAAACTATATATTTACATAGAAATTTTTTAAAAATTATTATTTTATTAAATTTTGTTCATTTTTATACCGATCCGATTTGGAACCGGCTAATTTTATTAATTTATAGTATTTATTAATTTATCGATTATTAATTTATAGAAGTTCTACTTGTTGATTCATAATCCTACTTTTTAGTGGGGGCATAAATTCAATATTGTTATATTTTGTGGTTGTAAAAGCCGAAATAAATAGAAATTACTTTATTCTTCTTGAGGGGAGATTTAAATACACCTGAATTATAAGTTTATAACAAAGAAATACAAATATTTAGCTAAGGAACAAATAAAATAAAAATACAAACCCCCTCCCCCGCCCCCCCCCCCACCCAAAAAAAATAAAATAAAAAACTGTTTAATCTTCATCACCTACGTTTATTCTTGCTTCCAATCAACAAAGCAAAGTAAAACAAAATCCTAAAGAAGAATCCCCAAGCAGCAGTAATCCACAAACAATTCCATTTACTAATATCTGTAATCCCTTGCTGCTTCAATATATCAATTCCGGTAGTCACACAAGTCTCCGCCGTTATATTAACCCCTAAAACACCGCTCATACTCTTCAACAGATTCAATTTCATCGCATCCGAAACCTGACCCAACGGCGAATTATCAAATATCTGAATCCCTCGAACGAAACACTTCGTCGGATCTTCAAATTCATTCTGCAAAACACCTTCATAAGGATATTTCACTAAGGAGAGGTAATGAAACCAGATCCAGTAGATAGGGATTCGATCTCGAGAGATGAAGAATCCGGAGAAGAGGAGGAAATAAGCGAGGATCGCTACGACGACGGTGAATCCGAGCATTACGTTGGATACGACGCCGGATAAGAACGTTACGAAGGAGCTTCCTGCCCAAAACGAGGCTAGGATTGTGAAGAAGAAGAATAGGAAACCATTGGCGCCACCGGAGAGACCAACGGCCCAGAATGTTGTGACGGCGAAGCTTGCGGAGAGGAAGATTAAGGCAGGGATTGAGATTATTGATTGAGAGAGGACGTATGATGATCTTCGGTAAGCGTTGTAAGCTGTTTCTCTCATGAATATGTAACGTTCTTGTAGAAAGACTGGGATTGCTTCTGCACATGTGTAGAATGTTGTGGACATTGCGAATGCGAAGAATCCGAGTCGTTCTTGTACTCCTTTTGGGGAGTTGTCTAGGTTAGTGAACATTGTAGCTAGGATGATTCCTGTGACCATTACAGCTCCTAGTCGCATTCCAAGTAGCTCTGGTTGTCTTCTTGAGTTTAGTATAGCGCGTTTGCCTATGACGATCATTTCGATCCAGAATGGGTTGGCAAATGTTTGGTATGATGATGTTAGGTTTGATGAGTTGTTTGTTGCTCCTGAGACAAGTTTACCTCTGGAGATACTTGCGGTTATCGCTTCTTTGAGTGTCACATTGGTGTTTCTTTTGTTAACATGGTCGTTGCTTGGTGCTTGGTTTGTTCGCCATTGCTTGTGGAACTCGACTAGTCTCTTGGTTCCTTCTGCTGAGTTTTCTAGCTCCCGGATGAGATCGAGTGCGAATTCTGTTTTGTTTTCGTTTTCCGGAATTGGGTGCTCGAATTCTGAAAAGAATTGAGGGAGATGTGTTGGTGAGCCGCTGTATACTGTGTTTCCCCTGGAAAGGAAGATTAAACGATCTAGTATACCCATGATTCTGTAACTAGGCTGATGAATCGACATGATAACTATGCTTCCACTCTGTGCGATTCTCTGAAGCACTTTGATAACCATGTATGCGCTCGTAGAGTCAAGGCCCGAGGTTGGCTCATCGAGAAAGAGGATAATCGGGTCATGGATTATGTCGATTCCGATTGAAACCCGTCTCCTTTCTCCTCCAGATACGCCTCTGTGGCCTTCATCACCAATTACAGTTTTTGCAGCGCTCCTTAGGCCCAATTGGTCAATCAGAGCTTGAACCCTTGCTTTCTTCTTATTCTTGGAGAGTGAACGAGGGAGCCTGAACTCTGCAGAGAACATTAAAGTTTCCTCCACGGTAAGCATCGGGAAGAGAAGGTCGTCTTGCATCACATAAGCAGATATTACTTTCTGCAGGCTGGATTCAAGAACTTCTCCGTTTAAGGTGATAGAGCCTCTGAGGCTACCTTTGGCGATCCGGTTAGCTAATGCATCAATCAGCGTTGATTTACCAGACCCACTTGCTCCAAGAACCGCCATCATCTCCCCTTCATGTGCTTCACCAGAAACACCATTCAATAGTATCTTAGTGTTCACTGCGGAATCATTTGGTGAGTTCCTGCAGCAAGCGAGAGGCACAAACTTCTTCGGGATCTTCACACTGTAGGTCAAATCGTTGAAAGAAAGAACAAACCGGGAAATTGGTATCAAAGCAGCTGGAGCCGAGGTCCATGAATTGAAAGAAGATGCAGAAGAAGTGATAGTTGAGGCCATTTCCAAAGCCTGGCTACTTGTACTTTGGTCATTCCTTACATCCTCCACATCCATAAGAAGCTCGGCGAATGTAGCAGAGACTTTAGGCGTGTCTCTTGAACAACTTTGAGGCTCTATGGACATTGGGTTTACATAAAACAGAGGAAGATCATTGTTGCCGGCTACACGTTTGGCCGGAGATAATTTTCCGAGAAAGCCAGACATGTTTTTTTTCTTAATTTTTCAGGTTATGGGTTTTAAGTTGCTCATACCCACAAAGAAGATATGAATAGGATTGAGAAGAGAGTATATAAGTAGAATCTTCCGATAGAAGAATGAAACAGATACGAAATGGTCAATGTAGTTGGTAATCTCTAAGTATCTAACGATGTCTTGTTGGGTTTTGTATCTTATGATATAATGTATTAACCTAAAAGTAAATTGGTAGGTGAGAAGATTTGTATAAAAACCCTTGTCAAATTTTCTTCCTCGTTATGTTTATGTCTATGTCTATTTCTTGGGACGTAAGGTAGTTTGAAAAAAACCGCTATTTTTTGGTGTTTATTTAATAATTTGGGTTTAGTTACCTACTCTTACACGGATTTTATGGGATTGTCAAGAAATAGTTAAAATTAATAGATAGATTTAACTGTTAGCTGCTGAATCCTAAACAGGGAAACTCGTGCTTTCTTATTTTTTGCAAGCGGCAAACTCGTACATTTCACACGATAATAATGATATAAAATTACTGTCTTATTTTCGCTGGTAAATAAATTTCACAGTACCAACAAAAGAAAAAGTTGTGATAAGGAAACCATTGTTGTATTATAATCCTATATATAGGGTTCCTTGTATCTTTAGAATCAATCATATTTAATGATTGTTTAATAAAAAATGTTCAGAATCAATCACATACTTATCACAAAGGACTATATTTTTTTTTTGAAACAATATTTCTTCTATGTACTGAATTCAAAGATGATTTAAGCAGCAAAAATATAAAAGTCTATATTGGACCAACCAAATACAGTATATATTACTCCTCTCATTACTAACTTATATTATATGAAAAGTCCATAAAATTTTTCGTAACCAGCTTGATTTACTTATAATAGAAGTGGAATTATGAGAGGTTACTCATTAAATAAGCTTGCTTTTGTGTCTAACATTATTGCATAGGGTATTACATGTATATGCAACATGGGATTAGTAAATTTTTGAGAAGTTGATATGACAAAAGAAATGAATTAGAAAAGTCATTGGCACAAAAATGTGGACACGACTAAAACATTATGAGCGGGTTACACGAAACGTTCTCATAACTAAAACACATAATATAAGCTTAACGTGAAGAAGTAGGCATATAATAATACTCCCAAAAATTACGTAATATATACCTAACGTGGAGAAGTAGGCATATAAAAACGTTTGGTATGGCTGCTATATCTGTTTTTATGGAAAATATTTTAACAACCAGAAACAACACAAATAACAACACAAATCATTTCTGAGAGAAGACATTTTTAAAAGACATTTTTCTGTGTTTTGATTTGATGGTATTTTTTTTTTTAAAGAGCTTGTTTTCATTTGATAGTTGATAGTTCTATTCCATCGTTGTACGCAAGATGAGTAGGTGACGATATAGAATTCAGTTTCTAATACTCAATCAGACAATCACTTAGCTCTTGTTATTATTCGCAAGAGATCTAAAATTTAGTGAATGATCTAGTTCTTCTGACCAATTTTTAACAACAACATCCATCATCTACCTTTTTTCTACAAATAAATTGGTACACAAGTTATATTAAGAGAAAAGAATTATAATTTTTCCAAAAATGTAATAGTTAATCGTAATAATTTAATTTTGTTGTAAATTTAATCCGTGTAATGTAATTAAAAAAAAATCTGAGTTTGATGGGTTATCTATTTAAATGTATATTATATATATATATATATATATATATGTATGAGGTAATTTTCTTTATCTTATCTTAAAATCTGATATATTTGGAAAAAAAAATATAGTATAGTAATGAATGCAAAATTAATCAGATGATAACAACTGACTAGATTCAAACAATTTGGTAATTGAATAATTAAAATAAAGACACATAAGGAGAAAATATTGAACAAAACACGGTCCTGCCTCTGACTTGTTCTCCTCTCTCTCGCATTGCACTCTGTTTTTTTTTTTTTTTTTTTTTTTCTCCATGCGATCTTATTTTTCACCAACCAATAATATCGTTAGAAACCAGAAAAAAGACCCCTCTAATTTTAGAAAATTCAAAATTCGATAATCAAACTTTTTTTATTTTGTCGAAGGAGAAAAGAAAGAACAAAAAACAAGAATATATCGGCGATGTCGTGGTTAAGATCCGCGGTGCACAAAGCAGTTGAAGTCGGCGGGAAGAATAACATTACCCGCACCGTACGCAATTACGCTGATTCCGTCGTACTTACCGCCGGCAATGCCGTTTCCGAAGGAGCTAAACTGATCCAAGATCGCATCGTACGTAAATCATCGTATATATATTTTTATCAATCTTAGATTTTTCTAATCGCCCGATGTGTTGTTGATCGCAGGGATCGAGGAATGTGAAGAGCTTTAGTCTCGCGGTTAAGAGATTAGAAGAGGTTTCGGTTTCTTCAAGAGGTGGCGAGAGAATACAGTTATTGAGAAGATGGCTTGTTGCTTTGAGAGAGATCGAGAGAATGTCTTATTCTTGTTTTAGTAATAATAACGAACGTGACATTCACAAAAACGATGATCAGAATCAATCTATTAATTCTGAAGAAGCTAAAGATTCTCCTAAAAATTTCAGCACTGTGAGTAATTTTTTTTGGTGATGGCTCTCAGCAGTTTTTGTTGTTGGCTAATAATGGTTTTGTGAAAATTGGTTAGGTTTATTACATTGATCCTGGTTTACCTGGTGAGCCAATGACATTTCGTGATGTGTTTCTTCATAGTGAGGCACTTGAAGGGATGGTATTATCTATGGTAAGTTATAGATAATGCTGCTATGTAATTGGATATTGCTTTGAGTTTTTATATAACTCTTTTATGTGAATCAGATTTTGGAAGCACCGAATGAGGAAGAAGTTCAGCTGCTTTTGGAACTGTTTGGGTGATGCTTTTGCCTTGTGTTAAAACTGTGTTTTGGTTATTTTACAAGAACGTGAAACCTTTTGAACTTACAAAATGGTTATGGTTTGATACATTACAGGCTGTGTTTGTCAGGAGAAAAGGAAGTTCATCAAGGAGTTATTAAAAATGTGCAGGACTTAGCAATAGTGTTTTCCAAGTATAAGGATGAAGTTCTGGTAAGAATGTTTTGGATTCTATAAAATAGTGGTGTTCTGTCTCCTAGACTCTGTTCCTTTCAGTTTCTTTCTGTCTTATTCTAGGCAAAGCGTGAGGAACTGCTTCAATATGTACAAGGTGCTATTGGAGGGCTAAAAATCAGTGCTGATCTTGCAAGGTATTATTGGATTAGAACCCTTTTACAAACTCCATAAATGTTCCTGTGTTGAAGAATGTTCAAGTCTTAAAATTTTTATTTCTTTTGTTTTGGTTCTCGTTTGTAACTGGCTCAGAATAGATACTGAAGCACATTTTCTGATGGAGAAACTCGATAAGACTAAGGTCAAGGTTCTCGAGCAGGCCTCAAAGGAAGATGCTTCTAAAACCGTTGGAAACACTGCTGCATCAACCGAGGTGACAATATTGTCTCTCTTACTTTCCACTGCCACATTGTTCACTCTAAGCCTTAGTTACATTAGATTAGGTCTCAGACACTATTGTTTCATTTACTTATCTTGTATAGAAGAGTGCTTAAACCATAATATGTATATTTACATTTAAACTATAAGCCAAGGGGAATAAAGCCTACTGTAAAAACTTCTAGGAACTGCATTATTTAATTTCCCAAGTATTTTCATGATTTGTGAGATTTAATGAAAGGCTTTGGCTGCTGCAGGCTCTCAGGGAAATTCTTGAGCAAGTTCGCACTTTTTCGAAGCTAGAATCACTCTTGATCAGGAAAAGATCATTACGCAATGGTGATTCCCTTCAACAACACAGTGAAAAGGTGAGAATCTGCACATAATTCACCATTTTTGTTGGCTTGTTCTTAATTGTTTCATAGATATATTTTCTTGCTACACAAAACTTAACTATATTATTTAATTCTTCCTGCAGGTCGATAAACTGAAAGTTCTGTCAGAATCTTTACTCAATTCTACTTCGAAAGCCGAAAAGCGAATCGTGGATCATAGGTGAGAAAATGTTGTAACATGGCCATTTTCAAAATTTATCTACAATCTTTACTAGCATAATTCAGACCTATCTTTTTACATATGACAAAGCAGAAGCCAAAAAGAAGAAGCTCTTAGCTACCGAGTTTCTAAAACTAACGAAGTTGGTCAGCTGGAAAAGGTTTGCAGCCACTAATCTATTAGACCTTGTTTATGAGATAGTGGCTCAGTACTTTAGAATTGTATTTTCATGTTTCTTGTACATCTTCTTATTATGGGCTGAGTACAAATGTAATTTCCAGGATGTAGCGGCAGAATTAAAAAAACTTGAGATTCTGAAAGATGATCTTGAAGCTGAGCTGAAAAGGGTAATTTTCACAAGAACTTTATTCCAAGGATATTTAGATTTATAGGTCATAATATTACAGATCGTTGACATGTTGTTTTTGAAGGTTAACACCTCAATAACGTCTGCTCGGGCTCGCCTTCGTAATGCTCAAGAAGAAAGAGATCAGTTCGATAATGCAAGTAATGAAATTCTCATGCACCTGAAGTCAAAGGTACCTAACTAATTGTCCTTCCCCTCTGGTATTTACGTAAGCTGGGACATAGTATATAAGTTTACTAGCATACGTTGTAGGAAGAAGAGTTGACTCGTTCGATATCTTCATGCCGAGTAGAGGCAGATGTTGTAAATAAGTGGATCAAATTTTTGGAAGATACATGGATTCTCCAGTCTAAATTTGCTCAACGAAAGGAAAAACAAGTGAGGTATGTCTTATTTCCGATATGCAAAGAACTCAACAATGTTACAATGTATATTGCTTTCTTAATTTCTTTCACCATGGATCTATTCTCAAGTGGTGAGATGGAGAGATATAGTGACCATTTCATCGACCTGATTGTTCAACTCCTCTCTTTCTACAAGGTAATTCAATCTATATATAATTTGTTGAAACTTTTTGATTCCAAATACTTTCATGTCGAATGAACTTTACTTGGTTCTGTAAACCAAAGACTAAAACTATGGTCCACATTGATATCAAATCAGGAACAATTGGATCCATCTATACCCAAGATTCGAAGAGTCTTGGAAAATTTGGAACCAAGTAAAGGGTAAGATATATATGGTCTCACTTCTCTGTTCTTGTAAATTTTATCTGATCTAAGTTAGGCTGATTTGATCTGTTTATGGGAAAATATTAGGTTAGAAGCAGAGAAAAACACAGACAATAAGGATACAAAGCCAATCGATTCTAGAAAACAGCTTGAAAAGGAGTATCTTGACCTCGAAGCTAAGGTAAGTAGTGGCTTTATGAAATACGCATATAGACAACAGAACATTCCTAAGCTTGATTCCAACTGCAAAAACCAGAAAGTGTGTGGCACAAGTTTCTACTCTGCACAAACTCTCTTCTGATTATTTATCAGTGTTAGCAGTTTGTAACAACATTAAGTGTGGTGGATGCGATGAGAAAGCCATTCTATTCACAGAGTGAAGGTATCTCTAGGTAAAGTTACAAACAAAAAACATCCCCCTTATCATACTCAGCTATGGATCGAGACTTACACTGCAACTTTGTGGTGTTCTTTGATCCAGGAAAGACGATAAAAGAGTGAAAGAACTATTTGAGGCATTGGACAAAACAAAAGAAGAGTTTGAGGCTATCGAACGCCCGCTTCTAGATATTGAATCTCCTTCTAGAACCTCTTCTTCTTCACGCTCACCGTCCCTGAAAGTGACGCTGGAAACTCCAGTTATTGATACAGTCCTGAAACAATCTGGTGATGATGATTCGCCAGACCCGGCAAAGAAACAGCTCGAGTTGGAACTTGACGACGGAGAAGAGTTCTTGGCTGATGAAATCAATGACTGGGAATTTGATGCTCTTGATGACATTCTCACCTCAAAAACCATTAGCTGACCCCAATTTTTGCAAAGGTAAGCCACATGATAAGCTCATACTTAGGTACAAAAATTCACATGTTTTCAGGCAATAGACATTGTGGATATGTCAAGTAGTGACTTATTCAATGTTACATTTGGTTTTGTTGTTGTTGTTCGTTTGTAGCAGATGATGAAGGAAGAGGAGAATATACCTAATTACTATTAACTAACTGAATGATTCCAACTCTCCAAAGTATTAAAACATGAAAGGACATTCTAAGTTTCTTTCTTTCTTTTTTGATTTACAATTTTGAAATATGATCAAATGTAGATATATCATAGCCACCCAATAAGTTTTGTATATACTCTTACCTCTCCCGGCATATTTTTTTTGGATTTTTTCGCCAGAGATGAGAATTCTATATATATATATATATATATATATATATATATTCATTTTTATTCCTATTTGATACTTTTTTAAGTAGAGGATATTAATGCATGATGACTGTGGTTCATGTATTGTCATGAAATATTTTCCTAGAAAAAATATGAGTGCAATTGTTCTTGGCATATTATGTTGGTCTAAAATTGGAAATTTTTATTCAGTGTGTTCAGTACGTTCAAAAGATATAGATGCATTTGTTCCAAGGCACCAAAAAAGTTTGAACTTTTTTTTCTTGCCAATGCACACCCACGACTTAGAAATATACACATCTGAATTTTTCTAAAGTACTAAACAAAAGTATTTCAAGTTAGAATCCAATTGTTTCATAGGTAGAGATTAATGATTGTGTTTACGTTGAAATGTAAAATAAACATAACATGTGCCTCTTTCATCAAATCTGTTTCTATTTGATAAAAATAATTAACAAGAAAACATGTATACAAAAGAAAAAAATCTTTACCTATTTTAATCTTATCATTCAATTTATAACTACATTTCTTGTATGCACTGACACACAGCTTGTTTGCATCAACTGGATCACAAAACAAAGCCTTAAAAATAATTTTTTTAAGTCAGACAACTCATGAGATCCGATTTTAGTTGATTGACATTTTTTTGGTTGAAACTACAAAAGCTGCCGAATGGTTTTTGTTGTTATCATTTGGTGTCTTGGCTTAGTCCTACCTGAATAGTTCAATTTCCTTATATTTTACCAATATTTCAAGAGGTTCAAATTCGAATTACGTGGTAGCTAAGGATATGAATGCATACATAATTTAAAGTCCACTTGTTGTTAGTAGAAGTAAATAAATTATAAGAAAATAAAAAGAGGTAGGTCCATATTTATGTGAAATGTGGTGGTCTTATGGTGTGCATATGTTTTGACTGAGAGAGAGAGGCTCCCACTACTCAATTAATTATTAACTCATAATTAGTGGGATCTAAATTAATTAAGGATTTGCTTACAAGTTACTCTGAATCTTAATACCACTTTGGTCCTTTGTTTAAACTTTCAATCCCATTTTCATTTCTTCACTTTTTCTTTATCATCATTGTTTATTCAAACCATGAAAAGTTAGAGAATTTTTCTAATTTTGGATTGGATTTGGCTCAAATTAATATGGGTCTCATTGGTATTATCATTTGTTAATTTATTCACAGTTGGGGAAAGGGTAGTTGTTCTCATCATGCCACATCTTTACCACACTATCACACTATGTATAACTTAAATCTCATAATGCTAAAACTTTAAACTCTTCATGGGAAAAGAGTTGGAAAGTATTTTACAAAACCAAAAACAAAACAAAAAAATGAGAAAAAGGAAATGAAAGTGGTAGGCATTTACTTTGTGAGGTGTTTCAATGATTAAAAATGAGAAGAACTAACTCTGCGTTGTTTAGGTACCTCGCTGTGTACGTACGACAGAGTTCCCACTCCAATTCTCTCCTAAACCAACTACGACATGATTTGTACGGAATTACCAACTAAATAGTACAATTAACTATACATAATATATATATTTGTTGTTATTACTAGGTATTTAAGATTATGTTTTTAATGTACTAACTAACAATAATGCAAATTTTAAACGACATTTGCATAAATCAAAATTTCTCTCGTTCATGTATACGATTTTATTTTTAAGTTCGTTACTAGGTTAAAAAAGGACAGTATATAATCTTACATGTGATTGTTTTATGAATAAAGAAATTAGAAAGCGAAAAGACTTGAGAAAAATAGTATAGAAGTGTGGGGATGAAAGGAGCAATCCATTTACCCACCTGCAATAATTATTACCCTTTTTGGATTAAAAAGATAAAACTTTTTGATTGTAGTAACAAATTTTTTGCATTTAAATTGTAAAAATAAGACTGTGACCTTTTTTGTGACTTTTGTCTCCTACCGTTTGTGCTCTTTTACCATTCACGTGACCGTTGTTATTGTGGCCAATGAGACACGAGGGAAACGATAGAATAAAGATTTTATTTGTTCTAACCATCGCTTTGATTTAAACATTCTTATCATCGTAGTAGATCTTCCCATTTGCAGACCAAAAATTGTTTATAATAATGGTAGAATTAACTCGTGCTAGTAGATTGAGTTTGAAATCTCTTCTATTCAGTCCTTATGTTATATATGTTTTCATCTCGGATTTGTTAGTGAAGTTACTATTCAAACTTGTTCGTGGTGTGTGGTATTTAAGGTTTTGTAAATATTATTTTTGTGATCGTATATATTTTTATACTACTAACTCATAATTTTTAAAGATCATATTTACAAGTAATTTAGTAATCTTGGATCACGATGGATAATTAGTATTCAAATTGAAATCTATACTTTGGTTTTAGTGAAGTTACTAGTAAATTGTGTTTTTATCGAGGAAATAAAATCGAAAAACAGTTTAAGGTTGCGAAGGGGTAATAAAAGGTACGAGGAACGTGAACACAATCTATAGATAACTTCAAAATAGATCCACTCAAACTCAATAATCGATTTAATTATTTATTTCATAATTTAATTGCAAAACTATAAATCCCGTTTCGACTGCTAACATGCAATATAAAAATTGAGTTACACTAGAATTTGTACCTTGTAGTTTGTATTATTGGATCATATAGTAATATGCGTAAGTAAGTTAATTATACTACAAAACAAAAAGTCAAATCCATATGATTTTAAAATATCATTGCATGAATGTCCTACCATAAATGATTCAAAAACTATACGTTAAAAAAAAAACTATACGTCTTTTTAGATATACATTTAAAATATTGACTTTGTATCACAGTTTTAGTTTCAAGATATAGTTTTAATAATTACTTTTTAATTTTTTTTAAACAATTTTTATTCTGAATAGAATTATAAAAAAAACCTAAATATAATATATATATATATAATGTGTTAGAAGGAACAAAAAAATGATATATTTGATTGTAATTTCATAGCTAATTTTTTATCAAAAAAAAAAATTCATACCTAATTATCAAATGTTATTCAATCTATAGATTTGTATATGAATCATAAGTTATGACTTATGATTCAAATCACTTAAGAGTTGTATACACATACAACTTCATATGCTTCTGCTCTCATTACGGCTACTACTCAATTATAAACCACCAATGAATGATGCATGTAATAGTCAAAGAATAATCTCTGCAAATTCACACGCTGCAAAACAAATTTATATTATATTAAAATGTACCCAACGGTAAACATTGGGAATTGGGATCGTGCTATCAAAATAAGGGAACCCTCTACAAAAATACAAATTTGATAGCCGTGGACAAATAATTTTGGGAAAAAAAAAAGAAAAGAATACATCATGTAGATTACAAATATATTCTTGACTACAAAGTTGATGTGGTAAAATTCAAATGCTATAAAATTGAAAGTAAACAGAAAAGGAAGATGAAGTAGCCACCTAGCTATTTAAATTTTAAACTAATAAAAAAGGAAAAAAAAAAATTAAAAGAAAGCCACTTTAAAAGATGCTCTTTCCCTCTTCTCAGTTCTCTGAGTCTCTCCCTAGAAGTAAGTAAACCACAGAGAGAAAAAAAGAGAGAGATTCAGACACATATACACAGATACATACACAGTTACATACAGAAATCATGGATTTGCATGAGTCAGAATCAAGAACAAAAGTTCTGTCTAACGACGGCGATGATGGTTACATAAACATGGAAGTCAATCTCTCTTCTTCTTCTTCTCCTTCCTCAAGTTTCTTCACCTTCTCACCGCCACACAGCCGAGAATTCGAGTTTCAAATGTGCTCCTCCGCCGTAGCTTCTGGCGAATCCACAACATCTCCGGCCGACGAGCTTTTCTATAAAGGTCAACTCCTCCCTCTTCACCTCCCTCCTCGTCTCCAAATGGTCCAAAAGCTTCTTCACGCCTCTTTCACAACCGCAACAGAAACTCCAATATCCCCACGCGCCGCAGTATCCTCACCACGGAGATTCAGTAGCAGCGAGATCGTAGTAACAGAACAAGACGACCAATGCTTCTTTGAGATTTCCACTGAGAATAATCATTCTGGAAACAGTTGCAGTAAAAAGATTAAACATTCATCGATTACACAGAAGCTTAGAGCCTCACGCGCTTATATCAGAGCTCTCTTCTCTAAACCAGGCTGCTCAGATTCATCAGAGAGTCATCCAAAATTCAGAATTGAAACTTGTAAATCATCAAGAAAGAAGAATCCATTTGTGAACTTTGACAATTCTCTATTGATTCATAGGAGATCGTTCTCTGGTGTTATACAGAGACATTCTCAAGCTAAATGTTCTTCATCTTCTTCTTCTTCTTCTTCTACGTCTTCTCTGTCTTCTTCGTTCAGTTTCGGGTCAAACGGGTCGTTGGATCTACAGACGCTGATGAGAAGCAGCAACGCTAGTGATAACTCCATTGAAGGAGCTATTGAGCATTGTAAGCAGTCGTTTACAACTAGGAAGAGCAATGTAGCTGAATCTGAGCTTTCTTCTTCAAGAACCTCTGTTTCTACATCTGCTGATCTTGAAAAAGAATGAGATTTTCCCAGAAAAATTTCACGGATCTTCGACTTTTTCTCTCTCACTGTTAATCATTCCAGAAAAAAGGATACAAAAAAGTTCGAAAAATAAAACTTTTTTCTCCCACTCTTATATTTTTTTTCTTTCTTTCTTTTGTGTGTTTGTTCTTTTAGAAGTTTGCTGAATTTGAGGTTTCTTTTTGTTTTATAACTTGTGTTATAATGTTAATGCTACAAGATTACTACTTTTTTTTTTTTTCGTTTGTGTTTAGGTTTAAGTTTCGTTTAGTAACAACTAATGTTCAAAAGTTTGTGATGTATATATAATCGTATTTTGACTCTTTTTTTAACTATTACTTTTGCTTTGATTTATTAGTAGATTTTGTTCATGTAAATCTTGCATTTATGACACATGACATAGCGAAAGAATTTAGTATACACCAAAATGTTAAATGTTGTACTATTGCACCAATTTCTATTGACTGGATTCATTTACCATTTCCTCATTTTATTATATGGCTACGCAATCAATATTCAATAGTAAATTTTAACACACACACACAAAAAAATCAATAGTAATTTCGTGGTCTACTGTACTAAATCCTTAAGACCTTTTGCATTTACGTAACTCATCAGCTAGAGCCTAGAGATCACATGTCACTAGTTTTTCTTTGACATTTATTACGATAGTATTATTATTTGTATTTTCCTGTAATTAACTGTTTTAGTATAAAATTAAAAGTTCCTAGTTGTACCAAAACATATAGCATATTGATTTATATAGTGTCGTTATTATATCATAATTTAAATGTAAACGGCAGAATGCATTTTATTAACAAACAAAAAAAAGTATGAACAGAGACATATAGGATAAAAATATACCGAATAATAAATAGTTCTAGAAATGGTAAAAATCAGTAAATTTATATCAAAAGAAATGGAACTAGTGAATATATTATAAATTTTGAATAGAAGTGGAATGACTTTTTGACCCGAAAATAAAATGGAATGACTTTGGGTTTGGGTTTTAATATTTTTGTTGTCAGGTCATCAGTTTGGGATTTAATATTAAACCCATAATTTTTAACTTTATTCCGATCTTTTGGATTTAATGTTAAGAATTAAAGTATAGAAAGCAGATTTCACTTGAGGGAAACAAATGAACAACTGATAGATTTAGACCGAACTGTCTCCAATATTAGAGTGAAATTAAAGGATGTTAGGAAATTCAAACACTTAAAGTGTTTCCTGCATAATCTGAAATGTCAGAAGAACAACTATTCCAATCTCTTTATGTGTGTACCTAGCAATTTTTTCTTACGTATTACAAAAATCTTTCTAACCTAGCAATTTTTCATACACCAAAACTTTTTTAACTTTAACCAGAAACCTTTTTTAACCTTTTTTCTGAACTGGTCAAATTGGAATGAGGTAAGAGATTTTTTCAACCTTACTTTTAAGATAAAAAAAGGGGAATTTTGAGTAGATCCAACAGAAAAAGGAGGAAGCAAACTGAATAAAAAGTAACTTTACAGCAATAGTGAGGAATGGATCATCTCTCTCTCTCTCTGAGGTCCTTATTATATGTTTTTAAAAAAACTATAGGTTGTATTTAATGTCAAACCTAAAAATTTCATATTTTCCCAACAAATTTGTAATCATAGAGATACCATGCAAAATAAATATATGTCAATATGCCACCATATAATACATTTCTTTATTCAAATTGTCTAGTAGTACAGATAGAAGAAGAGAAGGGAAAACAGGCCCATTTTTTTTTTGGGTCCAACTTTACCTTCATATAAATCTCAAATGTAGCCCCACAAAAAAAAACTCAAAGTATCTTTTTATAAAATTATTTGAAATATAAATATTTCAATGATTGTGAGCTTCTTGAAGTTTATCACTACAATAGATATGGTCCCATTGATGATTTATTCAAAGCCATAAATTAGATATAGTGTAAGATTTTGGATGAGAAATATAGCTTGCTTGAAATGTTTGAGCAGTGAATGAAAGTACATAAATTTATTGTTTTGTTTAGAAGAAAACAAATGTATATTTTCTTTTTTCTGTGCAGTCTATAGTGACAATAACAATATTATAAACTATTTGCGGTTACTTTACATATATAGTATTTTAATATTTAAAGAACTAATAGAAGCGGAATTATAGAAATCATAAATGAATATATATGACACTTTTAGTTTTTTACAATATACATGTGTACATGACTAATCAAATGGGTTGTAAATATAGACTATAGTTTTGTAATGTTGGCTATGGTCGAGATTGAGTACCATCTATGAGACGAACTAACTTAATTATGCATTACAAAATTCACATAGCAGTCAAACAAATCCAAAAAAAGTCTGAAATTCAGTACATAGAACTCAATAATGTGATGAAAAACTTTATTCAAAAAACAAATAATGTGATGAAAAACCAACTATATCAATTTCGTAAAATGCTGATTTGAAAATTCGTATGAGGGCGTCTAGGTTATACAATCTCAACTTCAACAAGCAGCTACAATTTATTTTTGTAAAAAAGTTCACTTTTTTTTTTGTGTTTTATCGATAAAGAGAATCTTCCTTGTTTAAAATGGAAAAACAAAAAACTTTTAGCAAATAAAAACGATTAGTTAAATAGATTAAATATAAATCCGCGTGGAGAACAGATCTCGTTGAAAATCTTAAAGAGTCCATGGGAAGCATGATGAGTGTCAGTTGCATGAAAGTGTGTAGCTTTCGTTTTCCATGCACCAAAGTTTAGCTTATAATAGTATGTCAATAATTTAATTAAATAATAGTATGTCAATAATTTAATTAAGTTACATAAAGTGATGATTGAAGCAGCTTGTAATTATTAAAAACATAAACTTAAATTGTTAGTGTATTAAAGTGGACTATATAATTATTAACAACCAATTAGCTCAAAACAATATAAATATACGTAGAAAACAATTCCTCATTTTTGCCCGAGACTAAAAAAACTAATTTTCAGCTAGTTCTATTACGCAAAAGAAAAGAAAAAATCTGTCAATATTACAGTTGAGCGTTTTCAAAACATGGAAAACAACATTTCATTAATCGGGGCAGAGGATTGCTAGCTTCGTATGAGAACCGGGAGCTAAGAATGCGGAATTTTGCAAGTTCTATCACTCTCTAGTCGAAGAAGGGTCAAAATACTTTTCTAACGTTACTTGTCTTTTAGTTGTGCTTAGCAGCTTAGGTGCTAGAGATTTTCCAATCCTTGTCCGTTTGCTTCTGGCTCGATATTGGCTTTTAGATTGTGTTTTCGATTATCATTTTCTTTGTCTACTAGTCTAGTAGTTTTCAAACCACCTAGTAATCCACTCCACAGTCTCCACATGAGTGGTCGAACCTAGTCATGCATGCTAGGTTAGGTGACATTGACATATCACATATAAGAATTAGCCATCATGCCAATCAACTCAAGTCGGTGCGAATAGTAAGCTACTAGTGCCTTTTCCAAGTTAAATGTATTAGCAACAAAATTCTATAAAAAATGAAAGTGGTGTTTCATTAGATTTTAGTTAAATTTACGTAAGACCCAATAAATGAACTAAACTTTCAAAAAAAAGAAAAATGTATTTATTTCTGTAAATAAATAAATCGAAAATTCTTTATTTGTTTTAGCAAAAGTATCTCTTTTTTTTGACGATATCAAAATACAAAACTATCTTCTTCTTCCTCTTCTTCTTTTTTTTTATATAAAAAAAAATCTTTTTATTGATCTACTTTTATAAAAAACAATTAATCTCTGAATATGACTACACCAGTCTAGTGACTAGAGATGGGTCATGCCAGGTTGAGATGTTTCTGTGCAACTAGTTCCACAGCAAGATTGATCAGTTTTGTTCGACTGACGTTTGATACGAAACTAATATTATATATTTCGAATCTGGAGAGATTACGAATTTAGGCCCAAAATCTACTTATATTCAAAAAAAAAAAAAGATAGATCAGTTCTCAAATCTAAATCGTGAACCATAAAGGCTTAACATAAAAATTCTACCATAAATTCATTCATTACTCATAATTATACTTACACATTTTTAATCTTTTTTTTTTGTCAGCACCCATTTTAGAAAGAATTGAACAACAAAATAGTAAATACTGAAAGTCTAAATAAAAACATTAATAAATAGTATATCGTATTACTTACACGTTATAATAGTATGGAGTTCAACGTCATATTATATTCTTTATCAGGAAAAAAAACCCTTCATATACATAATATAATAGAGTTATCATTTAACCGCTGCATATCAATAAACTGTTCCCCTTGAAGTAAAATCCAAAAATCCTCTGATCTATAGCAGTAACCAGAAAATGAAGTGAGCCTTTCCACAGTTTTGAGTTTTGACTAATCCAAAAAGTAGAATTGACGATTAAATCTTGTTAGTCTATTCGTACGATTAAAATAAAATTACAAGATTGGAACATGTGACACAAACTAGTTGAAACTACAATCTATGAATAATTAATATATATTTTGGGAACATTTCAAAAAGCTAAAAGACTCAAAAAAGTTATCCTTGTGTCTCCACCTAAAATGGAAATAAAGGAAGAACATCAATTATATGTCTGTAACGTGGAATCCACATAACTGGTTTTAACTGTTTATACACTTCTCGACTCTCTAAACAGTAAAGGCTAACTACTAAAAGCCATCTCACACTTATAGAAAACTCTTATGTTTCTGCTTCTCAATCATCCAATTGGCATATAAGCTTTAAGATCAAATGCGAGCCACATTCTCTCTCGAATTATTATGATGGGATATTATGTATGTAATGTGCAATGAGACACAAGTGAATTGGACCTCTTTGTCAAAAATACTTGAAGCAAATAGACAGAGAGACAATGACAAAAAGAGAAGAGTCTTTTGCGTAATCAGAAGCAAGTATGAGTTTTCGGACCACCAACTTGTCTGTGGATAGCTTGTCTTCTTCCCTATTCCGGAAAGCTCTTCTCCACTCTAATGGATTGATCCATCTGTTACTGTAGCTTTTGTCTAGAGGCCTGACCCAACATATATACCTAACTAAAGAGAGAATATTGAATACTGATTACAATCATTAGACTTTGTTATCCTCTCCAAACTGGATTGGAATATGCCCATTAGATAGATTCCCCTAAGTCTAATGTTGTAGTGAACATATGTAGTGGGGACTGCTATGTTTAACTTAACTATGATCATGTAATTTCTTAATCTAGCATGCGGTCTTCAATAATGTATGTTGAAAACGTTCTTCCTCAAGAGGAGATGTGATAGGACGACAAGATAAACAAAAAGCAGAAACCAATTAATGTCTACAGAAAATTGCTGCCATTTCCGAGAAAAATCCAATAAGTATCATCCAAAATGAATTTTACTTTTGTATATATGTTTTGAGAATGGCAAAGAAACATAGGTTCAGAGTAACACGATGTTTAATGTCACATCAGTTTTGCCAAAAATATCTTTTCTTGGATCAATAAGGAGGATAACAAACTACGTGCATGAATATTTATTAATATAGGAGTGTGATTGAAATGTTTGCCTAACAAATCCGTTACAATCACAAGTAAAGCACACCTGCTTCTTTTCTGTGACTTGTTCTTGTTTTCTTGGATTGAAGATATCAAAGTGAACATACTTCTTTTTCTTACGATTCAACTTGCTACATAATTATCAAAACCACAAATCATTTTCTATACAAAAGCTAACAAGAATTGAGTGGCTTGTTTCAAGAGATCATCATCATAATACACATTTAAAGTTCAAAATATCTGATCAGAGAACTTACTTAAGATATCAGTTTCACCTCTCAAAAATCAATATTACAATAAGTCAACAATGAGCATTCAAAAGCAAACATAACTCTGTAAGACTGTAATGAAACCGCTTTAACAATTTTAAAACTATACAGACAATCTAGCTATTTAATCTAGAGCCTCATAAATGCAATGAATAATTTATACAATGAGACGCATACTTGACATAATTTCGGACTTCCCCAGTGATTTAGGCGAGACGTAGGAGAGCAAGTTCCGGCCCTGTCTTCGGACCTCTCTCCGGTAAATCCTTAGACCTTGAGTTGAAAGCCACGATTAGCCCAATGGGCTTTAGTCAGTAGCTCAGTGCTAAACACAAACTGTGAATAAGTGAATAACCCTCCTTTCTAACAAATAAAGCCCATATTATGCAAGCTTAGGAAACTTTATAAATAGAAAACAAATAGCAGAGCATGTTAGAAATTGACTCAGTTTTAAAAGTGATGATACTTAGTAAACAAAACCATTCATATTTGATTCATTTTAAGATAAAAATTAGAAAATATCAAGGATGATTAAGAAAAATAAAAGAAACTGTATGCAGAGACTTTTAAAATTAGGGGAAAAAACCACATTATTTAGGTTTTAGGGTTAGAGTTAATGATTTACTAGTTTGTAAGGCTTCGAAATTTAGACTGTGTTAAGTGTTTGAAGTTTATTGTTTAGGGTTTATGTTTAAAACTATTTTGTTTATTTAAAAAATCTAAATGTATTTGAAAATTTTGATATAACGACGACTTATGTATTTCAATGTTTGTTTTTCTTCATTTGTTTTGTACATCCAACAAGCAGAATATTCCTCGTGTTTCCAATTGTTACAGATCTCAATAAACAATCCAAATTAGTTAATTACTGAAAAGTTGAGAACAAGATAAATAAATTATGGCAATCCTACCAAAAAAAAACTCTGTCCGGCTCCAACATTTAAGCATCTACAAGGGAAAGCAAAGCTCCATTAGTACTCTTTTCTCCAGTATTTTTTTACCGTTGCTTTCCGACTTGTCGCTCTCTGACAGAGTTAGAGTGTTTCATTTATATCATATAAATAATTAACAACAGACAAAAAAGAAACAAAAAAATGAAATAAATAAGATTGAAGTAAGAATTGGGATAAACAAACAAAAGCCTCGTGAAGGATGATGCCCCACGGTCCACGCCCAGCATCTTCATCTAGTGACAGTGAGCATGCAATATATTAAAAATTAATAATAATAATACTTAATTTAATGCTCTATAAGCATATATATATATATATGTATTTGTTATGTGTTTTAAACAAATATAGCATAAAAATCTAAAATCAGAAAATATTTTGGCAAAAAAGCCTGGGGACATTTAAAGTTGAAAGTGTGAGTTTATAAATAAAATCTAAGAATATATCTTATATTTAATACGTAAAACATACGCAAAAAAAAGGATGAAGAAGAAAAAAACCCTAATCCAATGACACACCTAGTTCCCGATTTACTAGAAGAAATTTTACTTGGATTCTTTTAAAACCCATCCTAAAATTCAAAACCGTTTCAAAACAATGGAGATCAATATTAAAGTCAAGGAGGCGTATAAATAATGTTCAAAAGAAGCCGCAAATCCTGGCGGCCCGACCTGTCCGCGAATCGAAGAGGACGAAGGGTTCGAGATAGTCTATTTACACAACGATCTTTTCCCCCTTTCGTAAGGCCCTCGCTGACGTGTGACGGTCTGGTTTGCATCCCCGTACCAGGCTGAGTCAACATTTTCAACCCTTCCACCGGAGAACACCTTAGATTCCCTTCCGGCCTCGATCCAGTGAAAACAACCCGCTACATATACTCTCGAAGCTTGTCAAGGTAACCCTTTATCGGATATATTCTCTGGATTTTGGGCAATGGGATTTGGTAAGGACAAAGTTAATGGGAGCTATAAAGTAGCGAGGATGTCCTTTGATACTAACCAATATGAGATTCTTGATGTTAACATTGGGGAATGGCGGAAACTACTGAGTCCGCCTCCTTATTATCTGGATGACAGAAAAAAGTTGGCTTATCTTAATGATACTAGCTTTGGATCTTCACACATAACAGTTTCGTAATGTCCCAACACCGCCTACACATGGACCATGGTCAGATTGTCAACCTTGAAGACCGTCTAACCGTAATCACATCCCGTAATGGAATGATTGATTGGCATGTAACAATATGGAGCATGGATACCGAAGAAGAAACATGGAGCATTAATTACGTCATACGTTTATTCCCTTTAGATATGTACCCTCACACATGGAGGTTGTGGTGCAGGCCACTAGCGGTTTCTAACAAAGGGAATCTTTTTCTTTATGACAATGAGGAGATGTTGTTCAAATATTATCCAGAGAGAGATGAAGTCCATCGTCTCGAGTCCTGCATTTGCATTATAGCTCCTTTCGTTGAAAATATGGTCCCTATTCGACATTCGGATTCGGTTTCGAAAATCGGGACATATGAGTACTGCTCTGAATTTCAACATCTAGACCATGTGCCGGGTGATGTACAACGCGATAAGAAACTATGTGGCTATTATATCAAATGAAGGCAATCCCATCAACATACCACAAAGGATATCTAATTTTTTAGCCGGATCGAATTGCGGATGGTCCCAAATATTTTTCTTACCACCACTCTTGTGTCTCTGACAATTGTTCGCCATGTTTTGTCTAGATCTTGATATTAGTATATATTGTGATACACTCTTTCCCCTCTTTCGTTTAACATATAAGATTGTTTCTAATAAACACAATGCTTTAAAAATTGTTTGTTTACTGATTGATTAACTAAGTGGATATTATTTGCTTGTGGTGTTTAATTTTGTGGTTGCTATATACATTATCAAAAACACAAATCAGTTACATAGTGAATAAGTATGTTTATTTATCATACTAAAATAATCGTTAAAGAAACACGAAATTACAATAGAGAGAAAAATATTAAGTAAGAGCATGTTATCAGTTACATAGCGATTAAGTATGTTTATTTCAGAATATTTTTGCTTTGTTTGTTGTCTTATATTAAATCTTTATCAAGGTGCCATAATGTATACTTTTTTCAGACCCTCACATATTAGGCTTTCCTTCCCTCACAAAATTGATTTTGTTAGTTGGTGCTACTTTTTGTTTTTATGGGAAAATGTCTTAATGCAAAATGATCTAAGTGCCAACCAAAAAATAAAGTGTAATACATTCTAAACTCCCACGTGGATAATAATTTATTATTCCAATTTGTGGTTCGAACTAAGATAATATCGTCATCAAAACCAGAAAAAAAAAAGAAGGATCGTATCATCATGACATGAAATGGAAAACTAACCCTCGAGTACTATGTAGCCTTTTTAAAATATTAAATAACTAATGAAGTTGGATATTTATCTCTCCACACCTGATAACTCTATATGTATTCCATTTACACCACTTCAACAAACAAAAGCATGCACTTCAAACTTAAATATATGCATTTACATGATTGTCAAAGATACAACATAAAAAGAACTCTAGGACGTTACATTTAATTTTGAAATATAGAATGGTTTATTTATACTGTATATAACCTTATTACAATACATATTTGTACTTTTGATATCATAGGATCCAATATGTTTAAGACTTAAGCGTATAATGTGATCCGTGACTATATAGTATCCATCCAAATAGCAAATTAAAGTTAAATAGTACTCTTGTTGTTTCTTTTCATATTTGTAACCTTATTTTGTCTCTTAGACCAAATTACGCATAAAATTCAAAAAACAAATCGGTCATGTGATTACCATACTAAGTCTTGAGTCACCACAACTTTGATTTGCTTTTGTTTATATTAGGGTCGATGTTTATTCGCATAGAAAGAAACTTAAAAAGATGACCAAATGTAAGATATATAGGGAAACGTGAGTAAGTTATAAATAACGTCTCAACAACTAAAGTTTATACATATCATATATCTGTATGGAATCAAATTTACCCCAAAATCATATATGGACAAATAATTCTTATCATATGAGCGTTACACTCTTAACTCTCCTTGTCTCTATCCCAATCCAATATCCTCTCTCTCTATATACAATAAAGACATCCTCATATACATATATTAACACTCTCATCAACATTTTCTTCAAGCTCTTACAATTGTTTTGTGTTTTTTTTCTTAAAAAGCAAAATGAAGGGACCTATGTTCTGCGCTTCGCAAGCATCAACAGCCATATGTTCAAGCATGGACCACATTCACAAACCAACCACTACCGGTGAAAATAGCAGCGGCCGAGCTATTGACCGTCACAATCCGATCATTAAAGATGGCCGGAGATCATTCGCCGACGACTACATCAAAGTACCTTCTTCCGCTGAAGATGGAGAGATCAGTAACAAAAAACTAGAGATATTCAAAGGCAGGAGGAGCATCACTGCCCGGAGAAGCACCGGCGGCGGCGGTAGAGAAGCGGCTTCGTCGTTGTTGAAGCTCATCACCAATGACATTGGTCTAGCGAGGAAGAGTTTCAGCTGTGTTGCGAGACCCGCATGTGACTTCATCAAAACTCCTCCCGGTTCTACAAGGTATCTTTTGGGATCCGACCCGAATTCTCTTTCCGAATCTTCGGGTCAGGATCAGGTTAAGACGGTAGCTACTGAACCTCCTGCTAGTGAAGACAAAACGTTGACGGAGAAGAAGACTTGTGGTGGTGGTGGTGATTCAGACCAGGTAAGTTTGTTTTTGTTGTTAGCATGATGAGTGGCATAAATGTAAATAAATGGTGATAAGAGAGTTGCATTATTTTCTGGAGAAGCAGGTCGTTGTTCTCAAAGTGTCTCTCCACTGCAGAGGCTGTGAAGGAAAAGTTAGGAAACATCTGTCTAAAATGCAAGGTGATTCCTTTATTTACGGATATGCCACTCTCTTCTTACTTTGGTTAAGACACCGGTTGAGTTTCTAAATGTTTAGGTTAAAAAAAGAAAAATGCATGAATTGAGTATAAGGTAATAATAAGCTTGGCTCGGATTTGGTTAAGAATAATACCGAATAAGAGAATTGGATTCGATTCCAATTAGTTCTAAGCTCACTTTTGATTTTGTTATTTTTGTGAAGCGGTTTGTATCTAAGCTCATTTATTTGATTCTTTGTAGGTGTGACATCTTTCAACATAGATTTTGCTGCAAAGAAAGTGACAGTGACTGGAGATATCACTCCATTAGAAATATTGGATAGCATCTCAAAGGTTAAAAATGCCCAATTTTGGACAGCTCCAACAATCCCAAATCCAAATCTGGAAACTCATCATAATCCCTAGTTTACTTTTACTCTTGTTGTAAAATAAATTATTAAGTTCCAATCTTTACTGCACCTATATTCCAAAAGAGGACTCTTCGTAGGTTTCATCATGAGACTGGTTTCTTCTTTATCAAATTATTTCTTATGATGATGAAACTTGCCATTATATTAGACTATTAGTTATGGTAATTCTACAAATTAGTATGCTAACATTTATACATTACATTGTCCATTTATGTATAAGGAAAGCTCAATTAGTTCACTTTTCTCAACATTTTATCAAAAAATTTTGAGAAAACAATTTGTCTCGTACGTCTCTCTCTAACATAAACAAATATGTGACGATTGTGAAATTGATATGCATGAAAATCTTAATTCAGGAAGTTCTTAGTTCTTACCTTACAACAATCTGATTTTATAAACAAATTTATTGATAATTTTTTTTTTAAATAATTAAAATTAACATTAGGATACATACGTAGAAAATCTAACTTTGGATATAAAAAAAAAGCATCTCAGAGTTTAAAAATGTCCAGCAATCCCAAATTTACATTTACCCTTGTTGTAAAAAGAAAATGGTAAAATTTCAAACTTTAGTGCACTTGTTTTCCATTTGAGCCCTTTGCTAGATTACATCTTGCCACTATGCTTTTTCTCTATCCATTAGATCTTCTCTATCCATTAGAGTCCTTCTTAAAAAAAATCATGTTGATATAATGAAATAATAATTTTTTGATAAGAGAAAACAATGTATTTTACAATAATAATCATTATTTTTAATTTGTGTGAAAACTCCTAAACATCTCAAAATTTTATGAAACACATGACAAGTAGTAACCACAAAAAATAAATAAAAAATAAAATTTATTTAACTCTCAAGTTGACCGATCAAATCCTAATTCCTCATTCGGAGCCCTATATAAAGAATGGTTCCAATTCTGTTGTTTTTTTTGTCTTGCAGTTGGCATAGATGACATTATAAACCTCCATAAATAGATTTGGAAATCGATCATCAAAATACTGGAATAAAACATCAACAGTTGTCTAGTGTTCATCATTGTTCTTAGTAACTTGCCCTCTTTTGTTGAAGATTAATGTTATTCAGCTAATCAATTTTACATAATTAAACTTTCGTTGCAATCATTATTAGATGAGACTAAAATTTCAAATTCTTAATCTTTGTTCATGAGACTCTTAATCCAATAAGTTCATAACTCACAAGAATCTGATTTAATAAACGAATTTATTGTTTATTTTCTTAGAAAAGTTAACTATTAAAATCAGCATTAAGATATATTTTGAGAAAATCTAATTTCCTAAAACAATTAAGTCATAAAATTCACAAATAAACTTGTACTTAATGCGTACAACACTTGTTGATAAACATTGTTTTAGCTAACTAATAAGAAATATTCTCTAAGTAAACATAGTTATTTAGAAGTTAAAGAGATACCATCAAAATAAGTTTTTCTTAGAGAACTATGTTTACTTAGAGAATATTTCTTATTAGTTGGCTAACTAATTGTTATTTTGATTGCTAATTAGACTTGAACTTTCTTTGAAGTAACTAAAGATACTTGGCTATAATTTTGTTGGTCATGCAGTGGATAAAGTATTAGGTTGGAATGATGTTGTAGAAATTATGCAGAAATGAGAAGTGAATAAATATAATATTGACATCATCCATTGATAATCAAAGCTTCAAGAACTGTCTTCAATCAAATAAAAAAAGTGAGGATCCTTCTAAGATGATGTTGTGGTCAGTTGAGTTGAATTTTCCATTTCATCTTTATTGTTGGTTATTTACCGTAAAACCAATTTCTTCTTGTGATTAGACATCATTTTCTTTCAATATCTTCTGGTCATTACAAATTATATTTGTGATAGGAGAACCAAATAAGAGAAGTGAATTTGATTTAGTTTCTTTTGATTATTTTGTTTATATCATAGCCACTATGGTCCATATTATTGAAATCGGGTTTAGGTCTTAAACTTGTTAATAGTGAATGAATTTGATTCCTTAGGTGTGACAATCTTCAAAATAGATTTTTCTGACTATTACCAAATATATTGGAAATAGTGAACGGGAATATTGGATATTCTTAAAGGAAAAATATATAAATGGACATTTTCATAATTTTATTGTAATTTTTTATGTTCTAATTTCACAATCTATGAGTCATTTTTCACAATAAAATTATGAAATGATCAATTTCAAGAATTGACCATATTCTTAACGGTTTTTGCATAGAAAATAGCATCTCAGTTAAAAATGTCTAACAATCCCAAATTAGGAAAAATGTCATTTAAATCGGGAACTTACCGAAAACTGCCATTTTTAAACATCAATTTTGTCATAGACCATTTTAAGCATCAACATTCGTTGACTTCATTTTTTATAGACGAAATTCTTGTTGACCCGGCCAATTAGACAAACTGTTAAATCTGTCGTTAACGGTTCTGTTAGTGACAAAACGACGTCGTGTATAAAAACAAGAACTTTCAAATTTAGGCCATTTAAAACATGAATTTTTTGTACTAGGCCATTTAAATCATCAACTTTCGTTTGTTAATTATAAATAGTAATTTAAACAAAAATACAAATTTATATTAATACACATATAACTAGTAAATAAACAAAAAAAATACAAATTTATATAAAAATAATTGACGCATGGTATACCACAGGTACGAATCTAGTGTGTATTAATATCTTCAACAGAGCTTAAATCTTTGAAAAATATTTTATTTTTTTGCTCTATTTTTTTCATAGCTAGCTTTTTTAAAACTAGTTCTTGTTAATAGTAAGGATCAAATTTCAATCATTTTAATAAAATATTTGAGGTTTCATTGTTTGAACGCTCCACCGTTAAAAACTCATTTTAAATACCTTCAAAATGAGGTTCATTGTTGGAGATGCTCTAAAAAGTAAGATCCTTGGTGATCAAATATTATTTGTTATAAAATTTCTTAATAGTTTGAATAGCACAAAGTTTTATTTTATATTTACAAATAATGAAACAAATGATTTTACAAATAATGAAACAGTCAAAATGAGCAATAGTGTTATTTATTGAGATAACAATTCTATTTCACATATTAAAAAATATAGTGTTAATTATTTCTAGTATTTTACAAAACAAATATTGTAAGTATTATTATTTTATAGATTAAATAGTTAACTAAGAAAATGAATTACAAAATAGTATACATTATATCTGTATAACTTAAGAAAATAGTATAAATTTTGTTTATATATATTTAGAAAACAATTTTAATTATTTCTCATTTATTGTAAAACAATATGTTAAATTCTAATTAAAACAAATATTTTTTTATCTTGAAAATATATAAATAGTTTAAAAGTTTTTTTTTTATATGTTACAATTAACGAATAAAAGATGATGATTTAAATGGCTTAATACAAAAAGTTCATGTTTTAAATGGCCTAAATTTGAAAGTTCTTGTTTTAATACACGACGTCGTTTTGTCACTAATGAAGCCGTTAACGATAGATTTAACGGTTTGTCTAATTGCTGGATCAACGAGAATTTCGTGTATAAAAAACGAAACCAATGAAAATTGATGCTTAAAATGACATACGACAAAGTTGATGCTTAAAATGACGTTTTTCGGTTAGTTTCCGATTTGAATGACATTTTTCCCAATTTACTTTTACTTTTGCTGTAAAAAAAAAAGTTAAAGTTTCAAACTTTGGTGGACTTATTTTCCACTAGAGCCCTTCACTGGTTTCATCTTGAGACTATGCTTCTTCTTTATCCAATCAGCTCGTCTTATGATGCCTAAACTTGTCATTACATGTTTGCATTTTCCTCAAACGTTTTAGTATAATTGATAGACATTATGTAACTTTCTAGATAGAACAAACAAAAACTTTTCTACGAGATCTCTCTTGGCACTAGCTCTCCGATGAGTTCATCTATCAACATTTCTTCAATCTCCTTACCTATCACTTCATCAATGTCATCTTTCAAGTTCGGCCACTGCAACTCCTTCTCCTTTGTATCTCTACTTGGTTTCATGTATTTTTCAGTGACGAACTCGCGCAGAGTTTCTTGTATCCTGTCTATATCCCATTTTGGGCAGACTTTTGTGGGATGCAGATCCATGAACTGTTCGAAAATTTCGAGAATCTCACTGTTGATCCTATCAAAAAGGAACTTCCTTTCTAACCGGGTTGACGTTTTCAGACAAGAATACTTCTTCTCAAGATCCTCAAACAAGGATGGATATACAGGTGATTCAGAGGAGCACCATGTCGTCATGAAGCTTTTGGGGTTCAAGTCATTGAAGCTGGAGTTTGCTAAGACATCAGCTAAGTATAAAGACTTCCAGTCTTCTCTTGGCTCTTGGATGATCAACGTCTCATTTGTTACTATAGATGATTCCTCTTGATCTGCCTCTTCATTGATTGGAACCAGCATGGCGCCACCGTTGTAAGTAGCTGACTCAATTCTGAGAAGCTGAAGTTGCATTCTGAGCCCTGAAAATGTAAAGAGAGCCTTATAAAAATTTTCAATTCTTGAAATATTTTCAGTGACACCCTTATCAGCCGAAGCAAACTAGTATGCCAAAAGCCATTTTATGAATTGATGGGTTATAAATTTAAAAAATCTAAAGAATCAAAGAAACCACCAATAAGATATGAATGAGATACCTTGGAGATCCGCACTAAGACTCTCAAAGCACTCGGAACTGGATGAAAACTCAGTTCCATGAAAAGAAGTTGGTAGGATTGAAACTGGACTTGGTTGATCTCCTTCCTTGGCACTTTCAAGAGAGTGTAGTTGGGGGATAGAAGACTGATCAACTTCTTCGGTTGGCAAGCCCGAGATATCCTGGAACATCATCAAAAGATTAGAAAATCTGTGATAAACCTGTATTCATGAGGCTATAAAAAACAGAACCCATGATGTTGTAACATTATTTCTCACTTACAAGGTTAGTTAACGAGGTGACTGCTGACAAATCGGGTGGTTCCAAGGACAAGGTACTCTTGGCTTCCTCAGAGTCTGAACCATTATCAGTGTCTGAATCTGCATGAACTGATAAGCTGCTCTTTGTTTTTAGAGAAGGAAGCTTCCCATTGGATAACTCACCATCCATGTAAGGAACTTTACTTGAACTTGGTCTCTTGATCTCTAATGAGCTATTGTATGAGAAATGAGAATTGCTACTAACTGGCATGGAATTGTTAGACAAGAAAAGTTCCCTGTTATAAGAAGAACTCCGCTTCACTATTCTATCTCGAGTGATCAACTTCTTAGGGAGAACAATCGTGTAACCACAAGTTCTGTCCTGATGCATGATTGTTCTGGATTTTGAAAGATCTTTTTTATCAGTACTTCTCCAACCGTATCTACTGCTAATTCCAATGGGCTCTAGCAACTCAGACTGTCCAACATTGCTCTCAAATCTTTTACTGAGCCCCTCTTTACCATCATGACTTGCTTTTCTCACCTCTCTATCTGAAGTTGCAAGCATTTCAGCCAGTGTGTTGCTTCTTCTAATTTGTATCTCTTGCTCAGACTTGAAAGATAGATTCCACCTGTCAGACAGTCTCTTCATGGCCTCCTTACTTGCAGATGATTCAGATGACCTGAAAGGCAGAGATGGATGGTGATTCTTGCGACTATCTTCAGTTCTTGCTCTTGAAGTCACTGATATTAACTTTGATTCACTTGAAGAATCACTCCCAGATGAGCTTTCATCCCCTGCATAACCTCTGAACCTTGAAATCTCAAAGTTCATGTGACTATCACTGCCACAACTTGCCTTCATTTGCCTAGATACTATTCTGGCAATCGCTCTGGAATCTTCATTAGCTTTCAAACTGCCAAATGCTTTAGACTCCTGGTTCCTGGTGCATGGAAGCCTTCGATATGCCCTGACCTCATCATAAGAGGAGCTCTGTGATGGAAGAGTTCTACTAGTAGTCTGTGGCTTCCCAAGATTAGGTTTCAGAACAACAATCTCGGTCAGTTTCAAACCACTTATCTTTTTCAGCTGCTTCTTTGATGACAGGTCAATCATATCGTCGCACCTAGTATTACAATGGCTGGGATTAGCACCACCACCATGCCATTGAGGTGACGTGTTACTCTTCCCTAACAACTCTCTGTCCATTTTCAGGGTTTCGAAATTCTCTACATGATTTGGGGTGTTGGACAGCTTCAAAGTTGTAGCTTGACTGGAGTGTGGTTTGGGATCTATGCTTTGAAGACCAGGCAAGTGGTTTGTGAATAATGAATCTGGATGCTGAATAAAGTTCAACAAGAGGTCCTTGTTGGAGTCCAGAGCCCCAAGAGTCTCACTGAACTCTTTATAGTGCAGTTTCTCATCAGCCGATAAACGCTTAGCCTCCGTGAACTTGTGGCGTATAAACGCCATCTCTGCCTCACTCAGATTAGCATCCACCCTCCTTTGATACAAACATGTATTATTGCTCTTCTCCTTTTCTGCATCCAAAACTTCAAAGACATCTTTGAATTTCTGCTCGTCCATAGAACCACCCCTCCTTAGATCACCACCATATGTTTTTTTCCCACAAGCTTTTTCAGATGTTATCAGTCTGCATTGTTGATTCTCCACAGACTTGGCTTGCTTGTGAGAAGAACTCTGAGGAGGTAGCCCATCAAGACCCATCAATCTCGCTATAATGCTGGGAGATCTTCTTTTAGTTCCATGTTGCATTGACATTTCTTGTGTTAACAAACTTTTCATAGGAACACCAACGTCAAGTGATCAATACAACGTGTTTATGCGCAGGCATGTCTAATATGATCATTACCTTTAAGAGAAAGCTTACCTAAAGCGTCAAAAGTGGCAAGAGTTTAATTTTCAGGAGATTCCCTTAGAGACTAGTGCTTCTGAGAGTTTCTTTCCTGGTTCTGGAAATGGGTCAAACAATCAGAACCAGGAAATGTTAGAAGCAACTGTTACGTGTAAATTAGGTCTCATAAACCTGTTGAAATTAAAAAGTAACAAAGAAGCAAAGACAATCACAATCACTACCAAACAAATAAGGACACATGAGATTTTTCTTCAACAGAAACAACATCGCAAATTTTTCTGTAACTGTTTTATCTGTTGTTTTACTCAATATACAAAACAAGATTGGTGTATGCTTTTTTTCACCAGAATTAAAGCTTATTGAATTAGTAATTTGAGGTATAGATAAAAAAAGGTTAAAAGTACACTCATAATCAATTAAGCCATTGATGATGAGCTACATTACTCAGTAATTGGAAATCCTCGAAGAACCCAAAGTAAATCAAGATAAAACTTTTTGATTGGAGAGAAAATTTAAAGAGTTCGAGTGGGAAATTTTAACAAAACCATATTTTATTTTGACATCGAAACCCAAATTAGAATAATATGCAGCAATTCTATCAAATTTCTTCATTTTTTTCAAGCGTTTCTCAGAAGCCAAAAATGGTGGGAAAAAAAAAAGAAAAAGGAGACGGAAGAGAGATGATAAATTCTAACCTTGACGAAGTGGAAAACAAATCGGTGGCGGTGAAATTAGATTGGTGACACGAAATGCGTTCATATTTTCACTCACTCATCATCAGAAGAAATGAAATCTCCAGGGAAAACATTTTTGAGGTAATTTGAAATCTGAAGATAAGATAAATGAAGAAGGTAATCTAGATTGAGAAATTTGCTGGCGCACTTGAAAAATCAAAATGACATTTCTCAGAAATCATGGAGTCGATGAAAAATAAAAATGGTGGTGATTCTCTTGAGTTACAGCTCACAGAGATTAATCGAAGAGAGAAGAAAGCTATAGAGCAAGAAGACGACTTCAGCGTCGGAGAGTGAGAGAGGTCCATTCGTGTGATTTTGAAAGTTCAAAACTTCAAATTAAATATATTTTAAAAAGATAATAACAAGTGACAGAGAAAAAAAAGTCAAAATAGTCAACGAATTTTTGTCTAATTAACAATTCGCAATTCGATTTCAAAGTTATGAATTTATGGTGAACATATGACAACAAAATTTGAACGACAAGTTGTTCATTGTTTTATCATTTTATAATGACAAAAACGTCATAAATGTGACTGCATAAAAATTAAGTTCGGACTTTTGAAAATTTCTCTGTTTCCACTTACCACAGCACCTAAAGCAATCACAATAATATTCATTGCGTCTGCAACTTGTCAACACTTGCCATTAATCTCCAACTACGAAGACGAGATAACTTGTTAACATTCAAAGAAGAACAAGCAAGCCTGATTACTCCATACCAAACTAATCATGTTCTTAAACCTAAAGAATCATCAAGACTAGATGCAAAGAGTCGAGACTAGTAACATGAGAATGGATAAGCGATCTTTACACATCTTAAAAAAAAACACTTGCAAGAGAGAGACTCAAGTTTCCCATGTTGAGATTCAAGATTCAAACAACACACCATCTTAGTAAACAATTCATCCTCAAACTACACCTACGAACAGCCATCTAAACAAAAACAAACAAAATCACATTCAACCATTACCATTTTGTAACCCAAATCATCATTCCCCCAATTCTCAACTCTTTGATCCAGCCATCTCTCGCTGCGCCTTCTCTGCTAATAGCTTCGTAGCAACCATATTATCCATAAAATACTCTCTGTAAGGATGATTCTTTGGTACAAGTCTCCTAAACTTCTCAAACTGTTTCTCAGCTTCATCTTTCTTCTTCAACACAGTGTATATAATCCCTTGACACAAATACGGCCTGAAATCTCTAGGTTCTTCCTTCACAAGCTCCTCATAAAGCTTCAATGCTTCGTTATGTTTCCCTTCGATAACCCTAATTTGCGCAACTAGTAGCTTAAAATCCCTCAAGTCTTTAAGATTCTTCTCCTTCTTGCATTTCACCATTGCTTCCTCAATTCTCTTCTCCACAGCATTCAAATCAGTACCTGAATCAGAATACGCCATAACTAGGCCGTGATAAGCTTCAACACGAAGCGGATCCTTAGCTAGAATCTCTTCAAATCCAGTTTTAGCAGAATCTAAATCTCCACTGTAACTAAAGATATTAGCTTTCAAAATTGGCCATTCTTTCTCCTCTGGTTCCAATTCAATCAACCTATCGATTAATTCTATAGCTTCTAGAAGCTTCCTAGATTTGATCCTTACCTCCATCAAAGACCTTAGAGCTTCAACATCATCAGGGTGAGAAGCTAGATGCTCTTCAAGCGATCTCTCTTCTTCTTCCAAAGAAACGTCTCCGCTTCTCTGTTTAAGAGATTCCACCGATGCCGTCGCCGTGACAGGAGCTGCAATCGCTGGAGGAGATTTGAGCTGGAGATTCGCTAAGAACAGCGCTGCTGCAGCGGTGAAAGTGATGCATGTGGATTTGAGGAGACGAGAAGGTAGAGATTTCAAAGGCTCTTGGGATTTTGATGACGAAGCTTTGATAGAAGCACATTTGAAGGATGAAGTTGATCGAGGTAAGGATCTGAAAGAGAAGGATGAAGGATATTTTGGAAACGATGAAGAGAAGTGAGTGAAAGAGAGGTGATTTGGTTGCTGATGAAGCTGTAGCTTCCCTAGAGAGTCCATGACTGCAGAGAGATAACCCCTAAAAACCCTACAGTGAGTGAGATTGAGGAAGATGAAGATCAATCAATTGCTTCTTCGACTTCGATTATGGTGTCAGTTACGGCGCCGTTTCGTCCCTACATTTGGGCTTTTTATAGGCCCGGAACTAGAGAACTATTTTTTTTTTCTTTTTTTTCAAAATCAAATGCTAATTTCTTGCCAAAATCAAATGCTAATTTCTTGCCTCAATTTGTATGTTGTTACTTGTTACTTTGTTAGTAACCAAGAAAAGAAAGTCATTGGTCATTTGGTGATGCAAAACATTAGCACATACTCAAGTTTGAATCCTACGAACACTGTTTAATGAAGTTGAACAACATAATTATCAAACACATACCAGTGAACCATTACTGCCAAGGCTACATCATACACAATTGTTGTTAGAATCGTTCGTCTTCTTTTCAGTTAAGATTGTTGTTGTTATTGTTGTTAGGTGAAGAACACTCTTAAATGACTCTGTGATCAAGGTATTCATTGCTCTAACATTCCCAATAGATAAATAAGTTGCTGTGAAATTCTAAACCTACATTATTTTATGAGCCAACAATAACTGTGGAATGATTTCACAATGAGAATATTCCAAGATTGAGCACATAAGCTCACTCAAACATAACCTTAAGAGAAAGGCGATAAGAGAGACAGAGAGTGCTGATTCTTCCATGAAGAAGATAAATTCTCCAGAGAATGACGACAGACCAAAAAAAAAAATAAAGACAAAACGGAGCTGATTGTTGAGAAGCATCCACCAACCATTGGATGATATAGAGAGATATCCACACGCTTACTTGTACTCAAATGATGGCACTGGAGGTGCATCAAAATTCTCCAACACCTCTGTTTTACTTTCGCTACCAGGTTGCACCTCCTCACTTTTCTTACCAAAAAGCCCTCCAAACCATGATGATGAAGCTGTGTTCTGGCTTTGACTCTCTGGCATCATCTGTGCTTGATTCTGCATCTGCCCCATCTGTGCTTGATTCTGCATCTGTCCCATCTGCATTCCAGGCATTCCAGGTATTCCATGCATTCCAGGTGCTCCGGGGAAAGGCTCCTCTATCATGACATTTGGAGGCTGAGCCAGTAACTTGTTCAACATTATCCCAGCTCCTTCAATCATAGCAAGCAAAACCCCTCCAAAAACAGCTGCTCTTGAAGCTGCGCCAAACCCTTGCCTCATCGACAAAAACCCTCCAGTAGCAGCACCAGCAATGATAGAGTTCCACGGATCCTCCTTCTGCCTTAAGTACACCATAGAGCAGTCGAATGTCGAAAATAAACCTCCCCATACAGCAAAACTACCTCCCACACGAGGAGCATTCATACTCACAGCTTGAGTTCCTCCAACAAAACGACTACCTACAGGGGAATTGTATGTCCCTTTAATGAAATGAAAAGCAGCTCCTCCAACAGCTCCCATACCAAAAGCACCACCGATATCATCGAGGATACGGTCAGGGCAAGGTTCTCGAGATGCCTCTGGTGTTCCCATCAATTCAACACTGATTTACCCTCAATAGATAAGATGCCTCAGGCAATGATTCTATATCAACCTGTAAGTAAAGATAATCAAAACATAGATGAATTATTCATGATTTTCATTGTTTGAGTGAAAAAAACAATCAATCATCGTCGATTCTGAGGTAGCTGAAATTAGGGTTTCAACAAATTAGATCCCTGACTAATTCCCAAAAAACTGACTAGATTGAGAGTAAAGCTTTCTAGAATTGAACAGAGACGATTAGGGTTTATCAAATCAAGCTTAGTACTTAACGATCGACACAAAACTTAGAAAAAGGTAGAAACTTTGTGTATATAAATGAATCCAGGAGAAATGAGAAAGCACTGTTGTTGGTGTAAGAGGAAAAACAAAGAAGAATACCTGAGTATCTGACGAATTAATCAGTAAGGTGAGCGAGTTTTAGAGAGAGGGCGAAGGAGGCGCGACGGAGAGAGAGGAAGAAGAAGAAGAAGAAACGGCGTTAAGGTGTTTTTATTAGGGTTGGCTAGGAAACAAATTTTACAGCGGCCACATTTTATTTTGCCTTTTTTTTTTGTTCCTTCGGAATTCGGTTGCGGATTTTTTTTTTTTTTAATTTTTTTTTTGTTAATAATTTATTTGTTAATCTCACTTTCTAACTTTAGTTGATTTTTTTCCTATGGAGTAAACTAGTCAGATAATCATATTTTTGTATATAATCGATAGAATGAATGAATATAAGGGTCGAAACTATGTTTTCAAATTTTTCAAAAACTCTAAACTATTTCTTGGACTTTTTCGATGTTCTGATGCGTATTTGATTTTACTACAAATGTTGCAGCCACAAAAGCACATGAATTTGCTACTTTGATTCTAATTATTGCAATTGCCACTAGGACTATCTATATGTGTGAGAGAGTATTTTGTTTTGATAACTAGAGGCAATTAGTGAGGTTTTCGTTTTTATATAATCACAAAGTTTTGTTGTAACACTGTTTAATTTGCGTGGAGATAATTAGTCATTTATTATGTTACCATTGAAATCCGACATTGTTTGGTGATTACTCCGGTTCTCATTCCCCATAAGGACAATACGTTCAATTCTTGATTTTACAATGTAATGCTAATATGCTATGATTCAAACAATAATCTCCATGTCATTTCATGTCCTATTTCTACAACTCGACATAACCATTTAGAATATCGTTATGACAAATTCTTCTTGGACTTTTCTTTGATGCTCTGATACGCATTTGACTTCACTACAAATGTTATAAACTTGATGTATATATTTTCCTTTGTGAAAACATATCAAGATTCATCTTTAATAATAAACAAATAAATACTTGGGATATCAAGTATGCAACTTATGGTTTTTGATGATACAATGATACCAATGAGAATGAGATGGAGAGAAAATGCTTGAATGAAATCAGTTGTACAATTCTTCACATATGTATTTTTGTTTTGATCAATTCTTCACATATGTATATCAGTATATGAAAAAAAAATCTTCGGTTTATTTTATTTGTATTATCATTTTTCTTGTTTATTTTTTTGCTTTTTATATGTAGATGCCGAGAAACTTTTGGATTGTAAAATGTAATTGAAATGGTGGAATAGTCAAACAAAATTGTAAATAATCATCTTATTAATGGTAGACTATAGTAAACAATATTAATATTATTAATACATGGTAGAATAGTCAAACAAAATTCTACATAATTAACTAAAAAAAACTAAATGAAAACAAATCAGCAGAATATACTACAAAGATATCTATAAAAAATTTATTCATTTAATATCAAAAATCATGATTACGGCGATGTCCACGATGCGGGAACGAACCTAAGAAATTCATTAAAAGTTTAAATCCATAAAATCCATTACAATATTTGAAAAACTGTAGCTGAATTCTTTATATTCAGTTAAATCCTAGTGTGTTTCCTTTTTTTTGTTCAGTCCACCCGTAATTTTGTCAAATAAATTATACTAATCAATTTTGGTCAATCCATCTTCAGTATTATTGTATTGCCCACAATGTCTCATGTTTGTAAGAATAAAGTCATAAAGTAGATTTTACAATTCAACGAATTCACTATTTTCCATTTTCATTTTAAATCTATAAATTTACAGAAAATTGAGACATACATCAGCCAAAATAACATATTGATCTAAATAATTTGATGCTTTTTTATAACTTTTGAAATTAGGAGAAAGGTTAGTGCTTTGAATAATTCGAAATTGGAACCAGCAAGGCCCCACATATCTTTTTCTCTGTGTATTCCAACGCCTCTCTCTCTATTAAATATAGTTCGAGCCAAATAGGTCAGATTCTCAACGGTTACTCCATTTTTTTCAAATTTTCTCAAATTTCAGAAAAAGGTTTCATCTTTAGATCTCAAAGATCCCTAAAATTTTTTGAGTTCGATTCAGATTTCTCTTTTTACGAGCTCCACTGCAAGATTCTGCTGTGTTTCTGTAAGTGAATCAATTTTTTTCTCCTGGTTCGCTAAGAAAATTGAAATGTTGAACCTTTGGATTTCTCTAGCTCTGTTAGCTTTCTCAATTGATTAGGGTTTGAATTTATCTCCTCATTTCTTACTTTATTTGGAGTTTGATTTTGATTTTTTAAAAATTTGAATTGTATACGATTCTCAGAAATCGAGGATCAGTGATGTCTTTTACGCCAGATGTTTCAAGGAAAAGTGGAGTAGGAGTGATCCCATCTCCTGCGCCATTTTTCACTCCTCGTCCTGAGAGAAGACGACCTGATTCTTTCTCTAACCGTCTCGAAAGAGATAAAGAGGTCAATGTTCAAGTGCTTCTACGATGCAGACCATTAAGTGAAGAGGAGCAGAAATCAAATGTCCCTAGTGTGATCTCTTGTAATGAACAGAAAAAAGAAGTCAATGTTCTTCACAGTCTTGCTAATAAGCAAGTAGACCGTTTTTTCAATTTCGACAAGGTTTTTCTCTTTCTCCTTGATTGATTTTGTATTGAAAGATTGGTTCTTTTTGGTCTCTGATTGTGTAAATTTTTTTTTTTTATAGGTTTTTGGTCCCAAGTCACAACAAAGGTCTATATATGACCAAGCTATTGCACCTATTGTTCATGAAGTCTTGGAGGGTTTTAGCTGCACTGTGTTTGCTTATGGGCAAACAGGAACTGGAAAGACTTACACAATGGAAGGTGGGATGCGGAAAAAGGTATAAAATTTGGTTACTCTTCCTGTTTCTGCTAGTCATTTGATGTAAGATGTTTCCTTTTTAGTATTTTAATTCCTGTTTCTGTTGTAGGGAGGTGATTTACCTGCTGAGGCAGGGGTGATTCCAAGAGCTGTTCGACATATTTTCGATACTCTTGAGGAGCAAAACGCTGATTACAGTATGAAAGTTACGTTCTTGGAGCTATACAATGAAGAAGTTACAGACTTGTTAGCTCAAGATGACTCTTCAAGATCTTCTGAGGATAAGCAGAAGAAGCCTGTTTCTTTGATGGAGGATGGGAAGGGTTGTGTGGTTTTAAGAGGTCTTGAAGAAGAAGTTGTGTATAGTGCTAACGATATATATGCTCTTCTTGAACGAGGCTCATCCAAAAGGCGCACTGCAGATACTTTGTTGAATAAGCGAAGCAGTCGTTCTCATTCGGTGTTTACAATCACAGTCCACATCAAGGAAGAATCTATGGGTGATGAAGAGCTAATCAAATGTGGCAAGCTTAACCTTGTGGATCTAGCAGGGTCCGAGAATATTTTAAGGTCTGGAGCTCGGGATGGCCGTGCAAGAGAAGCAGGAGAGATTAACAAGAGCTTGCTTACACTAGGCCGTGTGATTAATGCGCTTGTGGAACATTCTTCGCATATACCTTACAGGTACTTGCCCATTAAAAGAAGAGTCTTATATATACTGTACTATTAAATAAGCTATGTATAACATATAAGTCTTACATTCTTCCATTAAAGGAATAGTCTTACGTGTACTATCAAATAAGCTAGTCAATTAGTTATGATTGTTGATTTTATACCTTACAGGTACTTGCCCTGTCCTACAATTGTTTATGATTCTGTTTTGATAATAATTGTGTGTCTTGGAGCATAATTTGTGGGTCTTCGTCTTTGCAGGGATAGTAAGCTGACAAGGCTTTTACGGGACTCTCTAGGAGGAAAGACAAAAACTTGTATCATTGCTACAATCTCTCCATCAGCTCATTCCCTTGAAGAAACTTTAAGTACTTTGGACTACGCCTATCGTGCCAAGAACATCAAGAACAAGCCCGAGGTTTTTTTTATGCTACCGTATCTCAATGTATCCTTCATTTTAATCAATGTACCTTTTTATTTTATCTTTCAACCCAAACGTGTCTCTGCAGGCAAACCAGAAACTATCCAAGGCTGTGTTGCTCAGAGATCTTTACTTGGAACTTGAGAGAATGAAAGAAGGTTTACATACATAAAATTCTGTCTATATTCTCCAATTTTCCTTATGTGTATCATCAAATGAGCTAGTCGATTAGTTATAACTGTTGTACACTCGTTGCAGATGTAAGAGCGGCAAGGGACAGAAATGGTATTTACATAGCACAAGAAAGACATGCACAAGAAGAAGCTGAAAAGAAGGTAGGTTCAAAGGACGAAGCTTAAGTCTATATTCATTTCATGCTTGGCTTAATGATTATTTTGTTTCAGGCAAGAATCGAGAGGATAGAACAGTTGGAGAATGATTTAAATCTCAGTGAAAGTGTATGTATGCCTCACCTTTTCTCTTCCAGTTGTTACAAACTAAACTAAGTTTCTCCCTTTGTAATTTAAGTGGCTTCTCGTATGCAGGAAGTTTCCAAGTTCCGTGACCTTTACATGACTGAGAAAGAGAAGTTACTAGACTTAGAATGCGACCTTAAGGACTACAAGGTGACAAAAACTTCAGTGATTTTCTTTATAGATTATTCATGGTTTCAATGAGATTTTTTCTTGAATTTTCAAACATTCATGATCCAGATTAACCTGGATAATTGTAACAAGGAGTTGCTAGATCTCAATGAGAGTTATATCCAAGTTACCTCAGCGTTAACAGAAAGGGAACTCATCATCTCAAGAATGAAAGCCTCAGGTAGCAAGTTCTAGTTCATGATTCCCCTTTCTTGGTTTTGTTGCTTGCTTTGTTTTACTCATATATTTCTTGGACAGAGGCTTCTTTGATCGACTGCGCAAAGGGGTTACGTTCTGATTTGCAGCATGCATCAGACGATATAAGTTTGATGTTCACAAGATTAGGTACTTTTTTTTTCCTATGTCTAGGGCTGAATACAAGATCTGTCAAGTGCTGATTTTACTTGTTTTCTACAGACGAAAAGGACAAGCTGGAATCCGGTAACCAGAGCATGCTTTTGAAATTTGGTTCACAGCTTGATCAAAACCTTAAAGATTTGCACAGAACAGTTCTTGGTTCAGTCTCTCAGCAACAACAACAACTAAGAACTATGGAAGAACATACCCACTCATGTCTTGCTCATAAATATGATGTAAGAAAAACTATACCATGTCATTTCACTTTTTTGCTTTGGACCATTTGATCATGGTTGATTTACTCACGCAGGCAACACGCGATCTGGAATTAAAAATTGGGAAAACAGCAGATACTTATACTTCAGGAATAGCAGCCTTAAAGAAACTCTCTGAAATGCTACAAAAGAAAGCCTCCTCTGATTTGGAGAAGATGAACTCCTCTATTGTATCACAAATAGAGGCTGTTGAGCAAGTATGAACAATAACACTACTTCGCCTCTTAGTTACTTCGTTTAAGTAATAATTCAAGTGTCTTTCTCTTATCAGTTTCTCACTACATCAGCAACAGAGGCTTCTGAAGTCGCCCAGGACATCCAGAATTCACTTAATGATCAGAAGAAGCTCTTAGCTCTTGCTGCAAGACAACAAGAACAGGTGTTGTAAAATCATTTTGCTAGTTTCTTGTTAGTTTAATTATTTTTTTCTGAAAAATTAAACTCTATTTTCAACTTATCCAGGGCCTGATCAGAAGCATGAGATCTGCACAAGAAATTTCCAACGTGACTTCAACCATTTTCAGTAACATCTACAACCAAGCACATGGCATGGTGGAAGCCATTAGAGCAAGCCAAGCAGAGAAATCAAGAGAGCTTACTGCTTTTGAAATGAAGTTTAAGGTGAACTGGGACAACAAACTCTTAAAGACTTCAATTAGATATGTTCTCAGAGGTTCACACTAAACTCATCATCTTTACTAAAAACAGGAAGAGGCTGAAAGAGAGGAGAAACTAGCCTTAAATGATATCAGTCTAATATCGTCAAAGTTAACTTTAAAGAAAACTGAAATGGTGAGTCTTTAACCATTAATAACCTCATTATGCCTTAATTCTTCATCAGTTGAATCACACTTAAAGCCTGATGCTTTACATGTTTCTAGGTCTCTGATGCATCACACAAAATCCGGGAACATGACATACAGGAAGAGAAGAGATTGGAAGACCAAATGTCTGGTATGCAGCAAGTCTCGATTGGCGCAAAGGAGAAACTGTGTGACTACCTAAAGGAAGCGAAAACCCACTTCATGGAAAACACCATAACTTCAGCTGAGTCTATCACAGTCATGGACAATTACCTTGAAGATTGGTAAAAATCTCTTCACTGCTGAGTCTATCACAGTCATGGATAATTAAACTACCTTGAAGTTTACATTCTTTTTTCTTATACAAGCATTGTTTGAATTGCAGCTTGGGAAGGGCCAATGAGTCTAAAAAGCTGTGGGAGACCACTGAATCAGACATAAAGAACCTTAATAGGAAGTATCAACAAGAACTTAATGTCACAATGGGGTAAGTTTTTTTCATTATGTATCCATGCTTCTCTCTATATTTCTTCCTCATCATTTTCATTGAATAAACTCTCTATGTATAGGGACATGGCAAAAGGAAATGAGAGGGTGCATGATGAATTTGCATCTGCATTTTCCTCGATGAATGCTAACTTTGTTAACAGGACTAATGAACTTCACGCAGCTGTTAATGGTAACCACAATAAATTCGTGTTCCCTTGTCTACTCAAGAACCGCTTTTTCACTTGAGGAAGAAAACGTCCTAATCCTTGTTTTACAGATTCGTTGATGCAAGACCGTGAGAACAAAGAAACAGCAGATGCCATAGTCGAGACTTGCATGAACCAGGTTACATCACTGGAAGAGAATCATGGACAAGCCATATCAAATGTTAGAAACAAAGCTGAACAGTCTCTCATAAAAGACTATCAGGTACTGAAGCAATCATAACAAATTCTATAGTATGATCTATATTATATGTGCATATGTAACAGTAAAGCTTTTGATACAATGACTAGGTTGATCAGCACAAGAACAAGACCCCAAAGAAACATGAGATAAATGTGCCAAGCTTGGAGTCGATTGAGGAGATGAGGACATTGGTCTCACAGAATATTCTCAGTGAAGATGACACAAGTTTGGAGAAGATATCTACAAAGGAGGGACAGGATGAAACTAACAACAGAACTCCATTCTTGGTAGTAAACATATGACTGATTAGACCAAAAAAAAAAACAAGCTTCTAGCTTTGGCAGTTAAGCTCGTTAACTGGATGAGTGTAGAAGATTAAGAGTGTGTAAAGATTGTTATATTAGTACTCAATCTGTAGCGTTTATAAAACTTCAATCGACTCAAGATCTTTATGAATTGGAATTGCAAAACTCTCTCTATTTTTTGTTTCTTAAATAATTCTCTCTCGATGTGACTCTCTTATTCGCAATTAAGAACAGATATCAACAAGAACACAAAGCAATTTCCCAAGTTCGAACAGGAATAGTGACTAGCTCAAGCTCTGTTTCTCTCTGTTTCACTTCAGAAAGCTTTCAAGACACCCAAAACGACTTTGTTTTGAGTAAACACAATAACCAGCTCCAATTGAACCTAAACCGGCTCCAATTCTTGGTTCATTTAATCAGCCTCCTAGCCGGAACTCTCTGATTAAGTCAGAAGCTTTTTATATGACAACAACCAATACTCAGAAGTCAAAACAAGCTTATTATGCTGTCATGGATTATTTGGTTATACATTTTTACATAAAACCGATATGCATATTGCTGAAATATCAGAATAAGGGATGACTTTCCGGTTCAATTGGCTAATTTTCTCATTTGGATCAACACAATATAACAAAGAAAAATAAAGAGAGTGAGAACAAAAAGAACCCAAGACTTTGCTTTTGTTTCTACAAGAAAACATACTTGTAAAGTCAAAAATAATAAGCACATATCTCTAATTCACTACTTTTTGCTTTGACTTCCTCATCGGTCAAATAATATTGATATCGTCACGACTCCGTCACTGATGACGGTCTTCAATAATAAAAATGTATATAGAAAGAATATTCCATCGGACTGTCTCTTGGACTCTTACCATCATGTAGATGGGAACACATTGTATGTAAAGCTTTTAGTTGGTCTCCACTACATTTGTTTGAACAAACATAATTTTCTCTTCAAACATTGATAATTGTATTTATTTAAATACTTACTAGAGTTAATTTTGCATTCAAACATCATCCATCTATTTAAATACTAGCCTATGAAGATATAATGTTCTTTGTTTTTTTACGAGAAAATTTGAAGGCTTACCAAAAAAAAGAAATTGCTTATTTAGAGTTTTTCTTTGAGCCATTGAATGATATATGACGGCTGTATTTTCCCACGATTAGGTCTCTCTATTCGGTTTGAAATCCTTGATTAAAGAAATCAGAGGACTAAGATACAATTTAAACTTTTTATCAAAAGAAAGAAGACAATTTGACCTATATATATTATATATATATATCGTTGGTTAGGTGTTGATTGATATTAATAAACGACGGTGGCAACTGGCAAGCAAGTCCATAAGAAACCAAGTTGCTAGATTTATATTTTGTTGTGTACATTTGTTGACTCTACTACTTTTGTTAATTAGATACACATTTTTAGAGTAGAAGTTTCTTAGAACTAACTACTATGTGATGCATTACTTGAAAAGACGATATTACCCATTGTTATTCAACAAAGCGTGGTCTAATGGCGTTCACCGGTCGAAGGGCGATATTGAAGTTGTCAATTAGTCAAACAATCAGTGCTACTTGTTTTTTAGAATATTAGTTTAGACGACTTCTTTTGGTCAAATTATAAAAAAGTCAAACTTTAGGTGTTGCTCTTATAAATATACATTACTCCAAGTTCTCAAACTTCATTACAAATTCTCTCAATTCAGGTTTCTTTTTTAACAAGAAAACCTTTACTCTTTTCTTTTTGTGTAACCCTCAAAGGCTCAAACCTTACTTTACTTTGCTTTCTTACTTCTCAAAATCTTACCAAACCAAAAAAGGAAAAAAAAATTATGAAGAGAGGAAGATCTGATTACGAAGAATCCATCAAGAATCTAGACATTGTTAAACGTCTAATGATACTTTCACAAACCTCCATGGTCAAACAGATTGGTGTGAACCAATATACCGAGAGCCATACAACTAACCGGTTCGAATGCAAAACGTGTAACCGGAGGTTTTCTTCGTTTCAAGCTCTTGGTGGACACCGGGCAAGCCATAAGAAGCCAAAGCTCACCGTTGAGCAGAGAGATGTGAAACATCTTAGCAACAATTACAAAGGAAATCATATGCACCAGTGTTCAATATGCGGTCAGAGTTTTGGGACTGGACAGGCTTTAGGTGGTCACATGAGACGACATAGGTCGAGCATGACAGTCGAGCCATCGCTCATCACTCCGGTGATTCCTACCATGCCGGTTTTGAAACGATCCAGTAGTAGCAAGAGGGTTTTGTCTTTGGATTTGAATCTAACTCCGTTAGAGAATGATCTTGAATATATTTTTGGGAAGAATTTTGTACCAAAAATAGATATGAAGTTCGTTGTTTAGTTTTTTTTTTTTTAACCATTTAGGTTATTGAAATTCTTTTGTATTGTAACTCCCATTCTTTTAATTCTTCAAACGTTATGTTCATTCTTGATTGTCATGTCTAAGAAAAAGTAAGCTGAATCATTTTCATTCCTGCAACGAGCTAGTACAACATGTTCATTACTGGACCAAAATTTGGGCCCAACTATGTGAAACATTTCCTTAAATCAAATCGTGATGAAGCGATCGTGACAAATAGTATGCAAAAATATAGACGTGTCACTTGAAAAATAATGAAAGTTCCATTAGGCAAACTACTTTTTTCTACAAGTTTTCATTCTACGTATTATTATGTTTTGTTTTAACTGAAAACAACCTAATTATATCCAATTTTCAAAACTATCATGTATATTTCTCTACAAACGAGACAAAATGAAAACATATTACATCAAACATAAGTTATAAAAAAAAGGAATGTCAGTTTATAAACGCTAGAATTTCATAATAAGACTCATTAGTGTTTGGAGTGCGCTCTACAGAACAAAGAATTGAGATGATTACGGTATATATGATCGATGAGAATACACAATTTGCTTAAAAGACTGAAATTTTTTCTCAAAAGATATTTTATAGATTCATTACCAATATTATGCTTAATATTGGATCACAACCAAGTGAACTAGATTATTTAACTAAACTATGGAAACAATTATGTAATTTATCTTCATGCTCATAAGTCATAACAATAGTAACTCACTAGCAAACAACACGGAATCCGTTCATACATGCACTCGCCCGTAAATACAAAACATGACAATAAGCAGCACTGTTAATAGTTGACCAAAAAAATAAAAATAAAAAAAATAATTAGCACCGTAATAAAGTTGACTCTGATCAGAAGCGTAAGTTTGCATATTGAAGAAAGTCAAAGACTCAAAGGTCTTATATTTTGGAGCACGCAGTTAATTGCTAATTTTAGCGACTAATTAAAAAGAGTTTTAGTAACATGTGATAGCTAGCCACCACTTCTCACCGACCACTACCATTCACATGGTCCACATCTACATAGTTTAATAAATATAATCATGCGAGCAAGTACAAATGTATAGAAGACAACATGTAATCATGCATGCGCGTCTTTAAACATGATTAATACTTTAGTAATATTATAGAATATAGTTCAATGTATCTAGTTTTTATTCTGAAAATTTGAAGACTGTAGTATTTGGATTTCTATGTTGTAAAGGACCAATCGGTTCAGCATATATGTATGTAGTCGCTTTTTCATCAAATTTGGATGAGTGTCGATGTGGGCTGTGGGCACGTCTCCTTTCCTAGCTCGGATACAACGATGAGCCATGCAAGAATAGAAGGGTCGTGTAATACTGTAATTCCAAGATTAATTGATCGCAGATTAGACTCATGACGCTAATCAAATTAGTAATAATGTTTATAATCGTACAACCATATATAACATAGCCAAACATGGATTCATCATGTCCATACGAGATGACACACTTGTTTTCTCAGCATCGTATGCATAATGCATATTCACCACTCGCTGATCTATCAAATCCTATTGGTTAGTTAATGGGCCAGTTTTGTGCGTGACCACAAAATTTTCATATTTTAAGACAATACATCAATTATTAGTATTGAGAATTTTGTTTTTAATTCATGAATTGGTCGACTCTAGGCTCTAGCTAGTAGCTAGTAGCTATTAATGATGCATGAATCACGTATACCGCATTAACGTCTATATTATCAACAGTTATACTAGTATGTGGAGTATTAACTAATACTCGGAATATCCCAATGGTTAAATAATTGATTTTTTTTTTGGTTAAATAATTAATTAATACACAAAATAATAGTTTCATCTGTATATATAATTTTGGTCGGTGGTGGTGCATGCTTTCCAAAATTGTAGGACAATAGTAAAGATGACAACGAATCCCAACGAGCAACGAACCCGATGGTCCAAGTTCAGTTAACTCTCTGCATTAGAGATCGTAAGTGTATTAGTTAGTGGTTTAAGTGGGTTTTTTGAGTCATCAAAAGAATTATTAATGAGATCAATGTAATGTTCTTATATAATTAACTATACATTTAGTATGATTAATATAAATATAATGCTTAATTAGGTTACTAATAAGAGAGTTTCAAACTTTAAATCATATTTCTGCTTCGGCGTGAAGTGCATATCATGTGATTCTCGTGAAAAAAAAAAACAGAAGATCATTCACGTCATTGCTTAGTTAATTATACAGCTAAACGAATGTAAAAAAAAAAAACCTCTTATTTCAAATATCGTTCTGTTTTTGTTTTCTTTTCTTTTAATTGATGAAGATTAAACATTTTTTATAGTAAAGACAGATGTTTTGTATATTCTAGTTATAACAAATTTGTGAAAATGAAATGTTACGCAACTTCAACCATTAGAGCTAGTAGCTCCGAATATTTATCATCTTCAACGATAGACTCTATATGTCCATATTTGGAATGTCTCATAACATATGATCATATTGTTTTAGTTAGAATAGAGATATGAAACTAGCTCCAGCTGCCCAACCCAAATATCTTGCGATTGCTTCCAACCATAACCACACTCATAGCAATCCAGGTCCTACCATTATCACACCAATTAATTAGTATAATTTTTAATAACTAATAAAAACAATAATCTTTAATTTTTATTCAAGGCTAAATGCTTTTCTAGTAGAAACTTCTGAGAAACAAAAAGTGAACTAGACTCTTAAAACAACTATTAACTCCAAAAACACGGCTAAATGGTTTTCTGATTGAAATTCTGATAAAAAAAAATAAAAAATTCAGATGGGAACTTCTAAGAATAAGATGGATTAAGAATTGGATCAAAATCAGTTAGAATGAGGGCGATATTAATCACGATTCACGAAGATTAAAGGGGCATAGTTAAGAAGAGTGGGTCATTGCCTGGCAAAGCTGGCCATATGAGAGCATTTTCTAGGAGACTTTAGTGGTACCAACTTCCCTCTTCATACAATATTAAGATCCAAATCATTGGTCCCTATACTCTATCAAAATAAACATTCATTAATTACATTTTAAATCAAATGAGTTTTACAAAAAGTGTTATATGAAGCCGTAAGGTTAATTGTGATGAGCATTTTAAAAGCAGCGCAAAGTAAAGTAAATGGGAAATTACAATTTTTTTAAGAAAGATCAAAGCATTGGACTAAGCACTGAAAAACTAAGACAGTACGAGAGAATTGCGAGTCTTTTTTCGAATGATTAATTAGTTTAGCAATCTTGTGTTACCTTTTTCTTAACAAAATAACTATTTTAAACGCTGGGTTATTATGCTACTTTGCAGTTCTCTGTATACATTGGTGTATAATATTTAATGAAAACAATTAAACATAAGTATTACTTATAAACTTAAAAACAAATAGAAGCAAATTAAATACTGGAGCATTATTCTTTAAATTCTAGATTCTGAGTTCGATATTCACTTCCACCTAGTACCATTCTAAATCTGAATTTTCTTCTGCAATATATTATCATGCATGGCATTTTTACATACATCTCATCATTAGTTCTCATTATTGTTTTCCATTCTCCCTTTTATAAAATATAGATGGGTCGACATGTGCATCTATATATTTGGGAACTTACCTTTTAGCAAGTGAGTTTAATTATTTGATCACTTGATTGTAGTCACTAATCACTAATAATATCGTTGCAACTCTAATTATTGGATTATACTTTCGCTCTTTAGCCTTTTTCTGATTTTTATTCTCCTTTTGTAGATTAACTAACCAACTCCACTTTTCATTGTTCCATTAATTCCATCTCAAACACTCGTTGGCTTTTTCCGATAATTAATTAATTAACATATTCTTCCAACCATATTTTAATATTGTCAGGATTTTGTTAATATAACAAAATATAAACATATAGATTTAGTAGTGCCTTAAAATAAACTTTCAGAGCTCGTAATTAGAAGTTGATATAATTAAGTATTCTCGGTTTATTAGTGGAAAACCACCAACTCCGGGTTCAAACTTCATTCAAGAGTTCTAAAACCCAAATTTTGTTTTCTTTTAAGATGATATAGCTTATCAACGTTAATAGTGATGATAGGTGATTTTGATCATTAGAGGATTTCGTTGTTTATATTGTATAGTACATATGTGGATTAAAATCTAGGTGGTGATACATTGACAACACTAATACAAAAACAGCTAGAATACAAGTGTTTGTCTAATGATTATTATAGTTTAAATTTTATCTTCTTCTTTTTTTTTAATTACTGTCGATAAATTTGTATATAAAGACGGGCAATTTCTGATTTATCTTTAATTTAACAAATTACTGCAAAATTAAAATTGAACTTATATATACGATCGTGTGTCTCATTTTGAATTGTTCCCACTTCCCACACTCCCACTCATAACTCATAAGTATATATTCCATCTATCGTTATATATGATGGCTTTGATAACAAGTAGAGCTTTGATTTTAAGGGTTTGGATCAAGATTTCCCTACACAAGAGAGTACAGAGCTCAAATACATATTAACACACAATAGCTTCTGCTGCTACCATAAGGAGCTTCACTTGATTTCTACTATTGAAGAGGACAATTAGAAAAACACGAATCCTAATTGCCTCATTACCAAACAAGCTAACCGTCTTAGTAAAATGGATTAAAACAAGAAGAAGTAAATATTAAACTTATGACTGTTTAAAGTTCAAGCCTATGGATCTAGCCTGAGTATCAAAAAAAAAAAAAAAAAAAAAATTCAAGCATGGGGTTCTTTCCTATTATTGCCCATCTTATACTCTCTAGTCTTGCCTGTCTAATTTAGGGATTTACTATTCTTGTTCGGGTCTAAATATATTTCTCGATGTTGGAAAAAACAACACATATTTTCCTATTGTTACTCGGATCTAAATTTTTAATTTAAATTAAGATTATGGACGACACATAGTAAAAAAAAATGTGATCACGGGTCAATAACGGCCTTAAATTGTAAAGCTGAGTAATCGCCAAACTAAACTGATAGTATTTGTCTTTTTATGAACTTCACTTGTTTTAGTCCCTTTTCTTTCTCTTTCGACCCCCTTGTTTTATTAATTAATGGCTCAAAATATGACTTTAACGACACATGCATCTAATCAAGAATTTAACTTTTATTAATAAGCTTATAGATCGAAAAATTTTTGTAGTCAAACATCATGTCTGTATGTTAAGGACAGCTAAATTATGTATCCCATCGGATAGTTTTATTCGCATATAGTCAAAACTAAATCGTATATAATCTACCTCCAAAAGAAGAAAAAATAGACGTTCATCAGTATATATAAATATAGATGTCTTAATCCTCCAAAAATGTCTAGTGAAAAGTAAACTAATAAACCTTTTAAGAGGTGATCATAATTATATCTAATTCTTTTTTTTAAATGGAGGCACTAGCTATGTATTATTGAATCCTCGTATTAATTTTTTAAAATTAGAATTATACTCAAATACCATTAATTATATATGAGAATGTTTAAGTTATTCTATATTTTCACCGATAAAATTAATAAAGTATATGTTGATATTATTGAGGATACGTACAAACGATAAAGTGCAATATATGAGAATATTATTAACAATACGATAAAGTACACACAAATACCATTAATAATATATGAGTATATTCAAATCATTCTATATTTTCACCGATTTAATTAATAAAATTATATGTTAATATACTATTGAGATATACACGATAACCAAATTCTCGGAATCGAAATATGGATAGTGTGACGTACAGAATTTCAAGAGATCGATCTAATAAGATAAATAAAACATTACTTGTCGTTCATGAGTCTACAATCCGACGTGCATGTTAGGTCGCCGGCATAATTATTTCAACTAATCTACTTAAGACCCGTATAAATAAGCCACAGTTGCAAAATGTTAAAATCTTTTAATAATTTAATCCAAAGGGGGTAATATATATAAGCGAAAAAAGTTATGCACATTGGAAGCTTCTTCGCCTAGTCAACCATCTAAAACTCCGAAAGAATACATAGCTTAATAAGTTAATTAGCATTAGAAGAGAGATTAATTAGTTGTTAATACATCGGGGAACATGAATCTTCATCTCTCCTTGTAATATATGGATCTCTATACTTTGTGATTAATAGATGGATCGATAAGATCATATCAATGGTGAAAGAGACAGAAGATCAATAAATGCGAGAATTTAACCTACCTGATCTATATATTTTGCGTTAGTATTCGGACCGTAGATCGACCAGGGACGTGTCGTATGAGATTATGTGATTAGTTGAGTCCTTAATTATATTTAAATGCTGGTTTGTGGGATTCTGATTTGTGCGAGACTATAATAATAAAGGAGTTGGAACACATGTCCGAGTGATAAGCACGATGACGATTCGTAGGTTTTTGTGGGTTAGTCAAAAAAGGTCCTTCAAAAGTTCAAAATTTCCGAGGTTTCTTATCTCTTCACATACATATAGGCGTCTGCGCCATGTATGGCCGCCCGATGGCTCTAATAAACAAATTTTAAATTTTAAAAAATTGAATAAGAATAAATGTTTAAAACGTTCATGGAAATCAATAAGCTCTTTATCAACAAAACAAAAAAGCTTTTTTTTTCCGTGGTGCAGACATATATGTAGCTAACATTCATGAAAAAGTTTAATAACTTTGTATGTTGGATTAAAAAAAACAAAATTTGCATGTTGGGTATAATTAATTGGAGCATGACCTTCTTCGTTCTTTAGGATATGATTCATTTCTTCAAATTAAATAACAGCTTAATTAATTTTAAAACTTCAATTATTTCCTTCAAGCTTAATTATTTTATTTTCTTTATTCACAAGAAATGCAGCTTTATTCTTTATAATCCCAAACTAATCGTTTACTCCAAACTCTATTTCAATATTTTTAGTATCGTTCCTATATTATTGAATGCCCCAAAGGACCCAAACGAACCCTTTACTATAATGCTTCTAAATGTTTAGTCATCCAATGATTGTATTTATGTATATAAATCCATGGCATGAAATATGTGAATACTCAATAATATATGATTGGTAAGTTATAAGAAAATTTGTGTAACAAAAGTGGTTTTATTTTTATTTTCTTATATATGTGGGGGTAAAATAGCAAGTTTGAAGATTAAAGCAAAATAGTACGCGTGTCAAATGAACTTAACTGATTTGACCAAGACATCTGTATGGTGTGTGTCAACAACACGGTCAACTGCAGTATTACTATTTTCTGCCACGTTAGAGAACGTTTTTTCACCTTATTTTTTCCTCAAAAAGAATATTATTTTCTTTTCTAGAACTCCGATTTTGGTAAGACTCAAAATGTTTTTATGTGAATCTTATAGTGAGTTAGTACATCACATTTCATTTACAATCTCCACATTCGAAGGAATTTTATAGCTTTAAACAAATATTGGAGGACGTTAAAAGAATATTGGAGAGGACAACTGAATAATTGAGTTCATAATTCATTCTTAAGTTATTAGTTATTTTTCCTATTGCTATTAAACCCTATTTTTTTTTATATATAATCAGAATTTCAATGTTAAGACAGACTAAAACCGTGGGCTCAATGTGAAAACATGCCCCGAAAAAGTCAACCTGACAATGCAAGGGGATTCATTTGAGAGGTGCCAAGGAGTTGACAGGAATTTAAAATCGTTAGAAAATGTAGTTCATGTATATTAATCCAAAAATTAACTTATGTCATTTTGAAGCGATTCCCAGTCATGAATTATTCATTTTAGTAATTATAGAATCGAAACTTACTAAAGACCTTTCACTCAAACTTATATATATATATATATATATATTGTAATCGTATTTTGATAATAAATGTATTCACATATTATGTCAAGACTTAATATCCAGACTCATGATACTAATTTTTTTTTTTTTTGGCTGACTAAGATAATTCAAACCGAAATCCGACTGGTTTTGAGGTAAAAGAGTTGGCCTAAAACAATTCACCTATCGAATTATTAATTGGGTTGAAATCCACTTTTGGCTAGTCTTTTCACGGATGATTCTTGTCTTAAACTGAATTTAAACTCGAGTTTATGCCAAATCTCGGATCAACTACCACTTGACCATCAACGATAAGCTATAGTGCTAATATTTTGTGAAAACTTAATAAGACGTGATTTAATTGGTTCGAATTTAAAGTACGAAGCAGAATTTCTGCTGCTAGTTTTCTTTTCTTTTTTTCCACACAGCTCCAGTTATCTTTCTTAATCATCCTGTTTTGTGGAAAATGTCCATCTCTTTTCTTACTTGTTGGTAGACAGCCAATTTTGAAAAGATTTAGTAAGGTACATATTTATTGGGACCTTACGAGTATTTGATGTTTTTTTTTAAAATATTTGATAACTAACAAATGTTAGAGTTTATATACATAAAATACAATTTTAACTCCTGTTTTCACTTGCAAAAATTAAAGTTATAACGTTTTCTTAATTTCTTTTTTAGCCTCTTGAAGTTATAAGTTTTTAAAAAAAAATAGGAAAACCCTAAAATATATAATATATATAAATAACAAATATTTAAAAGTACATTAACACTCCATCCTGCCTAACATAATCTCAAGATTCTCAACATTAAAAAAAAATTGTAAGAAAAAATTATAAATCCAATATATTAACCTGAAATAAAATCAAAATACGAATAAAATTTGAATTAAATACTATCCAGCTAACTTATTAAACACACACACACACATGATATGAGCTAAATATTCTCTTTACTAAAAACTTTTTTTACCCACACACCTTTCCAAATTTATAGATCTCAAAAATACAATAAAAATTGCACAAGTTCCCTTTTTCTAACCAAGTTAATCAACACGGTTACCATAAATTTTTAGTACAAGTTCCATTCTTATTCACTTTTTATAACCTTAAGTAATGTAATTATAAACTGTAAAGTATTCTTAAATAATAAAATATCACGCATAAAATATGGACCAATATTGGTCCAATCAGTCCACCTCACACATAACACAACTTTTATAAATTCCATTTACAGGCAGGCCCTATAATACGTTTCCGTATAAGTGCACAAGATCTCTCTTCCTCCTTCACAACTTTTTTCTTCCTCTCCCTCAAATATCTGACAACTTTCTTCTCCTCAAAATTTTAAACTGGCCCTTCTCCATTTTCGTTCACAAAATCTCGTTTTGTATAACTTATACTCATGTAAGTAAATCTTTTTCCTTCAAGTCTGCAATTATTACTGCAGCCAAATAAACTCTGTAATTTTCAGATTTTTGTTGATTCTTGAAGTCATTTTCGGACAAAACTGTTTATTGTCTGAACTCACTAATGTCGTCGCTTTAATTTTCCGCATGCCTTCGTCTTCTTTACTTGCTCTGTTTTTTTCTTCATGATAGCTCTATTTCCTTATTTTCTCATTTAACACCATACCACATAAAATTTTTGTATTTTTTTCTAATAAATATTTTAGATAAAAGTATCAAATCACTCTCGTTATTGCAACTATCTAATTCAAAGATAGGTTCTTCCAATTAATATCCGTACATGGGTACACTTATATTTTCGAATAATTATCTTTTTATTTAGCCCTTTTTTTTCTTCTTCCTTTTCTTTTGCTCTCAATAAGTATATTTACAAGAAAGAAATATAATTGAGGAAAATTTGGTAACTTTTGATATCCAAATCATGATTTTTCTTTCGAAAATAAAAAATAAAATATCAATTTTGTAGACTCTGTTTATACATCTCTGTAAAGACGAAGCTTAAACTAAAATCCTTTCCATGGAAAAAGGAAGAACATGGCTGCTTCCGTTTTATGACATGTGTTAATTAGTATATATTTTTGTTTTGTTAAAATTAATTAGTATATAGTATATATTTGCAACATGCTTTTAAATAATTCTCCTTAATCGATTATTTTTCGAGTAATTTTAAAAATATCTGTCTCCGAATCTCCTGCAACTAGGTTTTTTTATATTTCCCGTTAAATTTTTGAGCTACTAGTATTATTTTTGGTTCAAATTTTGTCAGCGTTTTCTTATTTTAGATTTTAATTTCTGTCTGTCTTGCTCTTTGATTGGACCCAAATTGCTCAATTAATAATATTCTTAATGTTTTCGTCATTATTTTTTCATTAATTTCCCTATCGCTTACGCGTACTAATATCTTGCTTACCTCTTAATTATCAGATATTCATCCTTTATAATCCTCGGATTGTGGGTTTTGACTTTGTATAACAAACAACGGTGGCGGATAAAACGGCAGAGCGTTCTATTACATAAACATGGGGAAGATCTTGAAATCTAAGGTACGCTCTTAAAGTTAAACTACCCGTCGTTTTTTTTAACCCCTTGACTACTTTTCTTTTGTGTATCTCTGTTTGCTTAAAACGTCGGCGTTTTACAGTCTTCTTGGCCAAGAACCGTCGTGAAGAAGTGGCTTAACCTACGTAGCAGCGCTTATGAATTCCACTCGGATTACCCAGTCAAAGGTTAGAACTGACTCCTGCCGTTTTTGATCTTTGTCTCTGAACTTCGTGCCGTTTTCTTTATATTCTTTTTGACTTACCGGGGGTTTTTTTTTCCAATTTTTTTTGTTCTAGGGAAGATGGAGCCGAGGAGAAAAAGCTGCTCCGACGTGATCGTGCCGGAGAATTTTTCAGGTAAAAATATTAAATAAAAAGCTCATGAATTTTGTTTATATTGTTTTGAGGCATCTAAAACGGTGTCGTGTCAGTTGTCCGTAAACCGTACTTGAATTGGGTCAGTCTCCGTACAATATAAACTAAGCTTTGGGTCCATTAAGCCATCTTTAGCTGTAGGATTAGACATATGTTTTTAAAAAAACGACGGCAAATAAGGAACCGATATTTTTCTTGAAAATCGTGTTTTAAAAGTGATATTAATGAGATTAGTTGTAATATATGTTTCCACGTGTAGGGTGAGAGATGAGGCTTAGGATGTAAGTTAAAAAACGTCGTAAGTTTTAGGTGTACTTGCTATTCTCACTTCACCAGTTTTTGTTTTATGTATAGATCTTTGTCTGATTTTAATTTTTTAAGTAGGTAATTATTTGATTTTTTAAATGTTTTCTGGTTTGAAATAGGTTGGTTGGGCCAAGCAAATGGGGATTTAAAACAACCAACCGGTGAACAACGTGTTGATGACAAACTTGATCTCAAGTAATATATAGTTTTCATGATTAATCTATATTAAAATAGATATTTATAATTAGCTATGGCCTATGGTTATTAACATTGAAATTTTTTTAATTGTTGATGATTAGAATGTTCGTCGGAACATGGAACGTGGGAGGGAAGTCGCCACATGAAGGATTAGACTTAAAAGATTGGCTTAATTCTCCCGCCGATTCCGACATTTACGTGCTAGGGTATGCCTATAATCATATTGATTATTTTCCCCAACTTTTAATAAATAATTTGTACTAATTATGTCATCATTACTTTGTTTTGTTTAGGTTTCAAGAAATCGTGCCGTTAAATGCCGGTAACGTACTTGGAGCAGAGGACAATGGCCCTGCGGCTAAGTGGTTGTCTCTTATCCGAAAAGCCTTGAACAACAACAACAACTTAGCACAAAACGACCTCGAATTTGTTAAAAATCACAGAACTTCCCTCGAACTTACGAAATCATCAAAACAATCCCGTGTCGGTTTCTCAGGTCTCTCGGATGGTAATCCAATTCCATACAATTCGACCCCTCATCGTGGATATAGTCTCGCGGCGAGTAAACAGATGGTGGGGATATTTTTGTGTGTGTGGGTTAGAGATGATCTGCGGAAACGTATTACCAACCTCAAGGTTTCATGCGTTGGCCGTGGCATCATGGGATATCTTGGAAATAAGGTTAGTCATAGATTTGCATATAAGCGTTTCTAAGGTAGCTTTACAATTAAAATGTGTATGCTTGTTAGCTAACGATGCAACCTTGTATAGGGTTCCATATCGATCAGCATGTCGTTGCATGAGACGAGTCTATGCTTTGTTTGTACGCATCTTACGTCTGGAGAAAAAGAAGGCGACGAGGTTCGAAGAAACTTAGATGTGACTGAAATATTAAAGAGGACAAGATTTTCACGGTATTCTAAAGATTCTCGACCCGAAACAATAATGGACCATGAGTAAGTAGTGTCTATTAATCAAAATGCAAAATCAGAAGTCGAATAATAAATGAAATTTTAGTTATTAATCGTTTTATTATGTGGTTGTATTACAGTAAAGTTATATGGCTCGGAGATTTGAACTATCGGCTAAGAGCGAGCGGTGACGTGCATGAACACCTTATAAACCAAGATTGGGAAGCACTTCTAGAGAAAGATCAGGTTAATAATGATTTTTTAAATTTGAAATTGGTTGTTTATATAATTACTTATTTAAGAGTAGTTAAACTAAAAAAACATATTTTTTTTATTTTCTCTTTGCAGCTAAAATTAGAACAAAGAGCTGGAAGGGTTTTTAAGGGATGGAAGGAAGGGAAGATTTATTTCGCACCGACGTATAAATATCAAATAAACTCTGATAATTACGTTGTCCAGACCGAAACATCAAAGGAAAAACGTAGAACACCGGCTTGGTAAGATAATTAAATAATATACACTATAAAATTAATGATGGTGATGAAACGTTTGTATTTTTGTATTGTGTTTTTCTAACGTATCATTTATTTCAGGTGTGATCGAATATTGTGGAAAGGTGAAGGGATGAAACAAATTTGGTACGAGAGGGGAGAGTCGAGATTCTCGGACCACAGACCGGTTCAATCTCTATTTTCGGTTCATATTGATTTGACTCAGAATCGATCGAACCGTATAACTAAACCGATTAACCAAAATCATCGCCCCAACCCGGTCTTGCCTTACACTTGCCACGGAAAAGTCCAAGCTGAAGAGATCTTGTTGCTCACACGTGCACAGAGTTTTATAGATACACAACCTAGACTTATATCCTCTGCTTCTTGATTCATTAGTTTTTTTTTTCTTCTATGTTTCTATTACTTTTTAGATGTCTTCATGTTGCCAAAGAAGAGATGACACATGGACTCGCAGGATTGGACAGTGGAGTTCCAAATTGGCAAAAGCATGATTGTTAAAATTTTAATATTGGGTTAACCTTTTTTCTTGTTTCCCCTGTATTAGCTAAATTTTGGAAAAAAAGATAGGGAGTTTTTGGTTTTACAATTGTGGAGTATAGTTCTTAACTTTGTTTATAAATTAAGTGAAAACACGCTTTTGTTTATAAAATTAAGAAAAAAAATCTAATTATAATATTATGCTGTTTTAGGTAATTACACAAACTTTATAATTGGCCCAAATATGAAACAACTGCTAACGTCTAACAGATGAGACTTATTCAAATCCTAAGAAATAGCTTGACTTATTCAGTGATGAGTTCATTACCATAAACATCTTTTCCGATTTCGCCTTGTTCAATCTTTAATTCTGATGATTTATCATCAATTTGTGGTGGAAGAAGGTTTGTAATCCTTTCCTTTGCCCCATATCACAAGGTATAGTCCTACACATATGATCACCGCACCAAAAACCCTGCCAAATACCAAATCTTTTCATTACACTCTTTTCGATCTTCATATATTTTTTGAATGAATATACAATTTATTCAACTCAAAAACCTTTTGTACATTGTATGCAAACGTTAATGGAACATTTTTTTGATGAAATAAAATAGAAGAGCATTAGATATTTGCTTTTAGACTATGGTTTAACTTCTGATACTAAACCAAAAGTTTAGCCCATCTCGCAACTTGGATGATCCTGTCTTCAGAAGAGAGGAAATCCTGTTATAAACAGTGTGGTCAACGAAAGAGATGAGCTGAGCGGAAGGGCGCGGAGGCTCACCCTGCCTTCGCCGATTACGTTCCAAGCAAAGAGTGTGGACAGTAGCTAGCAATGTATATTGAAGGAGGAAACATGTGGTAGCTCTGTAAGTTGAACCTGATACAAGGGATAAGATGTGAGTGAAATCCGTTGAGTAACGATACTGGAGGAAGTTTTTCGCTAGATCCGCACACCCATATATTTGAAGTAAAATTGCAACTGAAAAACAAGTGATCTCACGTCTCTAGAGGATGGTTGCAGAAAATACAAGACGGGATAACTCATGCGCTCCATGCTATCATCCTATCCCCAGTGGCCAATCGATTCAGATTCGTGAGCCATAGGAGGAAATAATGCATAGGAGTGGAGCCAAAAAAAAAATGCTTTTATACTCGTGCCTTGATTGTCCAACGTGCCCAACATGTTTCCATGTTTCTTTTGTTGAGAAGAACTTCTTAAAATTCCCATCTCCTCATCGCCAAAGGGCAGTATCTGAGTCGGTACTAATTCCTCTGTTTCGAATTTTCTCCAACTCTTCTTCAATCTTTGAGGAACTCCACCCGGTATCGTCTTGAGCGATGATGAGTAAGTACCTCTGAAACTGTTGCATTTTTTTTAATTCCTAGATCAATGTAACCCCTATCTCCCAAGACATCATGAAGACAGTCAAGAGAACTCCAATGATCAAACCAAAAGGAGGTCTAAGCTCCACTTTTTATTTCCATCTTGTGGTATGGTTTTGCGTGTACCCTATACTTCAGAATTTTCTTCCAGATCTAAGAACCTAAAGCCGTGGTGTAGTTTCGATCTTCATATTTATAACATGTGTGTTGTTTGATATCTTGCTTACCTTCCTAGGTACATTTTCTCAGCGAAGATGATGGTCGAAAAAATGGCTACTATGATCATACAGAGAAGATTAAAAGCTGTCACAAAAACTGGACATCTTATCTTCGTCACCACTCCTCCGACGTAGTAAGCTAGTGCTGAGCACACAATTCCCTGAATACTTTTTTACGTTCCAACAAGTTAAGTTATTGATAGAATTTTCCTACAAGCTAGTCCATGAGTTATTAGTTTACTGAGATATGTTTGGAACTTACACTGTAAGTGGATGTGAAGTTTAGTGTCCCAGCCAATAGCCCAAGCACTAAGATTTCCTTTTTCCATTACTAATGCCACGACAGTTCCTCGTCCCCATTAAGGAGATCCAAGCTGTGAGAGAGAGTTCAGCCGGGTAAGTTCTCTATGTAACCACCTGAAAACATTAATTTACTGTTAAATTCGATCTACGTGCGGGAACATCCGATAAAATTGGAACAATACAGAGAAGATTAGCATGGCCCATGCGCAAGGGTGACACACACAAATCAAGAAATGGTCCAACAAAATTTTGTTCAAAAAAAAAAATCGATCTACAAGTACATAATTTTTGTGTAGAAAAATTATGCCTTCCTTGGAGAATCATAAAACAGGCAAAACTAGAACAAGTAACTTTTATCAATACTGGGCCTTTGGTCATGTTGTGAATATAGATCTCGGCTGTGTTTTGACCAGAGGCTCCTTTGGTCCAAAAGAGGTCAAGAATTGGACCTTTCACAAGCGTCATGACCATGGCTCCACCGACTGTAGCCAATGTCCCAATAACCTTAGCTGCACTCCTGATACACCGTAGCTTCACTCTTTCGATCCGAAGTATATAGGCGAGGACGAAAGTGATTGCAGGCAAAACGTTGTACATGGCAGCTGCAAATGTAACCGTCGTGTGCTTCATCCCAAAATAGTATAGATTATGACCGATCACTACCCTAGTATCACAAATACACATGAAATAAAATATTTATCAGATTCACTTGTTGATTAGATTAAGCATGAGTTAGTGTATCTTCTTGTAAAGAGAAACACTAAAAAATGTAAAGGCTCACATTCAATGCATGACACTGAAAGAAAACCCACAGAAAACCAAATATAAAACCATTAGAAGTCTTTTGTCTTTGAACATTTGAGTGACCCCTTCTTATTAGATATGACCTCAAAAGCCTCATTCTTTAACCTTTATTATTGCTACTTTCATCTTTTCAAGTTTCTAGACACTAAACGTCCAAGCACCACCCACATTATACTATATTATAAAACATGAGTGTCATTCACTTATTTGAGCAAAATATAAGCAAAATTGTTAATTTGTTTTCACATATGTATTTTATTATATAATAATTAATTATTTATTAATAACAATTTAAAAATATATTAATGAAATAAATTTAAATAGTTATAACCAAACAACAATAATATAAATATATATATTATACATACATACATATATTATGATCTTTCATGTTTTTAATAAATAATGTATCCATTTTCTTTATCGAAAAATAATCCGTTTTGTAGAATATGGTCATATTTGTTCTTTTTTGTTTGCGTATGATATTCCATATGACTGATATCATAACATGGAAAGTGGAAACACAGCATCAAGAAAATAATCTTAGGCTAAAATTTTCAAACTTAGTTTCCAATATATATCAAGCTAGTTTTTTCTTTTGTTTTTCTTTCTTTTCTGCTAGTTGAAATTCTGCTGTCACGGTTTTGAAACTACTCAAACCAAATGTTTGTGAGAGAAATTGGTATAAAGAAGAGAAAGTAGAGATTACTTATTAAAATAGAAGACGAATGGGGCCATAACGACGGTAGACGACAAGTACGTAAGTGCTCATGCCTTTGTTTTAAGACAACTTATAACATGATATTAGGAATTCCATGGTTATATGCAATGCGAGCTGTACCATCGACATATCACCAAACACCAATGCCTAAAGTTTCCAACTTCAAAGTGAATTGGAGAACTTCACAGAATTCATCCCACTGCACAACCTGCTATATGGACAGTCACAAGTTGAATGTCCGATAACAATTACAGATCCAGGGACCCGAGCTCGACGAACAGAAGAATTCTCGTCTCGGACCAATGAAGGCTATTGGAACTGTCGAATCAGTATATATTGATGACGATGCTCCGAATAGATGCATAAGCATTGAAGCACATCTCCGGGAAGAAATAAGAGATCAACTTGTGGCACTTCTAAAAACATCAAACAAACTTTTGTTGGGTCTGTATCTGACATATCTGGTATTGATAAATATATCATCTCTTACGAGATGAATATCGACCTTACCTATAAGCCGGTCAAGCAAAAGAGAAGAAAACTTGGGCCTGACCGAGCACTACTATCCCCTCATTCTTCCCTCTAAGAAGATGAGGAAAAAGGTAAGTGAAGTGTCCATTATACCTGACGAAGTAGAAGCACAAACCATATTCTCTATACGAAGGGTATTGTTACTATCGTGCTCTGCATATTTGGTTTGTATGAGATGCTTGATCGAGGAATGAGAACCCGGAAACTTTTTTCAGTTTCCCAATGATTTATATGAAAATGTAAGTTTTACAAAAAAAATAAAAATTTAATATGTTTGGTTTGATTTTGTTCAAACAAAATTATATGTGGTTTGTTATGATACTATTTTGTCTTCAAATCCTATATGTGGTTTGTAAGAATTTGTACGTAATATATATATATATATATATATATATATATATATATATATATTCTACTATGCAGTTATGATAAAAAATCATTACCGATTACAAAGCTGAAGGTCCCATCTTCAAGGGTTCTCTTAAAAGCTTTCATGAAAAAATCTTTTGTTGACTTTGTCTAGAAATTAACCAAGTTAACTTTGTTATTCCATCTACTAAATTCAATAATACAAAATTGTTTACATTCGTTAAGATAACTATAGAAATTCATTCAAAATCATGAGTTATTAGACTAAGAAATACTTTAACTAACTTTCACATTACAGAAAAACAGGTTTTTTTGTTTATAAAAGTCAAAATATAGTTGTATTATTTATGCTATTTTTGGTAATATCAACTTTATAATGGGCCCAACTATGAAAGCCCAAATCGGTCGAGGTTCTTTCTTTAGCTTTTCCAATCCAAGTGCAGATCATAGCAGCCTCATTGTCTGAATTTGAACTCTCTCTACCCTAGTTGCAATGCTCTGCGTCCTCACTTTGCTTCTTCGTTTGTTCACTATAATTTTAGCAGATTATTGCTCTCTGTCGTGAAAAATTTGCAAGGTTACTAATCATGATTGGTGAAGTCTACTTTGGATTGAACTATAGGCAGTTTAATCAGCTCCAATTGCAATCTTTTATCCTTGTTTCCTAGACAACTGAAACCGTCTGATTGTGCATTGGTGTTAGAATTTTGCCATTACTAACCTCTTTAATGAAATACTTGAACACATAGGAAGTGGTTAAAGCATTTCATTTTCAAGAGATTGGTAATTTAATATTCAATATATTCTATGTAATATACAAACAATCTTGGTGTCACTGCAATGATCATATTTTAATTGTGTACTGCATGAATCCAATAGTTTCATCATTGTTTTGCATTTCTTTTTCTTTAGAAAATTATTTTCTTCTCATGGTAGTTAGCAATTCTATTATACAGTTGCTCTGAAACATAGTGGGCAAACTGATTGAAATTGGTATACATTCTTACTCTTCCATGAAAACATGTGTGCCGATACTGTCAAGTTAGACTGTTTCTACAATTGTCCTTCTTTGTTCTCCTTGCTTGTTGATAGTAATGAGTTCTCCGATTTCGCCTAGTTCTATCTTTGGTTCTGATGTTTTATCATCTATTTTTGGCGTGGAAGAATATTTGTAATCTTTTCCTTTGCCCCATATCACAAGGTATAGTCCTGCACATATAACCAGAGCACCAAAAACCCTGCCAAAAAATTAAGATTTTTTCATTAATTCTCTTTTGATCTTGATATCTAAAACTCGTTATTGATATTGTTGTTCGATATCTTGCTTACCTGCCTAGGTACATTTGCTCAGCGAAGATGATGGTCGACATAATCGCTACTATGATCATACATAGAGGACTGAAAGCTGTTACAAACACAGGACCTCTGGTTTTCATCACCACTCCTCCAACATAGTAAGCCAGTGCTGAGCAGACTATTCCCTGAATACATTTTACGTTTCAAAAATTTAAGTTATTGACATAATTTTCGTACAAGCTAGTCATGAGTTACTAGTTTAATGAAATATGTTTTAATCTTACACTGTAAGTGGATGTAAGAAGCTTAGTGTCCCAACCAATAGCCCACGCACTAGGATTTTCTTTTTCCATTACTAATGCCACGACGGTTCCTTCTATTGTCCCCATTAAGCATATCCATGCTGTGAGAGAAAGTTCAGCTGGGTAAGTTCTCAGTGTAATCGCCTGAAAAGTTGATTTATTGTTAACATCAATCCAAAAATATATATATATTTGTTTGTAGAAAAATATCTCCTTACTTGGAGAATCATGAAGCAAGCGTAGCTAAAACAGCCAATTGTAACCAATATTGCGCCTTTGATCGCGCTGTGGATATCAGTCCCAGCTGTGTTCTGTGCGGATGCTCCTTTGGTCCAAAAGAGGTCGACAATTGGACCTTTAACAAGTGTCATGATCATGGCTCCTCCAACTGTAGCCAATGTTCCAATCACCTTAGCTCCGCTCCTTATGCACCGTAGCTTCACTCTTTCCAGGCCGAAAATATAGGCGAGGACGAATGTGATTGCAGGTAAAACATTGTACATGGCGGTTGCAAATGTAGCTGTAGTGTATTTCATCCCTAAATAGTATAAGTTCTGATCGATTACTGGCCTAGTATTACACATGAAAAAAAACGTTGATCAGATTCAAGCTATACGAAAAACATGTGTAAATAAAACAGAATGAATTAAGACTAAAATATTACTCGAGTAAACCAAGAAGTGTTATCTTGAAGAATATCATCAATGTCATCTTCGGTCTCACCTTCCTGTTTTTTTACATCATACCCATTAAGTTCATTAGAACGTCGCAAGTACCATAATTTTTTTCAACCATAGAGACAATGTTCTCAACCATTTTAACGCTCTTCATATCAATATTTTCTTTATTTATTTATTTATTAGAGACTTATGCTTATATGAGAATCGTTGGGGAAAAAAAATCAAAATTAAGAATAAGTTTTAGTAGAAAATTCAAAAATTGATTATAGCGGGTACGATGCATAAGTGAAAAATGGTTCATTTCAAATTGGTTATGTCTAGTAGTTGTTATTATGGATCTTGGTGGGTAATGGTTCAGTAATTTTGGATTACTGGATCATAGTGTGGTAATTATGGATTAAAATACGTACAACACACAATCTCTGTTACCAAACTGTTCCTATAAAAAGAAAAATTATTTGTGTAAAAATTACTGAAGCATATTCACTTTTTGATTAAGCATGAGTTGGTGGTGTATATTTTTTGTAACCCAAGATAAACACTAAAAAATTGTAAAGGCTCACATTCAATGCATGAGATTGAAAGAACCCCACAGATTACCAAATATAAAACCGTTACAAGTATTTTGTCTTTTAACATTTGAGTGACCCCCTCTTATCAGGTCTTACGTCAAAAGCCTCGTTCTTTATTTTTGTAACTTTCATCCTTTCAACACACTAAACATCCAACCACCACCCACATAAAATATATATATATATATATTATGATCTTTCATGATTTTAATAAATAATATATCGATTTCTTTTATCAAAAAAGAATCTGTTTTGTAGAATATGGTCACAATTGTTCCTTTTCGTTAGCGTATCAGTTTCCATATTACTTAGATCATAACATGGAAACACACACAACATCAAGAAAATATATTTTTTTTACTTTAGTGTCATTATAAATTGAGAAAAAAAACAAGAAAATAATCATAGGCTAAAATTTTGTAATACAAATATAGTTTTCCAATATATATCAAACCAGGTAAGATTCTGCAATTAAGGTCTTGAAACTACTCAAACCAAATGTTTGTTGATATAAAGAAGGGAGAGTAGAAATTACTGGTCGAAATAGAAGGCGAACGGAGCCATAACGACAGTAGCAACAGCGTGACGGTAAACGACAAGTACATAATTGCTCATGCCTTTGTTTAAGACAGCCTTTGAGAGAATATCCATTCCTGCTAAGCCTACTTGCAACACTACCATTGAAATGAATGGTCTTGCCTTCTCCATACAATCCCTCTTCTTTACTTCCTCCATCCTAATTACTTCAACAAAACTTCTTCCTCTCTCTATTTAGTTATATTGTAAAGTAATAGCAAATAGATATATGTGGGGAGAATTTTTTTTTTTTTAATTGAATATGAGTTGTTGTGTTGTCTTGGTTATCTCCCTTTATATAGAGAACAAGATATAAAACTTAAACGCTTATGTTAGGGTAAATATATATATATATATATATATATTCTTCTTTTTTTTTTGTTATATTTATTTTTGAGGCAAGTTGGGGAAACCCTACCCTGAAATTATGGGCCGTATTTTCTCTACCTTATCAAAAAGAACCACAAAAAGATACAAAAATTGGGAACTTGAACCTGATCGTCACGTATTCGAACTAATTAAGCAAACCAGTGATAATGCATTTGTTAATTGTATCAACAAAAAATTATTGTTGACATAAATGCAATGATGAATTATTACTTATGAAAAATATCAAAATAGCTACGTCTTTTACTTAATCAAGTAATGTGAATTGACTAAAACATCATTGATTTAATTTTTACCATTTGAGATAAAAGAAAACGAAAAGTTGTTCAACACATTTTTTTTTTACTATTTTGCAAAAAAAAAAAGAATGAAATGCAATATTTCATCTTTTTAAAAAAACTTCTGCTCATATTTATTTATCGATTTTTCTAATACAATTATTTTCACCCATAATGTTTTTATCGAATAATAAAACCTATATTTATCACTTAAGCATCATTATGTGAAGAAAAGTGCATAGTTTTGAAGATAACATTTGTTTTGTCTCCTAGTTTTGAAGAATATATTACAACACGAATTAGGCTTTTAATCCGAAAGCTTCTCCGTATTGGAATCTTTTGAAACTAGGAAAATTTAGGTGGTGTTTCGGTTGCTGTAGGAATTTTCATGAGTATTTATATAAAACAATAGTAGATGATATTGTCACAATAAAATACTAGGCGCTTTGGTGAAATTAATAGATGGCAAAAGGAAATGATTCAAATATGTACAAGTATGTTTATATTTGAAATATAAATGTCTCCAGCACATTTATACATGTTCCCATATATATATTTTTTGGTTGCCTAACTCCAGGAGAGGTATTGATGCATCGAGTTCTTTCCATTATATATTATAAACTAACTAAAATGGTTAATGAGTCACGATATACCGACACTGTTGGGTAGAGTGATTATTAGATTTTTTCTTTTTCCTTTCCATTAAGTTATTTTTAATTATTTATTTTAGTTCAGTAATTGAAATTAAGGAACACTTACTTTAGTTCATGGAATATTTTTTACGTGAGTGCGTATAATTGCCAATAGTTTGGATTCTTTGCACTGTTCCCATTTTGCCACTTAGTTTTCTGGTGGAATCACTTTGATTGTTTTCTTGCATATATAATTTTGTTTTGAGAAAAAGGAGGATCGGTTCTATAACATTAGAACGTTTTTTATTCATTATTCTGCATTTGGCAGGTATGAATATTCACGATACACGACGTATATCAAATTTAAAGTTGTTTGGCTCTAGCTGCACTGGGCTAATGATAAATTTATACACAAATATATACATGAGCTCAATTTATGTGATATGTTTCTTTGTTAAAGAATTTATATGCTATTAATGTTGTAAGTTATAGTAATTGATGTTAAATCATTTGTCTCAAGAAATATCATAAACTAGAAGATTATCCACGGCTTGCATGCAATTACTATTATAATATAAATATCATGTTTACAAAATTAAGATTATATTATTGGTAAAAAGAGTAATTAAATAAAAAATATACTGAAATATAAAAATAAATTAATTATCTCAGAAGTTAGTTGAAATCCATATAAAATTTTATGTACATGGAAATTTGTTCGACAAAATTAATCTCAAACTAGTTTGGTTTAATGTTCTCTCTTCACTTTGATTTTCAATCGATACATGTGGTGGAGCCTTAGTACTACCAATTACAAAACAAAATCCTTATTTTATTAAAATGTCACGAGTTTAATAAATATATGTTCCTATACAAGTGACAATAGAGAAATAACAAATATTTTATCCCAAAAAAAATAGAGAAATAACAAGTGCACAAATAACCAAACAATAGGTTATTATAGTTTATATGCAAAGATTTAGTTTGATATAATATGAGTCTAGGTATGAGTGCTCTTTTTACCTTGATTATTTATGATTAATAATGTTGTGATGTTCGATTTTGAATGCGGATTAAATATTTGATGGAAATGTTGTTCGTTTGGCGAAAATCAGCACTTAAATTCAAACACAACCCAAGTTTAGTAGCACTGGCGATTGCTAGTTGGACTGCTCGGACGGATACAAAAAATGAATTTTAGAAAGTGCGAGTAAAGTGTAGGCTATAATACATTAGCATATAAATCAAGCGTGACGTGATATGAGAAAAGTTTAGTGTGGTGATCTAAAAGGCCTTTACGTTTAGATACCAATCAATGAGTAACATTTTTTACTACGTCTCCATTGCTCATCATCTTCCATCTAAGATGAAAATTTGCAATATTTACAGTTACTAAATACTATCAAGAAGGGTACTATTTGTATTTAAGATTAGCTTTTTTGTTGTTGTGTCGTCGTCGTCTTTATTATTTTATTTGGTTTTCCATCTTATAGTCAAAATCCAATGTATATAAGGATCAATTTCATACAACATATAGTTCATTTAAATCAAAAAAAAAAATCTTCGTCGACTAATGAATAAAATGAACATCAAACGCAAATGCTACCTTTTTCTCTTTTGCATTTTTATTTTTCGTTTAAGTATGAGTTTATACTACATATTTTATTTACAGTAAAAGTAAAATAAAGTTAAAAAAAGATCTATCAAACTATATAAATATAGATATAACATCTCTAAATGTACAAAATTATAAAGTAATTACAATGGTAAAGTAAATAAACTTTAAAAGACATATTCCAAAGATACATGTTCTTAAGAAAAAAATTCAACTAAAAGGAAACATGGATGAAAAAAGTAATCAAGAAAAGACATTATTATCTACCTTCAATTGGGTTTAAATTTCTAGTTGAAAAGAATGGAGTCTTTCAAAGTTGAGTCAAGTCAAGTCAAAACTGTAAGTAACTATGATACATATGACCTATACATATGTATAAGACAAATCTTACACATATGCAGTACATACATATGATTATAATTTAAATTTGACGAAAACCTTAAACATGCTTTGTAAGAACCAATAAAAGACGTGTAAAATTAAATAACACTGGGAATACTAAATATATATCCTCTTTATCTTTTGGACTCACCAAAAGTAAGGTTCCGTGTGGTGCACCTTTAAAAGAAAAAGAAGAGACTGGGAATGAATAAATTGCAACTCTTTGAAAGAAAAATTTCTTGATACTGAAATATCAAGAAAATTTTCTTGATCGCTTATATTAGTAGGTAATGTATGATTCTTATAAACGTTTGACCTTTCTTACCATTAAATATTTTATTTTCATGTATATAATTAGTGGTTTAACATAATCCGGATGATGTAATGTGAAATTAAAAGTTCTAATGCAAACTCACCTTGTACTAACTATGAAGTTAAAGCGTTCAGAGACAAGTTGTAGAAGAAGATTATTTTGGAAACGTAAATGAATTTGTATTGCCTTTATATGAGATCGTGAGAACATAAGTTGGGTTACATTATCTATTTTAATTCTATGAAATATGAAGTAATAACCGATATTAAAACAAAGAAAACATAAATAGCATATTGCTCAAACCAATAATAAAACAAGATACCTCATATATATGATAACACACAACTTAATAAGTATATGTATCGTAAAATGCTAGTTTTGGCCACCAATCTACCGTCTACAATGTTTTTTTCTAAACGTTTTGATGACCTATAATATCCACTAGATATATGATACGAAACCGCATATTAAAGGTTGTTTTGAAAGCTCCAAATTGAAAATGTAGGCATCGAAAGAAAATTAAAGGTGAAGAATGGGATCCATTAATTTATATGGTCAAAGATATAACAAACAAAAAGACATGATGATCTTCTTCAAATCTGATCAAGTTTCCCAATTGCTGCTTTTCTTTTAACTTGTTATGTAATGCTTTCTACTCGCATTATTGTCTACTAATGCTTTTTCTCGCATTATTGTTTATGCTAATGCTTTGGGCGGTCCTCATCTTAATACAATAATACTTTCTTTTTTATTAGAAATTATATAACAATTATGAGTTTTAATGTTCTCTTAAGATGGTGTCAAAAAAAATTGTTCTCTTAAGACAGATGTTTATGAACGTCGATTTAGTGGGGTTATAAAATAATGTAAAATTTAAGTAAATTACGTTTAGAGTTAAGGTCCCATTATAGTCCATAATTACAATAAACTTGCCTCCGTTCTCTAACTCCCAAAATATATGGATAAAAATACCCAAGATTATTTCAATAGTTTTCATCTCATTATTTATCTACATTATGCTATACAAGTCCCTATATGCATAATTACGGGCTAATATTCTCTTCTTAATTTTTGTAGTTTAGATGAAGTTAGTAATTAAAATATGCTGGTAGACAAGAGCAATAATTACTAATTAGAAAGATGAGAAAAGAAGAAAAATAAGATGTGTGTAAGATTATGGAGAACAGATCTAAGTGAAGTAGTTGGTGATTGGTCGGAACATAATTACTTTGGATTGTATCTGTCTCATATTAAAAATGGTGTAAGTCGACTCAGACACAAGTCTTATCACCACTTGCAGCTTTATTTCTTGGGTGCGTTCTTCATCAGATATAACTTCCTCACCCTATCTAGAATCACCACTCATAATCCTATTTCTTTAATAAATACTTAAATAGTTTTAATCATGTCTCAAGAGATTCTTCATATAGACTATGTTGTGACAGCAATCATGAGAAAAAGCTCATTCATATCTCATGGAACTTTTTTTTAAAATAGTATAGATTCCAATTGGTTGTTCGTGTTGAATATTTAATTACATCTTGATAAAATAGAATAAAAAAAGGAAGTGGATATTGTTTATGCTCATCTAAATGCTAATAAAGATTTGTCTAGCTTTATTAATATATATGAAATCTTGAATCAGCAAAAAAAGAAAAGGAGAATTAATTAGGAGTATAGATATACAACTAATTGCCTTGATCTGGGTACTAAAAAGGAGAGGGAGACAATAGGCATCACTTATGACAAAAAAAAGAAAGTAAAAGCGAACCCCCATTACGATTTCTGAGACGTGCAAATAATTTCTAATCACATAACAAAAGAAGTTTCAACAATCCTAACCTGACTTGTCTTTTTTTTTTCTTTAATTGTTTCTGAATCATTAGGTATGGTTTTAGAAAATAAATAGATAAATATGGAGATATGTGTCGGTCAAACGCGATAAACGTTAGGGACGAAAGTAAAGCAATGCAGAAGCACCACATCATAGAAAAGAAAGAAATTTGCCTTTTTCTCTCTTTTTTTCTTCTACTTTGCGGGTTACGTTTAGCATTTTAAGAACCGTTTTGCAAAGCTTAGGACGTTCCAGCAGCCTGATTATCTTGGTTGATCGAGAGTGACAAATCAAAAGACCATCATATAATTTGGAATCCACAATGCATATCTAGGCAAATGAATTGGGGGTAGGATATGGAGTAATCTTTGCTCGGATATGTCAATTAAAATTTAAAACCATTGGTAAAAAGAATCTTTATATGTTTGTTGAATATGATATATTACATTCGATACATAATAGTACTTAAGGGAAACAGAGTTCGTGTTTTGGTTCCTATACACTAATATTCTATACTTTTGTGGCATTAGTGTGGATTAGAGAGACCCTATAATTTTAGACCGATATTGCTGGTAAAATACCTCAAGAGATAGATCTTTTTAATTACCTTAACATTTTTAGATTAAGCATAACTGAAACTACAAATTTGTTACTCTAAACCGCACTGAGCCTAAGTGTACCGCATGATCAAGTCGGAAGCTAAGGAGCTCACTGATAGGAAGGTCAGCCCTGGCATCAGTATTTCTAAGTCTTTGCTTAATATCTTTAGCAATTAGAAGAATATTTTGTAAACATTCAAATTCTCTTGTCACTCTATAAGAGAAACCCATCAAACTCAGCTAATAAAACAAAACAACGTTTGCGTATATGTGATAACAATAACAATACACATACGGTCTCAAAATAACTTGATTATATTCCATATTCATCTGCAAGAACTTGGCCCTTGGATTTTGGCACAGCCTGGAAATGAGAAATGAAGTGACGTCTTGAAAAACAATAAAACATGTGAAAAATAAGCATGAAAATACTTACACATGGAGGCCGAGAAGATACTCTTTTTCTTTTAAATCAAATCAGCCTTCTTGTTTTCCACTAGAATCTTGTTGACAATGTTAAAGATCTGATTCCTGATGTCTCTACACAGAGTAAAAATAAAAACATATAAAAAGAAGGAATCATAGTTAGGTACTTAGTAGATTACAATTGCTAACAAGTCCTGAAGTTGAACTAATTAAAAATGTGATCTGCGACTAAGAGTTAATATAATGGTTACTATTGAAACATGATTCGTAGGTGAAACATTCTCATGGCTCACCTTTAGTATGCTGCAATAAGATCAAACCTAAATTAAAATATCTAAAATAAAAGGCAGAAAGGGACAGGGTTCTCCAAGAATATCAGAAATATACATGTTATGAATTATCCCAAATTTGCAGCTTAATTCTCTTTTCCATCTAATTTAATGGTTCCGTATTTTTATATCCATACCAGCAACACAACAATTTCCACTGAGTTTCTTTTTTTCTTTTCTTTTGGAAGTGGAGGAAGGAGGATAGATCTAGACCGTTGGATCTTGTTGTAATTGAAATGATGTGTGCGATATTATACAAACGGTGCCGTTTATTTATATACATTGCAAGCGAATGTTTGTTAACACACTATTTCTGGGCCTTGGGCTTACGTTCAACAAATCTTTAGGCCTTACTCATCAGTTGAATATATATTCCACAGAATATATCCGTACCATGGGAACCGAATCAAATGAAAACTAAAGGTTTCATTGGCAGGTTCATCTAACCAAAGCGATTTTAAAAAAATGTGCAAAGAGAAATGATTGAACTAAAATGAGCGATTAAAAAATAGTGTTACAATTGATATAGTAAACAGTTAAGATATTAATAAAAAAAATTGTCATGAAAATATTAAAAATATACAATTATAACTAAATACATCAAATTAAAGTTTTATATTCAATTTGAGAAGAAAAACAAAAATGGAAGGAAATATATCTTGATTTCATTAGTTGACCAAAAAAATATAAAATATTTAGCTACCGCCTCTAGGAAGTAATTAGAGAATTCTATCTACAAATTGTGTCTAATTAGAGGATATTTTATCGTTTATCAAATTGAAGCCATCAATTGTTCGATGGCTTGTGAGTTATGTATGCCTAATATATTTACCGGTTGTTAATTAGTCCATCAACTATCAGTTTTTGCATTTGAGACTTTGAGAAAGTCAATTCACTAAGGCAATGTTCACAAAAATTAAACGCAATTTGTTACTATAAAATGATAAATTTTAAAATTTATCTTGTTATATTCGCCAATTAGTGATAGGCAATTGAATCATGTGACCTTATTATCAATTAAGACGGACCTAATATACGATTTCATTAGATTGTTACTTTACAAAATTATGATTTAATAAAAAACTCCATTGATTAACTTTTTGGGAAATCTTAAATAATGGAATTAGCATTAGGATACATATTGGAAAAATCTAATTGCCCAATTTTTATCATTATATAAATGTGTTAAATATGCACAAGATTTATTGACAAACATTTTTTCTTTCTAATTAATAAGAATGTATGTGCAATCAGTCAAATGGAATTGCTCAGGATTATCTAGAATGTATGTGCAATCAGTCATAAAATTTGATGTTCCTCTCAAAAAGTATATCTACCTCTTCATTCTATATAATTGGAATGAGGAGGCACTTGCTAGAGACTTAACAACGCGTTGAAGAGAGGTTACAAATCACACTTACAACACAACCCAACGTGGTTTATGAACATGACATTCGCTTGAAGTGATATAAGTATAAGATTGTCTACATTGACCCATATCTTCTCACATATATATTGCCAACAATTCTCTTGGAAAACTACCATGAACTTCTTCTAAAAATCATTAATAGTGGTAGTCTCTCACATGAGTTCTAAAAAAATATAAAATAATAAATATTAAGAAAATATTTTGGGTCTCTCAAAAAGCTTGGTAATCAATTTGTTTATGTTAAACGATAAATTTTCAATTTTTATCAACTTGTTGTATTCGTCAATCACGGATAGACCATTGAATCATAAGACTATTAATTAAGACAGACCTAACATACGGCATGATTAGGTAGTTCGATGAAATTTATTTCATTAAAAGCTCAGCCCATTTTATCCCAACAAAAAAAATTCAAGGCCCATAAGAAAAGGCTTAAGGGTAAGGGACACGTGTACAGTCATAAAACTGTCTAAAGGTAGGCCGCCACATTTATAGCCATTGATTTTTCTTGTTTAAAAACATTATTTTCATTATTGTCTCTCTTCCTTATTCATCATCATCTTCGTCTTCTCAAATTAGCTCTTTCTTTTTTATCTTCCTCCTTCCTCAAGCGTGAGATTCGTTGTGAATATAATTCTCTGGGTTTTTTTTTCCATGATCCGTTTATAAGGTTACACGGCTCGTTTTGTATATCTTTCTGCTCAAGGAATCGAATTATCCTTGTCTTTCTTGGTTCTGTGCATCAAAGTTTCTGAGATCTAAGCGATTTCTTGGTTTCGAAATTAGAGAATTAGGGTTTTTTTCGGTTCTAGGGTTTCGAAGAGCATAAGATATAATGCCTTCGGTGCCCTCTAAGCTACTCCTTCTCTCTTTGATTCCTTCGCTGACTCCTTATCATTCTGGTTTATGTTCCAATCGTTTGAAACCTCTTGAAAAGTGTGATTGGCGTGGTAATCTTAGTTAACATTTCGATTTCTCCTCTCTCTGCTCTAGCTCTCTCTGTTTACCATTTTCTTCTCTCACCCGTAGCCCGATTCAGCTTCACGTTTGTGATTGAAATCGTCAGACACACAAATCTTTGGTGCTTTTACTTTTGGCGGTAATCGATTTGCAATCCACGAAGGTAAGAAAATTTTGTCTTTTTGACTTCTGAAAGTCTTAATTTTTGTTCAATTTGGGAGTTTTTTGTTTCTTCTTGAATGTGTTCAATATTGTAATCATATAGATTAGTTCACAATTCATGGGCTTTCCTTATCATGCAAGTAGAGTGAATGAAATAAAAAGCATGACTCTTTTGTTTCCGTTGTGTGCTCTAACGGTCATTTAACTTTGGATTTGTTTATGCAGTTTACTACTAGTGTGACTAAACTCAGCTTTTAGTTGGATATGAGCTCTGTTAAGTTGGATTTCAAAGATGCAGACTTTGAGATCTCGGCTTCGAGTCCCACGCAATGTTCTAAAGGCTCGGAGCATACCTCGTATTCTGGAACTGATGATTCTCAGGAGTCTAATGGAGATGAAACTGGTTATATAGACCAAACTGCGAATAAAGAATCCGCGGAGAAGGATTTCAGCAAATCCACTTTAAGTCCCAACTCTTCAGATGAAGAATCCGCTGAGAAGGATTTCAGCAAATCCACTTTAAGTCCCAACTTTTCAGATGAAGAATCCGCTGAGAAGGATTTCGACAAGGATGAGAACCTTACGACTGTAAGTCAGCCTTTATCCTCAGATTTTGGTTGTCTGGTTTTAAACTGTTCTATTGCCAAGGTTCAAGTTTGTGTATCATCTCTTTGAGCTTGAAAAGATCACAGTAGTTAGTTGTTTTGTAAGGCTCGTGTATCATTGATATTTTCCCATATCTGGTTGGTTTTCCTGAACTGGTCCCGAAAATGTTCGAAAGAATAAGTCTACAAAAGTCTGCATATATATAGTCCAAGCAAGGAGAAAACATTTGATTCAAGAGTTCACTGTCTCAGTATTTCTAGAGTTCCATATTTTAGGTTCATTAATAAGAGCTTAAGAGTCCTTGGAATTGGGTTGTAAGATTGATTTTGTAGTGAAATTCTTGTCATATCTGTCAAGCCAAGTCTGTGTATTACTTACTCTACGCTGATTGTTTCTCACTTGTTTCTTGAATTGCAACAGACACCAATTGTTCTCATCCCAGCCATAAAAGGCAGTCGAGAGAAGCATGGCTTGTCACTGAAGAAGTCTAGTGTTTCATGGGCGCCTGATGTGTATGATCCTCCTCCCTCAATAGCCTCACACACAAGAAACAAGAAACCGCAGCAGAAATCCAAGAGCAAAGACAATCACAGGAAGACCGGAAAGAAAGGACAGAAGAGCAAAGACCATTCTTCCTCACGTGGTGGCAGCAGCAAAGACAAGAAGCCAGCTTCTCGCAAACACAGTCGTGATAACAAGTTTGAATGGTTAACTCAGATGCCTATAGTTGCAGCATCTTCTTGAATGGCATTGGCTGCTAATAACCAAGCTCATCTACGAGCTCGGTCTCCTCGTCTTAATAAATAATCAAATCTCTCTGTGTTTCTCCTGTTAAGTTTCACAACTTTTCTGTATGGTAATGGATGATCCTTTACACTATTGTGGAGATTGTGTTAAAGTTTGGTGCTTTTGTTTGGGATTCAGTTTCACTTTTGTGAAGATCAATGGAACTTTGTTATTAAATTATTGTTTTATTTGAAGCAAAATAACTTTATAAATATATTGATATCATAACACAACAAAAAGACAGTAAACTCCGTTCTGTCTGTAAGTTCAGTCTTAGGAGGTGTACTCAGCGTTGATCTTGACATAGTCATAACTGAGGTCGCATCCCCATGCCTTTCCAGTGGCTGCACCATCACCTGTTCACGGGACAAAACCACACTCAGGTCCAACAACAATACATGCTTCATCTAATATATAGCTAGTCAAAAGAAGCTCCTACCTACGGATATATCGACAGTAACAGTTCCGTGAACCTCGCCTGTTTTCTTGAGGTAGTTACTGGCTCCGTCCCTGTGGATATACACATTTGTGTAAGAACATGATCTAACATCATTTAGCCATTTGAAAAACGAATCAATTGTAAGATAAACCTGTCAAAAGGAAGAGGTTGACCACTCTCCATAAGTGAGAACTCGCCGAGTGATATCCTAAGCTTATCCATCTGGAAAGCAACGCCAGCATAGCCAGCAGCTGCAGCTATGCGTCCCCAGTTTGGATCTCTCCCATAAACAGCTGCCTGTCACAACAGATGTTTACTATTTAGTTAGAAACAAGAATGCTCACTTTGATCATTCATGTATGTATGTCTATTTCTGATATCTCATACTTTGACCAGTGAAGAGGAAGCCACCGAACGTGCAATCTTCGCTGCTTCTGCTTCAGTGTCTGTTCCTCTTACAGTTACCTGGTGATTTTTGAGTTATTGGTTATGGTTTGTTTTCAATAAAAGGGTTGGAACAAAAGTTATTTTGTTAACCTCGATGAGACATGTTGCGCCTTCACCATCCCAAGCTATTGATTTAGCCAGTCCTTGCATCACCTGAAAAGAATATATACATTAGGCTTCGATGCTAAGTGAGTCAAGCTTATAAACAAGTGTTAGGAAGATAGCAAGAAAACATACATACCGCATCAAGGCATGCCTGAAGCTGTGCAGCTTCATTACAGTTCAAAGAAGTTATAGAAGGTGATCCAGATTGCCCGCTCGCCAAAGCAATGACTGTGTCGTTAGTACTCGTGTCCCCATCTACCTATAAGACCATGCTTTATATTAGTCAAAGCCTAGAAATGAATATATTCCAGTTACAACAATGTTTGAAATTGGGTAACATACAGTGATCTGGTTGAAACTTCGGTTTACTGCAACCTTTACCATCTTTCTCCAGATATCACTTTCAACTAGCGCGTCCGTTGTGATGACCTGAGAAATATAAAAAATCGATTTGGCATTGTTTTAACATCAATACTGCAACCTGTATGTCTTAACGGATGCACGGCCAAAAGAAAGTAATAGCTAAAGGACATACACCTAACATAGTTGCCATATTTGGATGGATCATTCCAGAGCCTTTTGCCATACCACCAACTCGAATTTTGATCCCACCAACCTGAGCAATTTCAAATCTTTGTAAGATTTATGAAATGTAAGAAAACAGATTAACAAAGTTATTTCTTAAACCTACCTGTGATTCAACTGCCACACTCTTGCTTACAAGATCCGTTGTAGTGATTGCTACAGCAGCAGAATCTGCCCTGCAGATAACATTGATTTGATTAAAAAGATATCAACTGGCTGATATAGAAGCTGAGAGAGAGAGAGAGAGAGCAGGAGATTATACTCATCAACAGAGTCTGAAATCGAGTTGACTAGTGTTGGAAGTGCTTCAAGAAGCTCTTTCTGCAAAACATTATTCAGATCAAGATTATTGATAACACTTGAAAGGAAAAAGAAGAATGAGAAATATGTTTACCTTTTTGATCCTGTGACCAATAACCCCAGTCGACTCGATTAACACTTCCTCTGGTTTCACTTTAAGTAGCTGCAACGATAAAGAAACAAATGGGAACAACAATCAAAGATATGAAGTTTTCCGGAGACACAGGAATGAAAGACACCAAGACATACCGCTGCAAGAGAACCAACACAATCTAACATATCTTGGTAACCAGCATCACCCTGAAAAATGAATGATCACAAACATTGATACATATAACAACAACTAGAGATACATGGCCGAAAACAATGTAGCATCCAAGATATTTCACTATCATATAAATTAACTCGTAAACAACATAACTCAAAAATCTCCACTTATTGAAACAGCTGAGAGATCTTACCGTAGCTGCATTGGCCTGACCAGCATTGATCAACACTGCACGCGCCTAACGATTCAAAGAACTTACAAATTCAAAGCTCAGAAGCACAAAATGCTTTGTTCTAATTCCGAAATCCAAATGATAATGTAGAGGATTACCGTTTTCGAAGTCTCAAGAACTTTTTTGCAGTAAACAACAGGAGCAGCAGCAACAACATTGGTAGTAAACACACCTAAAAAAAATCTCAAGTTAAAGTCAGAAACTTGTTTGCATTTGAAGAACAAACGAAAACTAACATATAAAGGAGAACATAAAAAGAAGCGAGCATTGGACCTGCAGCTACAGCATCGACATCACAGGTTACAAGAGCGAGATCAGGTTTGTTCCCTGAAGCTCGTAATCCAGCATACATACCAGCAGCTTTAAACCCTTTAGCAGCTGTAACTCCACCAGCTACCTAAACAAGAACAAACTTTTCAAATTCAAAACTTTGAAAAGGAACTCAAAAAAAGATTCCTATTTTTTGATGCAAAAGCAAAACCTGTTTCCATGATCCTTGAGGTATAGAAATCGGAGCTGCTGGTATGTTACTAGTCGCCTCCTCTACGCTGGTTGCTATTGCAAACATTTTTAATTCTCTTCGTGAAGACGACACAAAACTCTGAGACATTAAGGAAAAATTCAAAATTTTCTTCCTCACGTGGCAATAAAGCACAAAAAGAGAGATGGGGTAAAAAGGGCTACTTAGAGAGATGGAGAATTGAGAGAAGAGACCTTTGGCGCGAAGAAGTGAGGAAGCTTGAGTGAGGTGAAGTGAGCATGAGAACATGAATACATCTTTTGAGAACAATCTCCGAATTCGAGATCAGGAATCCTGAAGATTGGATTAAATCGTACCTTTTTGTACTTTTTGTCTGAAAATCAAACCTTAAACGGCAGTTTAGGAAAATACACCTCCATAAACCCTAGAGGACAGTCACCGTGGCAACAGGGGAATGTCACCGTCGAACTGATAAACAATAAAACGCTGCGTTTTAGCCTTACCCCTTTTGTTCTTTTTTTTTTTAATAAAAAAAAAACAATTATTTTGTTCTTTGATCAACTCATGTCTTTTGCCTTTTTGGTAAGAGTTTATAAATTGCTTGGAGAATTGGATTTTTAATGATATTCAGTTTTGTGATTCTATATTTGATTGTATGATTGATTTATTTATTGTTTCTTTTTTTTCAGGTTCTTTAATTGGCATTAGGATTCATGGTTTTATCAATCATTGATTAAATTGGTTATAAATAGTTTTAAATGGTTTTGTTTACCCATGGAGTAAATGATTTGAAGAGATGCTAATTTTAATTCGCTTTTAACTCGCCAAAATTAAGCATAATTTGATCATTTAATTCATAATCTGTGTTATGGCGTATATTGGAGTAACTGTTATCTCCAACTGTTTTTTTTTGGGGACTAATTAGTGAACATAAATCTATTAACATTTATATCTTTTTGACATAATTGATGTTTATATCCTTAATAATACTGTATTTTAGTGACTTCTTCTGTTAGGTTTGACCAAAAACAAAATGACTTCTTTTGTAAAGACATCACATCTAATTATTTTAGAATTTAAAAGTTATTCATATCCAGGATAAAATATTGAGTGTTAACAAGAAAAAGAAAAAGACTTTTGAAATCAAAATTAAACTAAAACGTTGCCGTCCATCACAGTTACAGCTTTGCCGGTGAGCAAAACTCTCTGCCTCTCCTCAGCATAACGAAGCATTAACGCTCCACTCCTCGACGAAGCCTGAAAAAAAAATTATTGATTTTGTATACTGTTAGTAAGAGAGTCTTAATATTTTACGGAGTAAGCGACAAAGTCACGTTTTATCTCCGAGGGAGCTACCATTGTTGATGAACAAACTCAGACATAGTCGAATTTGTAACATGATCAGGGATTCTCACAGCCAAGCGGGTTCCAGATACTTCAGAGCTCAATACTAGTGAAGTGAGAGGAGGATCCTTCTTGATCGAATTGGATTTCCCTGTGATTCCAACATGCGTGTACAATTCCATCGTACAACCTCGACGGTAGGGGTACTAAACCATCGTAGATTGAAGCGACATGCAGTGATGGGAATCACAAAAAAGGTCTCTGAAAGATTGAACTCTCTCGCTACATTCGGTAGCCAGCTTGTCATCATCATTTTTCTTCTCGTCCTCAAAAATACATTATCAGTTACACAAAGTACATTATACGAATTAAAAACAAAGAAGGAAGATACAATTACCACCACAAAGTACTTCGTTTCTTCGTGATCATAACCATTGTTGGAAGTAGAACCTATAAATAAGAAGAAAATAAGAAAAAAACACAAAATTTGCCACGGAAAGTTGTTGGATTAGGTTCGGGGTGATGTAAATATAAATAAGAAGAAGAAGAAGAAGAAAAAAAACAAAATTTGCCACGGAAAGGTTGTTGGATTAGGTTTGGGTGTTCTAAACGCATGTGAACATGAGATTCGGATGAACAACGCATATTCTGCTTGCCATTTTCTCGACTGTTTGCAATTTACTACTTGTATTTCTTTTACCTCTAACGATTTAGGAAGTGTATTGAATTGAATATTTAGATAGATTTGAGTTTTAATGATTTTTGAGATGATTCCGTGAAATTTTGATGAATTAGGAATTTTGTTATTAAATTTTCTGAAATCCCATCTAAAACCATGATATTTGGTTCTTTGTATTTTTTACTAAAAATCCCCTCAAATCTCACATGAAACTTTTAAATCAAATTATAATCATGTTTTCAATAACAGTGGATTTAAGTGTGTAATTTAAAATCATCAATCCAAATCCAATAACTATGATGATTTTAAATACACCTCATCGTAAGTATCCTATAATTTGACCAATTATGAACTGTTAAATTGATCAACTAAACCCCAAAAAGGCAAAACTTCTTCAATTTTTGGATGTTACAAACATAACCTGAACAAACCAAAGTGTTATAAAAAATACCCAAATATTTCGGTTCAAATTCAGAAGTTAAGTTCTTTTACACAAACCGAACCGAGCTTTTCACTTTTGAACCGAACTGAGCCAATTTTTAATTTCGGTCCAATTAGCTAAAAGAATTTATAAACTGAATTTCCGAAAATCCGAGCCAAACCGGACTAAAATTTCCGAATTGCCCAGACCGAGGAAGAGAAAAGGAGGTTATGGATCTTGATTTGTCGTAATTAGTAAACATCTTCTGTCTTGCCTCATCCAGTTTTTGTTAATGTTTAAAAGTGAAAAGAGAATATAAACTTCTTATTTGTTTGACAGTTTTGTAAACTATTATTATTGCATCATATGATATCTCAAAAACTTAACTTAAGAATATAATTTCAGTTCATACATAAGTGGTTGGATTTTGTTCATTTACACCACCCGATGGTTTTATTGGTTGTGAAACCTGATCCATAAGAAGACTGAGGTGGCTCTTGTTGCATAGGTCGTCTTGGTTCTCTGGGTCTTGCAGGATCCACAAATATCACCCAACCGTCCAAGAACTTTGCATTCATTCCTTCCTTGGCTTTCTCTGCATCTTCTATCGTTGCATACGTCACAAAACCGAAACCCTTTGATCTCCCAGTGTCTCTGTCTGTAATCACTCTCGCTGCAACATCAAAACAAATGAAATAAGTGATTTGATGAAAGTGTTCTAGCTAAGGCCTATCGAAGTCATTTTACTGCAGTTGAGAGAGTTTAGTTAGTGTTACCATCAACGAGCTCCCCAAAAGAAGCAAATGCATCCTGGAGCTTTTCATTTGTTGTGAGTCTCGAAAGACCTATTCAAGACAACAAAACCAAAAGATGCAAGAAACATTCATTGACTCAGAACACAAAGACACCAATCTCTAAACTGAATTACCAGAAAATTAGGAAATTGGCAAGTGGATATAAACTTCCATGTTGATTCCAAATACAAGATGACACAGATACAGATACTAAAGAGAACATGACCAAAATAATCCAAGTTTGCATATATCGATATCATCTTATAATTAACCAAGTTTGCAATTCCAGAAGAACTTACCGCTAACGAAGAGCTTCGGAGATGTAAGAGTTGAGCAGTGGCGAATACATAAGGATGGCGTAGATGAGAGGCTGTTGGATCCGGCAAAGAGGCGGCGAAAGCTGGAAACGAACGCCATTGTAGCAAAGGATTTCAGATCCAGGAGAATTAAGTAATTTCACGGCTTACCAAAGGGTTTTGACTTTTAACTAAAACCAATATCAAACAAATGTTTTTTATGTACCGTTTCTACTTTCTTCCATTTTACACAGGTTAGTAACTTATAAGTGAACATTAATCGATCATAATTGAAGGTTAAATTGTTTTAATCAAAATCTTATAACATAACATTTCCCACAAACTTTTCTTAACCAAAGAAGTATTTGTAAAAGACAAATCATTTATTTTCTGGTTGATAGAAGACACACATGTTTCTATCTATTTCTATCTGTTTCTATTTATTTAATATTTCTTTTCTTTGGTCTCTTTACAAACATGGAACTGTTCTGGGACTCCTTTGCCAACCTACATATCTATATTCAAAGAAAAAAAGAATCAAAAATGTTACAAAAAATATACCAAAAACTGCTCCATCTTCCAGAAAACAAAAACAAAGAAGAGGAAAGAGATCCGAACACCAAAATCAAGACGAATCTTTTAAAGCTTTCAGATGAGAGTTGTTGATTCTGATAAACCAGTCTTAGGTACTTTCTTCTCCAGCATTGAGGTTCCTTTGAAGATTGTTAGCTGCACTTCCTTTTGGTACTTCTGCAACTGCACACAAAAACACCATAGTAATTTGCTTGCTCAATAGCAACTCATAATGATCCAAAAAGAAAATAAAAGTTCACTTACTTGCTGTTCACTCATCTTTGTAAAGCCAAACTTATTTGTCCATATAGACTCTGCTTCTTCAGCTGCTGGAAGGACCAGGTTCTCAACATTTAGAGAAGATAGAAGATTCTCTACACAAGCAAACAGCCCTTGGAAGTAGCCCTAGTGACCATTCACACAATAAAACTAATTTAATCCATAGGTAGAGATATTATGAAAAAGTGGCATGTATAGAAGAAGATTTACCCTTCCTTGGTACTCTCGGCTTGTAGCTACAATAGGAAGTTCAGCAACTTGCTGACCAAATATTCTCAGCAGCGCAGCAGATACAACCAGAGAACTAAACAGGCATCATGAGATAAAATAAATTAGTATAGAAGACACAAAAGTCGTAAGAGAAAAATCAGAAAGAAAAAAAACAGCAGCAGACATACTTTACAATCAGAACCAAACAGTACATTCCTCCAAACTCCTGGCCAGATATATTTCTCCTGCAAATATATCATAAGAATTACATGGCGAATCAACCACTACCAAAACATGGCTATTGTATCAGAGTTTATCACCTCATAGCTTACCCATACACCATAAGAGGAATGAGATCACGGCCAGACTTTGCAACAATGGGATCAAAACACTCCTAGAAGATAAGACAGATAAGAATTAGGCTGCATGCTCGGCATACATATTTTAAGAAGGTCGAAGTTAAATGCGAGAAAGTGACCCAACATATAGCCCGAGAGCATATATCTAACAAAGTACTAAAGTCGAACGATAATTGGAACACATCTGAAGTTAAGACATACCCTGAAGATAACAGCTGCTCGAGAAAGCAAGGGCAGATGCTCTGGATATCGACTTTTTCCACTAAGTATCCTCCATTCAACTGTATCCCCATCTTCGGTAAATATTCCTTTTTCTCTGTCTTTTCTGCATATCATCTCTAACAAAGGTGTAGGAATAGTTTGTGGCCCACAAGAAACAGAATTCTGAAGTGCCGTGTGAATCCTGCTGCAGTCGCTACAGCAGAACCATTTCTCCTGCGGGATTTCCTATAGCATTCAAGAGAGAAGTTAAATAAGGTTGAATGAGTTATGTTAATAACAATGCAGAAGGAGCCAAGCCTTACACAACTTACTTTCAAATCACAGAGCCCATTCTCCCTCAGGCAACCAACATGGTACTCTTTCTCACACTTCAAAAGAAAAGAAGAAGAGAACTATCAGAAAAGGCTGAACTAGCAATGGGAAGAATTGAATAAAAGAGATTGCGAATCAAGAGAGTACCTGGTCACAGAGAATAACAGTCCTATCATCAAATTTTCCAATGCTAAAATCATGCGACCTATCAATGAGAGTGTAACGCAGTTAGCATTAAGCACCACATGTAGATTCCACATCATGCACAGTAATCAAAACTGCCTATTGCAGTGGATTGCACATGTATTTTCATTTTTCACACAACTGTAAATATCCATACGAGAAAGTTGAATATAGGTATGCAACCAACCTGCAAAACACGCAGCCACCAATTTCGCTTTCTGGCGCTGTAACGACTCTTGATAGTCTTATAACTATAGGCTTACAGTTGCCAGAAGGATCAGCAGCAGTAGCCTTTTTACTAGAGGTAGGTCCATCATTGCAGCTCGAGCAGTACCATGTACCTTCAGGCATAGACTGAAATTTCAAACAAGCTGCATATGAAAAAAAAAAAGACAAAGGATCAGAACCAGAGGATAATACGAGAGTTAATATCTAAGCAATATTGTTCCTAAAATCATTACATAAAATTAAAATTTAAACTCAAAAGAAAACCAATTTGATATCTGTACTTTAGCCTCTTTCAGTTTGAAACCTAGCTCGAAGTTTCATGCTTAAGTTAATGTATTAGAGTTCACGACTAAGGCTACTATACTCCAGCAGTATCCTACACCTACCTGTATGAAATGCTTGAGGACATCCAGCACAAAGTAGCAAATCTCCACCATCTCCACAAATAGAACACATGTCATCACTGTCACCAGTTGTAATGACATGTCCATTCGCCAACGACATTGCTATATCATGCAATGACAATCCGGAAGTGATGTAGATATGACGATAACTGCAAAAGATAAAAAAAAATAGATAAAACATTCCACCATTAAGGAAAATAACATATTTATTGTATAACTCACGGTTGTCGTCTAGCAGCCATTCCAGCATGCGATTCGAATTGCGAAGGACTAATCTGTTGTAAATAAATACAAAAAAAAAGAATAAGTAAAACTGTATACGAAGTTCAAACCGAGTCTATGGATAATCCACATAGCCACTGCATCCACCATTTACCTCTCTGTTGCAGCAGCTACATACTATACCACTTCCTTGCTTGTAACCCTGTAGTAGTTTCTGTAGGATAAAAATGGTAACAAAACTCAACTTCAATTCAACTTTCAGTGAAAATAAGCAGAACAAATCATTTGTCTGCCATAACAAACCTGCGTTTTCACATAGTAAGCCAATTCAGTCCCGTCCGGAAGCCCATTAGGCATAAATAGCATCCGATGTAAATCATTGTCCCTAGAAACAGAGGATTGTATTTTGTTCATCAATGTCGGATTGCATTTAGAGTTTCAAATGCTAACAGAAAAACACCAAGTAATGAGGTTGATAAAATAGCAGCACAAACCTCTTTCTATTGCTTCCTTCAGCAACTTTCTTATGGCAACCCATACTAGATGCATGAGAAGTAAGCCTACAGGATTAGCGACCAAATAAATTTCCATAGCTCCATTGATAATTGTCCATGAGGACCCTAAGTAACACCAAGAATACTACACTAATTACTTTGTAAACGAAAATATCAACGACGCATACTTCTTTGCTATCCGCTTCGGCTCATCTAATGTGTCCTTTGCATATGTTTTCTCTCGAGAATAATGGTTCTCCACTGAGCATGGAGTAAGGCTCTGACTCTCATCAAGAGATTGACCCGGACCTGGACCAAGATAACTGCAGCTTTCACAGGAATCACTTTCAGATAGTAACCCAAATTGGTAACTTAGAGTACACAACCAAAACTTATATAAAACAGGACACGTAAATCACTACAGGGTCCAAAGGCTATTGACTATAATCTCCAAATAAATTCCCCAGTCACAGATCAAGTAGTAAACTAAAAGTAGGAGCTGATAGTACCTGACAAGGGAATGTTCCATGATATGGTTCCTGTCAGACATGCTATTACTCTCTTGGAAACTTGCTGCAGGAAAGAACAATATATCAGGCTCAGTACTATTCTTCTAAAAGCAAATGATTGCAAAAGACAATATATGGAGAGCACCAACAAACAAGACACCTGGCCATCACCTTTCCAAGCTTGTAAGCCCTCCTCGTTCAGAGCAGAGCCAGCAACATTCCTTATTACTTCCACAAGACCATCATGATGAGCAGTCTTCAATTCTTGAACTATATTATAGACCGCTCTTCCATTCTCCAAAAATATGTGATTATTAGGATGTCTAGTTCTTGCACCAGCATGCAGCTCAAACTCATACGCACTTAAAACCTTTTTGCATAACAAAATATGAAATCGTCAAATCACACAGAACAACAAAACCATAAATAATGATCCGCAAAGAGAACACTCACTTTCAAGAAATTGCAAGTCGTACACCCACACAAATACCCACCCGAATGGATTATCCCCTGAAGCTCTCTCTGATGGCCATTAAAAGTGTACAAGTCACCTAAACGACAATATCCAAGCCCAAAGACGACAAAGAAACACAAAGATTAAAAATTTACCACAGGTGGGGTTGAAATATACTTCACTCGAGCACCTTCAAGAATACCCGTATCCAATAGCTTCTTCACATTAGCTGGACAGCTAATAGAAGAAACAATCTTCTTCGGCTTCTTCACATCCCACCCAGAAGCTGCAACACCACCTTCCCTAGCATGATCATTTATCACGGCCAAATCATTCTTCGGTTTACTCAACTTAAACGTGATCTTCGTAATTCCAGTCGAGCTAAGATGCTTAGGAATCTCCAACACAAAAGGAGACGGTAACACATCACTCGACTGCTCTGTTACAGACGCCTCGTTTCCGCTTCGTTCTTCATCGCTTAAATCACTACCGGAACACTCAACGCGATCACCTAGACCGGATTTAACCGGCTGACTAGAGACATCACGGAAAAGAGACGTGCTTTCAACCGGAGATGGCACTGGATTTGAAATCTCCGATGTAATGTCATCATTAGAAGCTTCTTTCGCCTGTTTCTTATTTGGAAAATGTTCAGCGGTACAAAGACGCTCTCTTTTCAATCCACCCATTGATGAATTCTCTTCCGCAATGATTCCTTCCATTGGCATCTCCAAATAAACTGTTCCTTCTCCAATCCAAGAAATTTCTCAATATCGCAATATGGCATCCAATAGAAACAGTAGCAACACTAGCTGGAGTTAGATCTGAGCCTCGGATTTGAATCCAATAAGCGTTGAACAGTTCCAAATCCAATCACAGTTCCACTAGAATTGCGTATTCCAATCCGAGTCTGTTAAGAAACTAGTGAAGAACACAGATGGATTTAGTAGTCTAATTCAATCCGTAAATGATGAAAATACGAAAACAAAAATCAATTCATAAGAATCAAACGAGGAAGAAAAGAGTAAGGAATTGAAAAAAGTTGGTTTCGAATATTACGGATCTAAAAGATCTGGAGATAAACTATGAAATTCGAATTCGGGAAAAAAATCGATAGAGATAAGAAGAAGACGGCGAAGAAATTTAGGGTTAGGGGGAGATAAGAAGGAAGAAGAAGGAACGTGCAAGGCGGCAACGAACCAGAAACGAAAAAGCTTTGTTCGTGGTCCAGATTACTTTTCGAAGCAGAGAGAGGAGAGGAAAAAAAAACACAAAACTACTGAGATATTTTTATATTTCAGTAGGAAAAGTTTTTAATTAGGCAATAAAAGAGGATAATGGAAAATATATATATACATAGCAGTCCGTTGTAGTTTTATATATATCTTTTGACCATTATTTTATTTTAAAATCATTTATATTCCAATCTACTTATATTAACTTAGAAGTTAAGAAAAATGTTGATTCAAGTATATTTACAATATTTAGTATCAGCTTTAACTTTAATTTGGTCATACCAAATTTTATTAGAGTAAAATTGGACTTCTGTTTTTTTTTATTGTGGTGATTGAGAGAGAAAATATGGGACAATTAAAAGTATGGAGATTATTTTAGAAAAAGTTGAAACTTGTGGGGTGACTTTATGCAAATGAAAAGAAAAAGGGATGAAAATCGTGGCAGTTGCTGATGAAATCTTGGAAGGAAGAAGGTACGAGAACAAATTGTTTTCAGTGCTCTTTTATTTTTACTTGGTAATATCCACGTGTATATGTGGCCTTTTTGTATTAGTAGTATATCTCTTTTTTAGTGTTCTAAATTTGAAAAATATCCTAAAATACAACAAATATATAATTTTAAAATAAAATAAAAAATAACATTACTTGGGGAAAAAAATACCAAACACCACAATATATATATATATATATATAATTAGGTTTATGAAAAAATTGAGTAACGTTACCAAATCTTTAAGACCATTTCCTACACTTTAAAAAAAATATAGTAAATTGATTTTTTTTTTGTAATTTTAGAAAATAAAAAAGAAATATGCTATTTTTTGATATTTTCAATTTATATACATTATTTATTCCCAAAAAATATAGTAATAAAAGTATTATTAGTTTGATTTGAATAAAATTTTATCAATTTTAAAATATAAATATTTGAAATTTAAAAACCGTATAAAGTTTTTACCATGCCAACCGTCTAAGAAAACATGTAAAACCCAGATCCCTTAACATATATAACATTGTCAAAAGATCGTACCGACAAAAAATCATATAAATTCAATTAAATTTTGTTAGATATTTTAGTATATTACTTTGATTTGAAAAAAAATTCATTAATATATTTACACGTTAACTTTCTTTTAAGTTAAACCCATTTTTTCCAATCAAACTTTTGTATTTTAACAACTCTAAAATCATTTCTAGAATTTCTCACAACCCAAATTTTTATCTTTAGTTTTTTTTTAACAATAACCCCTTTTAATAAAAAAAATTGTTTACTTTTTTCTTTTAATAACTTTACTGTTACCGTCACAACTCACTACCAAATCAACCGGCATAAAGTGACGTTTGAAGTTTTAACCAGTGGAGGTTTTACTACTATAAGTCCATGTATGAGACATTTAGGCTTGTTTGTAAATTCACATCTAATAGTGTAAATGATCAGTAACATTAGACTATTAGTCAATTCTAGTATTTGACAAACGTGATACTCTCTCTTATCTATCTCTTAACTCTGACAACTAATTGTGTCCTAAATATTCTTGTCCTATCAGAAAAGTCGATGACGACATCAAGCAAACCGTAACCAAAACGGCGATAAATTTGGTCGTTTACAAAATTTCCTTATTCGTCGTTAGAAAAAAAAGCAAAAGCAGGTAAGATTAGGTTATCTTATCTTTCTACTTCTCTTCTTCATCGAAGCTACTCCAATTTCTATGGCGGAACTATTTACGATCGGTCAAACTATAAAACAAAAGAGAGAAAGAAGAAGAAGAAGAAACCTTTAAACTTTAAAAAACCAAATGATTCGACATCTATTCTCATCTCTGACTCATCGATTCGCTTGGCGGATTCCGCTTTTCGTTTACGGCGCCACGTGGACGTTGTTTCTGACGATCACGGTGGCGATTGTCTCGCTCGCGCCAGAATTCGCCTTTGTGTCCGCGATTTATCCGTCTTCTTCTTCGATAGAGTTCTCGCGGCGCTGCGGTTCTGACGCAGCCGTCTTGGTGCCATTGGATCTTCCTACGGAGGTGTTATGTTTGCCGGCGAATCTATTCCGGAGGTCGAAGATGGACCTTGTTGTTCCGCCGGTTTTTGCAGCTATTGTTGTGGCTGTTTCCGCTGTCGTCGTACGAACTATGGGCCTTTGGGAGGCGGATGAAGCCCATTAGTCTAAGCCCATTAAACATTATTAACACCATTATGGCATTATCATTGATCTGCTTATGTCTCTTAATTTCATTTGGAGAAATGATTGGTATACATTATTTACCTTTACATTAACGCTAGTTGAAATACTTATATATGCGGGTCATTCAACATAAATTTATAAAATTATGATCAACAAGTTGACCCAAAAAAAAATTATGTTTTTATTCGATTAGTAACACAATCGATAACGTTTTCAATTTCGATATGCAAACATGCTGTGATAAAAGATATGTCAATGTGACAATAATGGAGGATAAACTTTGAATGTGTAAGACATTTTTGTTTATATGTTTATTTAGGGAGAGAATCAATGAGTTTGATGCTGAAATCCCAAAGTTTATCGGCGAGAGACTTGTCGGTAGCAAATTTGCTCGGAGTGGTGACGTTACAGTCGGCGAATTACTTTCCGGTGGCACCTTTGAGATCAGGATGAAGTGCCACGTAGCATGTTGTTTCTGCTCCCTGACAATGCCCCCAAAGAAGAAGAACTTTTGTTAAAAAAAATTAAAATCAACATAAGGGTTGAAATTTGAGAGAGATTTAATCATTTATACCTGAGGTATATTTTTCCACAAGAAGAAACTCATAGCCTTGAAGACCGCTGAATATATAAATATCCATATATCAAAAAAAATTAATATGTAAAACGAAATTAATGAAGAAAATAGAGAACCGGTACGTACTCATTCCTAAACCGGAGTAACGGAAGAGATTAGTGATGACAAGACCAGGGGTGTACCGAATTTACTGTGATGTTCACACCTTCTTCCTGCACAAACACCGGTCCAAATATGTTTTATTCTATAGTTGTATCCATCAAATATACAGATATAACATTTTTTATACGATGGAATTTTCATATATCAATGTACATACCTGTAGTCTACGAGAGAGTTCATTGGAGTGCAATAAGCCTTTTTTCTCCGAATATCTAAATAATTAATTAATTAATCAATATAGTTTTCTTCATTAACTAAACTAATAAAAAAAAACTTTAAAATTAAGAATATAATGAATGAAAACTTACTCATGAGGATCATTGATGCCATGGAACTTGATTATATGGCTTTATTCATTAGCAGCCTTTGTGTTTCTAGCTGCAATGATAACATGAGCACCTCTCGTTGCCAACACTCTTGCTGCCTCCAATCCAATCCCACTTGTTCCACCTTCATTTGTTTCATTTACCAGTTTTGTATCATTTAAAGCTATTGAAGGCAAACAGAATAATCGAGCAAATGTGTCGACGTACCAATAACATTGATGAATCTAAAGAGATGATTAACAAAATCAAATAAAAGTATGTCATATATTTCCTACTTTTCTATTTTTGTTTAGTAAATTTTTTTTTTTAACATATATTAGTTCAGAAATTCAAACCGGAAAGATTAGTTTAATATCCATTAAATATATTAGTTTCAATTATTATTTTGTCAAAAAGATTATTTTATATGAATATAAAATTTGCTGGTGATTTTGAAATATATAACGAAGATTCTGATTCCGATTTGATCGAGAAGTTGATCTAAAGTATCTTAATCTTAATTAGAGAGAAAATACAAAATTAAGAATAGTTTGCTTTTGGACAAATAACCGATGACGACACAAGGAAATAAAATATTTGGTGTTTGTATGGCTGTTACAAGTTGAAAAAAATCCTAAAATTTTGTGTTTTTGCTCAAAATCCCAACTTTAGCTTATTCTTAAAAGTTGACTTTTTCTCACATTCATTCTTTTTGGCAGAAAGTCGTCCACGACACCGAACTCTAAGATAAATTTGTCTGGCAATAATAGATTTTTTTTGTTTTTTTCTTCACAATTTGGAAAATATATATCAGATGGAAAAGAAGAAAAAAAAAGAACAGCAGTAGAAGCTGATCCAAATCCACTCTTTCCTGCTTCTCCTCTCACCATTCCATATATTCCCATGATCCTTCTCAAGGAAGAAATCAATTGTAGATGAAGAAGAATGGAGAAGAAATAGAGTTGAGAGTTTTACAAGATGGATGGTTAAGAGAGGAGAAGCTGCTGTGTGGCTTTAAATAGGCTCACGCGTGAGTAGATAGCGAGATTTGATCTGACAGCTAATCAAAATTAATGCTTAGATTTTGTTGAATAAGAAATTACGAGTATATGGTATGATTAATCCAAATAAATCTCAAAACAGATCTATGCTATTTATGGATCATTTGGTTACTCTATAGTCTATATGCCTTTGCATCATAGATTCATGGTGTCGCCACTAATTTTGATATTTTTGTTAACTCCATATTGGCTCAGCTAGGTTCGTCTACGGTATAGTGGTTGCCAAATTATGAGACTTGTCTAAATTTCTTTATTATAAAGTTAGCATAACGTATTTATGTGAAGCACGCTTGTATATGTTTGTAGCGAACTTAAGAGTTATGATATTGCAATAGCAAACACATCTAATCATGAATTATGGCAAATACTTTGACAAAGATTCTTTGGGAATCCTAAAATTGGGATTGTGACCTGAGAGAAACAGGATCATAACCCCCGGTCAAGTTTTCCTCGGTTGAGAAAATTGGAAAATTTGTTAACCGAAGAAATGAAACGTGTACCATAGTAACCGGACAAAATAACATACCTACGTGAATGAGAAAGAAGAAAATAAAAATCAAAAATTGTTATTGTGGTCGTTACAGATTCTCAAGAAAAATGAAAGTTTGAATCTCAAAAAAAAAAAGAGCTGAAGACTAACCAGAATAGTTTAGTAAGCAGTCTCCTATGAAGCTTGTACAAATATAAAATGAAACTATAAATGTAGAAGAACAAATAATGACGATCGATGAATTGATCGTCAAGCAATTGATATGCAAAAAAGAAAGACCTGTAATGGCTTAATGGTTGAGAAGACCACTTCTGCTCTCTCTTGTGATAGAACAACGAAGACCCCACAGGCTTTGCTTTTCCTTAATTATACAACTTCATTCACCATTCTCCTGAAACACCTGCGATTAACGAATTGTGTTATATTGCATGATCTTATCTACATTAAAGTGTTGTATTAGTTTTTACTTGAATTAGAGCTTTACCACTAGAGAAAACCTCCACCGGTCCAAGCAGTGTCTGCTTTTCCATTGTGACCTACGGATTTCTTATCACCTGCACTCTGATTATGGAAATCATCGTCTTTAGCATCATTATCATCCCAACCAGCCCAACCGTCGTCGTCATCGTCATTAGAAGTTGACACCTTTGGTGCTACTTCTCTTTTGGTATCTTTCTCTTCTCCCCAGTCATCCCATGAATTCGAGTTACGATAATTGTTGTGGTTACCGCTTGATGATGACTGTGACCCTCCAAAAGATGAAGAATTTGCTGTTTTGTTTCCAAACCCAGAGTCTTGGTAGTAACCGTTCCCCTGGTTTCTATTCTGTTGATTCCAAGTTGATGCTTCTTCTTTAGTAAACTCTTCAACCTTTTGTGTGGCAATTGCCATTACTCCTTTCATAATCCCCCATGTCCTTTGTCCTATCTCTGTTGTCTTATTCGCAACAACATTAACAGTCTCACTAACAGTGTGGTCTAAGCCACCTTCCTTAACCTGCAATAAACAAAGGTTTCTTATCTCACAATCCAAAGATTCTATTGTCAGAAATGTATAGAGAACATCCAGAATTATGCTCTATTCAGAGTTCTAGTGAATTTCACTAGAGATTTTGCAGAGGCGTAAAGTCAAAACACACTGAGGCTGAACACTAAGATTATGCAGCTAGATAAGACTCTAACTTTTTGTTACATAACAACGTCAAATATGGGATAACCTAAAAAAACATCGAGCTTAGCAACAATTAGGCAGCAAACATTAAGTCAAGATCCTAATATAAGCTACCATGGATATGAGTTAACTAGAGTACAGATTGATACCAAGACCTAAAATCAAATGTGGATCTTACAGATCAAGCACAGCATCGAATCAGAATGATAAAAGAAGTACCTTGGAAGTGAACTCCATGGTTCCAGTCTGAACAACATTCGCAGCTGATGCAGCAACCATAGACAATCTTCCAAAACCCTATTAGCATATTAGGGCGTAAAGCAAACATAAATCATTTACAGATAAAGAGAGAAGTCACTCAAACATCAAAAAAAGTATCAAATTTTACCTCAGACATAACAGAGAAAACATCACCACCTTGTTGATTGCTTCTCGGAGCTGGACCGGAGCTAGATCCAAACCCAACATACTTACCTCCTTGCGAAGGAGGAAGTCCCTCAGGCTTAGACTCATTCTCCGCCATCCTCTTAGCGAAAAAACTCTCCTTATTCGCCGCCGAAGCCTCCAGCTGAGACCTCGAGTAAATATCCTCAGATGATCTCGACTTCGCCGGAGGACCATGACCACCTCCCGATGCCCTAAAATCAGTCGCTGATTGATTCCGTCTCATATCAGGAGAAGATCTAAACGAATCATCATTATCCCAATTATCCCATCCACCATTACCACCACCCTGAGACAACGGAGGCTTCTTATTCATCCCGCCACCACCAATCGATTCCTTAACAATTGGCGGATCTCTCCATTGTCTTCCTTCAGCTAAAGCTTGGATCCGATCGCGATACACAGACGCGGCATTGGAATTGTACTTTGCGATGATATCGGTTTCCTTTGAGATCCCGTATTGAAACAGGAACTTGTTGAGACGCTCGTTGCCGCCGGCGTCCATTTTCTTGATCTGGATCTCGGACCATGAATCCATGGTGACGGATCGGACGAAGGAGATGTGAACACCTAAGCCTCGGTGCTTACCTGAGCACTCCAAACACATGAAGATTCCATATGAAACCGATGCCCATTGAGGATTCTTCTGGGAGCAATCAACACATACTTTGTTCTCCGGCTGAGATTGGAGCGTTCGTAAACCTCTCGCCGCTGCCATAATGCCGGTTCTCTCCGATCAACTAACTAATCCGATCTGATTCGACCCGACCCGAATAGATCTGATTTAGGTCCAGATTCTTAATGATACTGATGCGTTTTTTCGCTCAATCGTTTTGTTAATAAACTTGGGAGGAAAAAATATTTGGTGCGTATTTTTGGCACGTGCGAGTTTCGCGGCAGCTTCTCTGAAAAATTCTAATATTATTGGTTTTTACTTTTGGCATCCTAAAAATCATTACTAATAGAACTATATAATAATGAAAATCATTTGGTTCATTTCATTTCACTGGATTCATTGGATTTGGTTGTTCCCAGACATTGAACTACGAACTCCAGAAACTAACTCTAAACAAATCACAAATCTAAAAAAAAAACAAATGGTACAATTACGTAATTAAGTTGTTAATTTCTGTTGCTTTTTTTTTTTTTGGTTAAAGAACACAAAGTTAAATGACGAAACAGATTAAGCGTTTTCATTAATTCAAATCATTGAAACTTAACAACAACAGCTGAGATTTACAAATCAAACAAACCCTAAAACAACCAACGATTTACAAAATCCGATTCAAAATCAACCTCCGAATCCATACAGAGTTCGTCCTTGCCTCTTCAACGCATAGACAACATCCATCGCCGTGACAGTCTTCCGGCGAGCGTGCTCAGTGTAAGTAACAGCATCACGAATCACATTCTCGAGAAAGATCTTAAGAACACCACGAGTCTCTTCATAGATCAAACCGCTTATACGCTTCACACCACCTCTTCTCGCTAAACGACGAATTGCCGGTTTCGTAATCCCCTGAATATTATCCCGGAGAACTTTCCGATGCCTCTTCGCTCCTCCCTTTCCCAATCCCTTTCCTCCTTTACCTCTCCCAGACATTTTGATTTCCCCAGAAAATGAAACTAGAAACTAAATTGATTTTTTTCTACACGTGAGAACTTAGACTGCGATGTGTAGATCTAAAAGAAGATGAGAGGATTATACAGGAAGGACGCATCTTTGTGTTTTCTGTTTTTATTTTTTTGAGGAGGATATGATCCGTTGGATTGTATTTTAATCGACGGTTTTAGATGTCGATCCGTGTGATTTGTTTTTAAGTGGCTAGTGTATGTTAACATATGAACCGTTGGATCTATTGAAATGTGAACCGTTAGATCTCTCCTTATTGAGGACGAAAACGGCGACGTATACTTGTTTACCGGGAAGTCGAAGAAAAACGCGCGGGAAAATTGAGACTGTATCTTTTCATCATAGGGCAAAATTTTGGGTCTCCGGCTGCTTCATCATCTCGTCGAAGTCTCAAATCGAATTCACGATTCGCCGATTTTTCTGCTCTTACTCGGATTCAAGGATCTCTACCTTTGTGTCCGGATTCTGTGTAGGTAATTTTCGTTCTATGTAGATTTTGATCATTGGGTCTGATCCCATTGTTATCAACTTGATAACTTGGTGTTGATTTTTCTGAATTATCCATGTTATTATCATCCAAGACAATGTATTTCTGTTAAAACTATGTGATTAGTTAACTAGTTTCGACTTTATGATTCATTTTAATTGTGCCTTCATAGTTTATTTTTCTGGAAATTTATGTGGATAGAACTAAGGATCTTTGGAAATAAGAATTTTTGGTTTTTTAATTGGTGTTTTAGTTTCTTAATTCAGAATTCAAACTTGTTAGATGAACTCAGGGTATTGATGAATATAGTGCTTGGAAAATTCTATAATACTCTCTCATGGTTGTTGTCTCAGGACACTCTTTTCCTACATAGGAGGTGGTATAGTTCTTTGTTTTGTCCCACGAATATGGAGGACATTGATAACATAGAAGAAGATGATTGTGGGTTTTCAAGAAACTATTTTCTCGCAAAAGAATTGGGTGGGGCTAGCAAGCGGTCAGTCCACAAGCTGTCTGATATTCATATTGTTGATGAACAGGTGATTTTGGATATTCTCTCTCAGATTATTCTTTGCTCATAAAAATGCTTTCATTGATAAGTTGATGGATAAACATTATGTGTTTCAGGAGCTTAGAGAAACAGCATCTTCAATAAAAATGAAGCACGCGAAAGAGATTTCTGAGCTTCTGAGCGATTACAAGACTATGTACCCAAAGTGGGTCTTTGAGCTCAGGTGAGAAAAGTTCTTGCTTTTGACAAGCATATGCTCCTCTTTACTAGATACATACGTTGATCTTGGAAGTTAGAACCTGAATATCACCTATGGTAGAAACTAGAAACTATTCAGAGCAATATAACAAGGTTTCTCTATACCTCTCGTGTTTCCATTGGGCGTGGACCTTCTCCTGTATACTCCTCTAGAAGTTAGGCACCTGTTTTCCATCTGAGTCATCATATTTCGTGTGTTCTCATTTCATGTTGCTGCTTCCAGGTGTGGCTTTGGCCTTCTAATGTATGGCTTTGGATCTAAGAAAGCTTTAATTGAAGATTTTGCTTCTGCTTCTTTGACTGAGCATTCCGTTGTGGTCATCAATGGCTACCTCCCTTCCGTAAATCTAAAACAGGTACTCTTTTTTCACTTTGGATGCAGCTATTCTTTCTCTGGCACATCTCTATGTTCTTCAGGTTGAAAAGAAATTAGTTTTAAGTAAAAACAAAATTTTCTTTTCTATGTTGCAAATTCAGGTTCTTTTAGCATTAGCTGAACTTCTGTCCGAGCTGTTGAAATGTAGAAGAAAGAGTTCTGGGAGCTTGTCTAAAGGTCAAGAAACATTTCCTTCACGCTCCATCGATGATCTTCTGTCTTTTCTACATGGCCCACAATCCGAAGACAAAGACTGCTTCATATGCGTTGTTGTTCATAACATTGACGGCCCTGCTCTAAGGGATCCCGAATCACAACAAACTCTTGCCCGGCTTGCTTCCTGTTTGCACATACGCATTGTTGCCTCTATTGACCATGTCAATGCTCCATTATGTAAGCAATTTTCATCATCTCTCTCTATCTCTCCTGCTAATATCTCATTCTATTGCAATTCTTTCTGCTCACTGCTATATGTTAAACACTTGTTAGATCTTCTGTACTGCTTCTTTGACCCGAGACAGTGTTTCTTGTCCATTGGCAGTGTGGGACAAGAAAATGGTGCACACACAGTTTAACTGGCTATGGCACAATGTTCCAACATTTGCACCATACAAGGTCGAAGGCGTATTCTTCCCGTTAGTTCTTGCACAGGGAAGCACTGCCCAAACCGCCAAAACAGCGGCAATTGTCTTACAGAGTTTAACACCAAATGCTCAGAACGTCTTCAAGATTCTTGCAGAGTACCAACTTTCACACCCAGATGAAGATGGCATGCCCACCGATGATCTGTATTCAGCCTCTCGGGAACGCTTCTTTGTGAGCAGTCAAGTGACTTTGAACTCTCATCTCACGGAGTTTAAAGACCACGAACTGGTTAAGACCAAGAGAAACTCCGATGGACAAGAGTGTTTGAATATACCTCTCACTTCGGATGCACTTAGACAGCTCCTGCTTGATCTCAATCAATAGCAACAATTACACCAATATCTCTGAGTTATGTTTCTCTTTTATTGCTTCAGCAAGCTATAATATTTCAGATGTTAAAATATTTGATTAATTGATTGAATGTTATTTTATTCGCAGCACTCAAACTCATACAATATAATTTGGTAGATCAAACTCTATCTGAGATCATAACAAATTTTCTTTCTTTGTACAAACCTTAAATTGAATCTAATAGCGAGGGTTGATTTCAATGCAACATACACAAAGATTGCAGCAATGTTATGAAAAATCCCATTAAAACAGTGAAAACGGCTATATATGAGAGTGATTAGTATCATGAGAGTGACAAATATCAACGAGAGATGATGACTCCTATAATAAGCTTCTACAAACAAGAAAACTGAACAGATGTTTCTCTTTTTTAAGTCAGCATAAGATCGTTTCCTCCAAGATGAGGACGGAGACACACCCGCACCTCATGCTCTTCCGGTCCAGCTCTTAGTTTCGGGACAAGTATCTCAAGAACTGACCCGGTACCACCATAATACGCTTCAATGTTTGCATCTTCCGGGATTCGGGTAGATAACGGGATCTCTCGGACAAATTCTCCAGGTGGGCAGTGCTCGGAGGTAGGATCAGTCAGCTTGAATGTTCTATCATGCATTTTTATGAAAGGTACGCGTGATTTACTGACACATGAAAGTTTTATTATCCCGTGTGTGAGAGTGTTGAACCACGTGACTTTAACGCTATTCAAATCCACAAAAGGAAGGCTGATTATGATCAAGTAACCTTCTTCATCCTCATAGATCGTTTTAGCAGCAGTCATAGGTCCATACACGTTTTTCATAACGCCGCTGAACTCGTTTGACCAACTCGGTAGCTCATTCTGATGAGCTTCATTAACAAGAGGTGAAGGGTTCACAGTTAAGCAGCATTCCTCCTCATGGATCCCATTTGAGAACAAGTCCTTCCTCTTCTTGTGGCTCGAGGTTGCTTCGCCATTGGAATGGTTGGATGGTTGAGTTGAGAGATTGAGCCCCGATCCATTGAGTAATTTCTTAGAATGGCTTGCAGAAGTATTCTTCAAAGAAGATGTAGAAGGCCTCTCGAGCTCAAAGTCAGTGTTGGGAAGGTTTCTCCATGAACCAAAGTCGCTAGCTTCGGGCGGAATGGTGAAATTCAAATCACGACCAGTAAGCTCCATCCACCTTTTCCTCTCATCCTCATCAAGACACGTGAGGTTTGGCAAAGGAACAGGCTCAATCCCGTGAACACACTGCGGATTTGACAAACCTCTGTAGTGTTTCCTCTGCATTCTGTGAGACCTTACAAAGCCTTTGTCAACACTAAATGGAAACAGACGATCCCCTTGTCTAGAATGCCCATTCATGTAACTCCTCAACTGCATCTTCCCAAGCGCATTCTCAGGTCTCTCCTTAAAAACCCACATGTACATGTTCTCCATATCATGCTGAACAAGGAACACATCAAGCTTCAAATCTGACTTGTCAAATCCAGATATCCCATTGCTATCCCGCACGATTTTCGCCTTTGATTTCTCGTTTAAAGCAGGCTTGAAGTAGAAACTGAAGAAAAACCAAGCACCCCAAACACTATCAACCCGTTTAGCGCATTTCCTCCCAACCTTAGGCACAACACTCATATAATTCTCAGTCTCATAAGCTTGTGAACCTAAACCAACATCCAAAATATCGCAAGAATCCTGATTCCAAGGCTGTGGAGGAGGACTTCGCTCAGCTGAGAGAGGTAAATTGATATCAGGAGGACCAGAGAGTAGAGATTGACGATTATTCATCTCCAAATCAAGCTCCTCATGAGAAGAAGCACTTGAATCCATAGACAGTAGAGTAGAAGGATGATGATTCTCCATTTTCAAGACGTTAAAACAAAGTATCTACCATTACAGTTCACACCAGAGACAAGTCTCATCTCCAATAATAACACTTACAATTCTCATCTTCCTCTCCACAAATATATATCAAATTTAGCTACTTTGAAGTATATATACCTAACTCTCCTAATCTCAAAGCTAATAAATCTAACTTTAAACCCCTAAATTCCCAAATTCAGAAGCCAAAGCTGGAATCTTCCGCATACAGAATCGTGTTGATGAATCGCCACATAACTTCCTCAATTTGTTATCTTCTAGATTCCCAAAACCGAAACTTTGAAGAAGATATGAAAAAAGAAGCTTTTTTTTTCTTCTTTCCTTTCGGGTTTATGTTTGTTTACCTTTGTGGAAGAAGCACAGATCTCTGTGGACGAAGCTAAGATGAGTAAGATGAAGATGGTGTCGTCATCATCATTAGCAAACAAAAGCGATCATTTACTGAAATCTCTGTGGCTTCGCCAACACAACAAATCTTTGATTTTGCTTCTTCCTCTTTTTCTACAGAGAGAAAGATACGAACTAACGAGGTAAACGCCTTCCCTGGATGCAACTGTGCCGTTACTTAACAGTGATGATGAATGTTTATTGGCCGTTTGTTTTTATATATACACACCGTCAATTTTTATTTATCACAAATCCAACACCGTTTTTTCTTCTTTTTTTTTTTTTTTTTTTTTTTCTACATCGTAGTCTAAGTTGTCTACATCTTTGTAGTTTTATAATATATCTTCTCACCTTTTCCTCCATGAAACAAACCTTCATGTTGTGATATTTTTCCTTCTTTAGAACATGTAATTCATATGACTATTTATGTGGTTAAGGTCTCTACTATAGTTGTGGAGTATCCCCTAGGCCTAAGATGTACATGTCACCATGAAAATCAAATAAAAATCGAATAATCTTTTTCAATGATTGTGATACCTAAGTTAGCCCAATCATACACCACTTCTGATAAGTAAGAAAAAAACAAAAAAAAATTATCTAGTGAATTTTTATTCAACCAATCATCTAGTGATTTAAACCTATTAACTATTTATTTCTGATAAAATTTGGCAAAGATACATTCTTCAATTCTAGACCCTTTATTCTCAGGGTTGAACTTTTATTCAAAATTTAAATATCTGTTTTTATTAACATGATACATGTTTTTTTAGTACTTTGGTGTTATTGAAAGAGAACAATCAACCAATTTACTAAAAACAATTATGTAGCTAAGTATACATGAGCGCCGTCAAGCTCTGCAAGTATGATTTGTAACTCCCATCTTTACACAAAAGTTGAGTTTGGTTCGACGATAAGATTCCATCGTTAGATATAGTCATCGTCTTGTCTCATAGAAAGGTACTTTACTCTTTACTTCTTTTGAGTAGCGAGCTTAGCAACGTCTATAGCTTAGATTGAGTTTAGTACTTAGAGTAGTTGGGTTCGTTCATGATCTTAAGTTTGATGCTGCGATCTGTTTGTCACCAGCCATGGGTCTGTTTCGTCCCTTCCTCTCCGTATTTGGTTTCATCGGAATATGTAGATCTGTTTTCAAGATGAAACCGTATGGGTTTGTTGTGATTTTTCTCTACAAGCAAATGGTCTATTCATTGGTTCTTTTACTATTTACCAGATTTATTAAATAGTGTTGTATGTTTGGATGGGAAAAAAATATTTTAAATCCAACATAGCTATTTTACCTCATTTGGTAATAGTATAGAATTAGATGCGTGGAGAAAAAATTTTCTAGTATCACGAAAAACTAGAAAAAATATTGGACATATTCCAAAATATGCAAAAGAGTGCAATAAATATTAATGCGGGATATGATCAAAAGAAAAATATTTTTTCTACTTCTCTTGAATACTAGTTGCTGATACAATTAATTTTTTTACTTTCTTATTCACGAGTTTAATAAATAAGAGATCTTTTATATTTTTAAATACTAAAGATATTTTAGGATATGCAAAAAGTACGATGAATTTGGTTTTGTTAGTTTGGGAGGCCGAGTGTGAGGACTTCGTGAAGCAAGTTGTACCATTGTCAAATCACTGTAATTTTCTTTATGCTTTTTTTGTTCATTTTGTAATTTTCTTTTATGTTGTTGTACCTGCACAATTGGTTAATAAAAGCGATATATGGACTTCTTTACTTGTATTTTTACTTCAGTTTTGAATCCAAAACTGAACCAAGCCAAACCAAAGCTTAATGCTATTAACATACCGCTTTCTTGTAAGGTCACTTGTACTTGGACCCTTCGATCGGGTTGTAAGGTATCAAGTTTACGTGATAAGTTTTACCCCATTCACGGAGTAGCTCTGTGAGTTCCACAGCATGCTCAACTTGATCATTGACTCAAGCTGCATCAACTCTCACTCACCTAGAAGGGCATATTCGAATGAGACTCGTCTACTTGTTTCTTGGAAGTAAACCTCAACTACCAACGTCAATTAGATTTTTTTTACCCCGTTGATAAAAAAAATTAAAAGGATTTGCTGTCGTGGTTATAAGTTATAACATTCCAACAACATTTGTTTCTTTATATCAATCTTTTGAATATGTTGTTTTAATGTTTTTTTATTTATCACAAATCCAACAACCTTTTTTCTTCTTTTTTTTTTTTGTCTACATCGTAGTCTAAGTTGTCTTTATCTTTGAGGTTTTATAATAATATATCTTCTCACCTTTTCCTCCATAAAACAAACTTCATGAATTTGTTGTTCGGATATTTTTCCTTCTTTAGAACATGTAATTTATGTGACTATTTATATGGTTAAGGTCTCTACTATAGTTGTGGAGTATTCCCTAGGCTTAAGCTGTATATGTTACCATGAAAAAAGAAAATAAAATCGAATCATCTTTTTCAATGATTGTGATACCTAAGTTAGCCCAATCATAGACCACTTCTGAGAAGTATGAAAAAAATATCATCTAGTGAATTTTTTTTCAACCAATCATCTAGTGATTTATCATTTTAAAACTATAAAATTATTTCTGATAAAATTTGGCAAAGATACATTCTTCATTTCTTCAATTCTAAAACATATCATATCATTATTTTCATACGTTCATAACTTTCCTAATAAGTAATAACTTACTTATATTCAAAATAACCAAATTCATTATCCCAACATTTTGCTGAAAAATCAATTTAAATAGAACTCTTCAACGTTTAAATCTTGTTACAATTTTGACAAGTACCTCCTCATGTAAACCAAAAATTTAGTTATGCACCGTCTAAAATCCATCGCTAGGCTCCAATATACCTAAGCTCAAATCAGTGGCCCATTATGTGTCACAAGAAAATACATAGAAGAAGATAATTACAAGGTGGAAATAAAGAATAAACAATTTTGGTGGCACCGACAACCACCAAATTTCCAACCACTACTCCCATGTAACCATCATAACAAAACACCAAAGAAGATCCTCCTTCACCTTTCATTGCACATAAATAATATCAATATATAAAAATTAAATAAAACCACGTGAACTAATGAAAGAAATGTAGTTTTGTAAAACAAAGATAGAGTTATCTAATGACTATGATTAAGAATGTTAAAAAAGGCTGAAAGTTTTAGGGTTAGCTCTGACCTTTTAATTTATGTATGTCTTTAGCCCTGGTTTTCTATTGTTGATATTTTAGGATTGGGTTTAAAAAAACCATAGTTTAATAGGGTTGGCCTTAATATTTTTTTTACCTTTATTTCATAAAATTTTGGAATTACGTTTTCTTGCCTCGGAATTATTTTTTTCATCAAAACCACAAAATTTTGGAATTACGTTTTCCAACCAAAACCGCAAAATCTCGAAATTACAAACTATACAACTTTATGTTTTCAAAGGGTTTAAGCAAGCTGAGCTTTAAAACCCATTTTAACATCCCTAACTATGATGCTTGTGTAGTTAAATACTTACGACAGTGATTGTTGCATTCGACTTATCAAACTATACAACCTCACGTAAATGAATACATCTAACATTTGGTTCTTTGTTTATATTAAAAAAAATCTAGAAGTAGTTAATCACTTAAACAAAATTTACAACTTTGACCTTTCGCCGGAGAAAAAACAAACAAACTTAGTTAGTAAGAAGCACTTTCCATCATTATCTTTCTTCCCCCACTAATTTCATATCACAAAACAATGTACAATAATACAACCACCTTCTCCCCCGGCGGCGTTGTCCCGACTCCCGCCGCCACATTTCCCACCACCGTTTTTCCGGGCACCACCATCACTTCCAACTCCACCTTCATCATCTTCGGAACTCCTCCACCGTTCCCAGCCCCTCCCCGGAGCATCGACCTCTCTCCTCTCAAACTAATCTTTGCCGTCATCGCCATCATCGCCGTTCCCGCCCTAGCTTACGCTCTCTTCTTTGCAACCCCTTGTTCTTCCGGCCGCCGCAACTCCTCTTCCTTCAGCTCTTCCTCAGAAAATACACCTCCTCACTCCACCGTGGATATCTCCCCGCCGATCACGACCTCCGCCACAACGCCTGACTCCGGCGAGAAATTCCCGAAAGATCAGAAACATTCCAAGGAGATCGGGAACGACTGCAGCGTGTGTCTCTCGGTGTTAGCCGACGGCCAGGAAATCCAGCAGCTGAGCGCGTGTGAACACGCGTTCCACGTGTCTTGTATTGAGAGGTGGCTTAAAGAGAATTCTAATTGTCCAATTTGCAGAGCTGACGTCTCCGTTAAACAGAACGAAGCCGCCAACGTTACCGTTAACGGTAACGTGAATCGTAGCGGCGGAAACCGTCGAGTTTCGGTGACTAATAGAGATGACGATTGGCGTCAAGGTTTACCTGATGCTTCTAGTTTAGTTTGATTTTTTTTTTTGTAATATAATTTATTTATCCATTTTGTGATTTTTCCACAAATATTTTGAGATATTTTGTAAACAAATTTCGAGAAAAAAATATGTGTCTGTTAATTTATTTATTTTTATGTAAATTTTGGTTGCTTCGTAACTCCGTAAGCAACAGTGAGTGTGTCTTTGTGATGGGAAGTCTGACGTTGACTTCTGACAACTCACAGAAACGCCTCATCCTACGGTGGATGAAGATCCCATACTAATCAGACGGTTCATATTCATCCACGTCTTCTCATTAAAACGACAGCGCTTTCACGTTTTGGCCAATTTTTTAAAATTAAAAAAAAAAACCAAAAGTTTCGTCTTCTTCTCGGCTTTACTCTCTCTCTCTCTCCACCGTCGGCTCAGATCTAGACGGACATGTACCGGAGAAATCGTAATTGTATGATCGAATCATGAAAAGATCTCACATTTCTTCATCTCGCTCTTATTCACGACCGGCGATTTCAGTCTTCGGTGTTTTACTCTTGTTCCTTCTGGGTTTATCACTAATTTCCCGAAAACCATCAGATTCGTCTTCCGGTTTAGCCCCAAATCGAATCCTAACCGGAAAATCGACGATTCCGAAGTTCGCGTATTTGGTAACCGGAACGAAAGGAGACGGGAAACGTGTGAAGCGACTACTCAGAGCAATACACCATCCGAGAAATTACTATCTTCTTCATTTGGATCTCGAAGCTTCAGATGAAGAGAGATTGGAGCTAGCGAAGTATGTGAGCTCGGAGAAGAAGAAGTTTAAGAATGTTATGGTTATGGGTTTGGCTGATTTGGTAACGGAGAAAGGTCCGACGATGTTAGCTAATACTCTTCATGGTGTTGCGATTTTGTTGAAGAAATCTAAGGATTGGGATTGGTTTATTAATCTTAGTTCCTCTGATTATCCACTCATGCCTCAAGATGGTAAATTTTACTCAATTCTTAAACCAATTTTAAATCTTTGCTTCATGTTTCCTCTAATGCCTTAAGATGATTGGCTCATGTGTATTGGGTTTTATTGGTCTATCAATCTCAATGCTTTTGACTGTTCCCTTAACCTTAAATTTCATTTCTTTTGTTTGATTGGCGTCTATGTATTGACTTTAACTAGCCTCTCTGAACTTGAATGTAAAACATTGTAAGGTGTCTAAGATTTGGCTTTTGGCTTCAACTTGTGGATTGTTGTTTTATATTTCAGTGATCTTATTGTACTCTTGGCTCTTTTGGTTTCAGATATTTTGCATATTTTCTCATACTTGCCTCGCTACTTGAACTTCATTGAGCATACAAGCAACATCGGTTGGAAAGAGTGAGGAAGCTAAATATTATGTATACCTACCTGGAATGTTCCCTGTTTAGATCATTTGTGTTGCTTCTTGTGTAACAGCTCTAACTGTAAAATTTTGCAGGAACCAAAGAGCAAGACCTATCATTATCGATCCTGGCTTTTACCATTTGAAAAAATCTGGTGTATTTTGGGCTAAAGAACGAAGATCTTTGCCTGCTTCATTCAAACTTTTCATGGGTATAAGTTAATAACACTCAAATCTCATTTCATGTTCACTCTTATCCTAAGTATTTGATTGCCTCTTCTTCATTCTTTTGATGAATCTTTTCCAACAGGTTCAACAAGCGTAGCGTTAACAAGACCGTTCCTCGAGTTTTGCATTTGGGGATGGGACAATCTCCCAAGAACGCTATTGATGTACTACACCAACTTCCTTTTGTCATCTGAAGGCTATTTTCAGACAGTTGTGTGCAACAACAAAGATTATCAGAACACCACGGTTAACCACGACCTGCATTACATGCACTGGGATCCGCTTCTTCAACAGCGCGTCCTGAATCTAACGGTTGAGAATTTTCAAGATATGGTTCAAAGTGGGGCTCCATTTGCAAAGGAGTTTCAAGAGGATGATCGCTTACTCGATAAGATCGATGCTGAGCTGCTGGGTCAAACCGATGGTGGATTGGAGTTGAAGAATCCGGATATTGTTAAGCCAACGGTTAGTTGGAAGAGGCTTGAGAAGCTCATGGTTAAGGTTCTTGATCATGAGAATTTCAGGGCAAAGCAATGTAAATAGTTCTTTGTGTTGTCTAACTCTTGATTATTGATTTTATTCTTCCAATCCTTAATTTTTCACGAAAAGTTGATTTGGCCTTGGAATATATTTGTTTTCGTTAGTCTAAAAAATCCTCCACATAGACACATTTTGTTCCAAAATGTCATCTTATAAAATTGTTCATCCTAATGCCTTTTATGGCCTACAAATGATGCAAGATAATATAATACGAGTAAAAAAGCATGAATTAAACTTTTATTTAGGAATAACAGAGCGGAAAGAAAAAGCTTAACAAATATACTATGGAATGAAGAAATAGTGAAAATCATATATTTATAAATTTTCAGAATGATTGCACATATGACTACGAAGAAATAAATTGGTAAAACTAGTTTTGTTTGCCGTTTGTAGTTAATATATACTAGTTTTTTTGTTTAGTACTCCCTCCATTCCAAATTATAAAAGTTTTTAGCTAAAAACATATTTATTAAGAAAATTATTTGTTTTTTTAACTAAAGTCATCATTAGCCACTTTTATACATAAAAACAACAAAAATTATTATTTTAAAAGTTTTTTAATTAGTATTAAATTAAAATTTATTGAAAATATGCATAGATATTTGAAAACATTCATGAAATAATTAAATTTGGCTAAAAATACCTATAATTTGGAACAGAGAGAGTAACATAAGTGATCAAATCTAAAACTAATAGGTGATCCATATGAATCATAATTGGGGACCATCATAACTGATCAAATCTAAAGAAAAAAAAAACACTACATATAATCAAAGGAACAATTTTTAAAAATAATCCAAATTAGTACTGTTTGTTTTTACCGTTAGTAGTTAACTAGGTGATCCATATGAATCATATTGATAAAATCTATCGAAGTCTGTGGAGAATGTTTGCGTGGTAGGTAAAACTTACAAAAAGAAACCTCGGAAAATGGACCAGACAGAAGCCCAAACCTCAAGAAGGTATAGGGAGAATGCAGCAGAGAGAGCAAGAGTCACGCGGTTCGAGGGAGCGTGAGGATCAATCACATATTTGCCATGCAGAGAAAAAAGCAGAGAGACTGAGGGAACATGATGGACCGGTCGCGATGCTTCGGCTGTCGTCCAAGGACCAAAGCACCCACTTTTCCTATTTTCAATCTCTTTTGTTTTTTTTCAAATTATTAGGAATTATGATATGATCAACGATCTTATTATAATCATTATGTTACACCTCGTAATTCGGTCTACATTACACTTTTGTCTCCTAAATTCACTCCATATATTCTACTCGGATCAATCTACACAGAAATCAACTAAATAATTCACTGTTTACGAAAGAAATTTCGATTTACTTAAGTTGAATCAATACTATATACAAAAGCATATTGTGGTCATTATTATAAAGGACAAGGGAGAACTTTTTTACATAAGGACTTTATCTAATTCGATTACATCGTTGTCTTTGAAATGTTTTATAATTAACGTATAACAAGTATTTTTTTTGTCATCATAAATTCATAACAACAATAGTACTTATGAGCATCCAAAGCAACAAAAAGTTATTTAAATAGTTAAAGAGAACAACCGTCAAGAATATACTTTCTTATGATCTTTTAAAAAAAAAAAATTTCTTTCTTATGAATTATATATAAGTGATGTTTTAAATTTCTATTATATATTTCATTAGTACAGTAATAAGTTCATTTTCTAATTAATAATATAAAGTAATAGGTATATTAAAAAAAATCTTGTTGATCTTCAACGAAAATGGAGCTAGTATTAATTATGCATTATATTGTTGTTTTTGATCTACAAATCTCTGTCTAAATATGTGGATCTATGAAGCGGTGACTACCGCAAGGTCCACAAGGCACAAGATAAAAGCTTATGCATTAAGAAAATAGACTTATACATATATGTAAAACTAGTGATAGGAAATTTAAACCCTAACTAAAGCAAGAAAACAAAAAGAATCATGTCAGTCACACCCCATATGGAACACAAACCCTAATAATTACGTATATGACAATTATTTTCTCATATCTCCATTCAAATTATTGTATACTCACATATATATATATATATAAGTGTATATACATATGGACATAAATATATATAAAGGTTCATCCACTTTAAATTTTAGCCATCTTCATTCTCACACCCAACCCTCCTCTCTGACTCTTCAATCTCATTCGCTTGTTTTCTCTTTGATCCGATTCCTCTACTCTAGTTCTAATATCTCACCCACCTACAAAAAGAGAAGAAACAAAAAAAAAGGAGAGAATATAACTTTACTTAAAAAAAATTGAAGAATAAAACCAAAAGAGAAATACAAAGAGAGTAGCCATGGTTTTCTCCTCAATCCAAGCTTACCTTGATTCATCCAACTGGCAACATGTAAGTTACTATTCTATATATACACTTCTTATATAGGACACACACAAATTCTTTTTTTGCTTAGCAATTAAATGTTCTAAATTTGGAATCAAAATAATTCAAAGCAAGAAAAAATAAAAGATACAAAAAATCTTCTTGCTTTGCAATTACCATGATCTAATTTTTGGAATCAAACTCAAAAAGAGTACTAGTAATTCAAAACAAGAAAAAGAAAAGACACAAAAAGTTCTTCTTGCTTAGTTCTTGAATATTCTTGTTCAATTTCAATAATTCCTCTTTTTTTTTGTCAATTATTTTAGGCTCCGCCGAGCAACTATAATCAGGGCGGCGCAGGAGCCACAGCAAACGGAGGTCATGTTGTTCATCCTCAGCTGCAGCCACAACAGCATCCGCAGCCAAATGGAAGCGGAGGCAGCGGCTCGATCCGAGCAGGCTCGATGGTGGACAGAGCAAGACAAGCAAACGTAGCCATGCCCGAAGCGGCACTGAAATGTCCAAGATGCGAATCAACCAACACCAAGTTCTGCTACTTCAACAACTACAGCCTCACTCAGCCACGCCACTTCTGCAAAACTTGCCGGAGATACTGGACACGTGGCGGTGCCCTCCGCAATGTCCCCGTCGGTGGTGGCTGCAGGAGAAACAGGCGTACTAAAAGCAGCAGCAGTAACAACAACAACAGCACCGCTACTAGCAACAACACCAGCTTCTCCTCCGGGAATGCATCTACCATTAGCACGATTCTCTCCTCCCACTATGGAGGAAACCAAGAGAGTATCTTAAACCAGATTTTGTCTCCGGTGAGGCTAATGAATCCTACTTATAATCATCTCGGAGATCTCACAGATAATACAAAAACAGCCAACAACATGAGTTTGTTGAACTATGGAGGATTGAGTCAAGACTTGAGGACAATCCACATGGGAACTTCCGGTGGCTCGCTTATGAGCTGTGTTGATGAATGGAGATCGACGACATCTCATACTCAGCAGCCGAGTTTGGGCGGTGGAAACTTGGAAGATTCTTGTAATCCTAATCCATCATCAAATGGTTTTTACCCTTTTGAGTCGCCGAGGATAACGTCAGCATCGATCTCTTCTGCTTTGGCGTCGCAGTTTTCTTCGGTTAAAGTTGAAGATAATCCTTACAAATGGGTTAATGTCAATGGTAATTGCTCTTCATGGACTGATCTTTCTACTTTTGGCTCTTCTCGTTGAGTTCAACCAAAACAAAAAAGGAAATTTGAGGGTATACTTTGGTGAAAAAATCCTAGTTACTAGTTATTAATTAGGTTAATTTTGTCTTGTTTTGCGTTTTTGTTTAGTTAATGGTGTTTACGACTTTCCTCGTTCTCCATCTACGGTTCTAGGTAGCTTAAGCTATTGGATGTTTTGAAACTGTTCCTTTTGTTCTTTTTGTCATCACCTTTCCTATGTTATCTTTCGAGTTGATCGCTACTATCAGCATGAACTTATTATAATTATAATTAAAATCATTGGATGAGTTAATTTAATTTCTCACTCATTTAGTCTAAACGTTAATTTTTTTTTGTCCGAGGACTTGTCGTGTGTTATTAATTATTTAATTTTATAGTGATTAGTGATTATAATTTATAAGTACATATTTAAGTATTAAACTTTGTACATCACATTGTTTAAACTTTAAACTTTAAACCGAAACTGCGAAACAACCAAAAGAATTAACACTATTTTAGTCCAATAGTTTCTATAGTTTGATCTCCTCTTCACTCTCGGCTTTTAATAAATGATATAAACTGAAAGGAACCAGAAAAAAAATGTAAATAAAAGCCTTTTAAGTTTTAACAAAAGAAATGTAAATAACATAAGAATCATTAGCAAGTCTTTGTCTTACCAAAATACTATATATGTAGTTGATTCTGAAAGTTTCTTACCAAAATATTTATATAAATATTTGCGATTCTCCAACTCAACCATTGTTCTAAACCAAAATAAGAGAAAAATTCCAACGTGACAGTGAGGGGATACTCCTCTTATCATCATATGTTATGTGTAACGACCAAAACAAAAGAATCCTTAGAGAGGGGAAATAGACGTGTCTGTGCTTTAATGAACCCCACAAATAATCTCATTGCCATTTTTTCCCTTCAGGTCTCTAGCTCGGGGAATCTAAAATTAATTGGTTCTGATTTATGGTTGGTCTATATTAAATTTGTGTATTTTTAATTGACTGTAATATTTTTGTGTTTATAAAGACATGCACTTATAAAAAAAACAAAAAAAAAACATATGCACTTTCGTGAATTTTTAAAAGCAGTTAGTGATTTTTTCTTTTTTTGGGGGGGGGGGGGGGGCGACGGGTTTTAAATAGTTTTTTTGTGTTAATTTGATTTTTAATAATGATAATTTAATACTAGGATGACGCCATGACGGCCGGATTTTCTTACATGTGACTACGAAACATTAAGAAGGACAAAGCAGAGAATCAATGTCGGGACGAGAATTTTAATCTTCAGATTTCCAGGTTGACGCGCTTTGGGACGGTGTACACAACTCACTAGGCGACAAATTTGCTTTTTTGTCAGTTTGTGTGGCCCACGTCATCTATTTTGTTTACTCTTAAGTCTTACTCTCTCTGGACTCATTCTCAAGTCTCTGCTGATTTTTCATTATTACTTGTACTATTTTTACTCCTCAGTTTCTACGTTTTAAACAGCAATTCAAAATGGTGATTGAGCAAAAAAGCTTAGAATTTTAAGGATATTGTTTAGTTATGAAGTTTGATGTTATGGCAACTCAATAAAAGATTAACCATATAAGTTAAGGTCAGGGTTGAGTTCCAATTTGTTCATGTGTTTAAGAATACATCTGAATTTTGGTCTAAGATCTAATTCGTTTAAAAAAAAAAGTTGAGAACACTATATAAATAACTGTTTATAGTCCTTTGCAAACCGTCCTTCATCCCTGTCGAAGAGGATAATTCAAAAACGAATAGACAGAAAAAATATTTTATACACATAAATTTGTTGGGTCATAAAAAAAAGGAGAGATTGGTTCGTAGTGAAAGAAAGGAATCTAAATTAGATGATTGTGTTCTGCTTTTGCAAGTACCAAGGCTGCTCACCAATATGGAATAAAGCACATTCAAACCTATAAAGCTAAGCCACATAATAAAACCTGCCCAATCTCCCATAATTAGCTATATTACTTCTAATATTTTAATTACTTATCATAATCATCGATATAATATTACAAATTGTTTAATTTCACCCAGTCAAATTTAGTATATAAACACAAATAATCATATTCACATATCATAATTTACATTTCAAAATTTTAACCGTTAGAAATATTGATACATGGGTCACTCGAATTCGATCATATCTCTCGAACCGATGTGCAAACTTAATTTTACACGTAAGTTCAAGAAAAAAACGAATTGGAGTATTACACCTACACATTAATCTATAAATAGTTATGTTTGGGAAGACTGTTTTGGTGCATATGCATGTATCTTGAGATATTTTACCGATTAATTTTAAAAAATAATTTTATAGTTACTTCTAGATCAAAACTTAAGCTAACCTTAACATGTTTATCTTATCAGCTACTCGTCAAGTAATGATTTGAAGAGATACTAGCGAGTTATAAATCAAGATAGGCTTCTATATATGAGCCCCGACATAAGCAAAGTAGGCTCAGAAATCCAAGTTAAATCTTGTCATCCTGATTATGTATGTATTTTTGTGCATAAACATATATATATATATGTACGCAACATATCCATGTATGGATTTATGTGAAGGTCTAGGCATATATAGAAACGACGACCAGCATATTTGTCTACTACTACTACTACTACTACTACTACTACTACTACTACTACAGCAGCTTTCACTTTTACAACATGTGTTTTTCACTTACTTCCCTGGGACTACAAATAAAGAAACATTTATACTTCTTTTTATACAATCACATATGTATCGAAATTTCTTGATGGTACAGGTACAAATTTTATAAGTATATGTGTTAAATTTTTCTTGATGGTTAACATACAAATTTTATAAGAAATTGTTGATTTTATCAGTTTAGTCTGGAACTACTTAACTAGACTTTCTCTTAAAAAATCCACAATATATATTACCGTTTAGGCAGGGTTAGACTAAACTTGTATCCAGAGTAAATTTGCTATATCCGACTATCAAGGGGTCTAAATACACAATTAGTACTCATAGAGACCATTTCAATGAAATTTTAGATTCCATAACTAATATTTTCCGAATCTAAGAAAAACCAAAATTCCTGCCATGCGAAATTTGCAACACTTGTTTTATTGTATCCGACTTTGCAGTGGAGTTATTACTTGTCTTTTAGATAAGGATATTGGGGATATTCTAAGATTTAAATTGAACATGGACTTTTTCATACATAACAAAAAAATTATACACCTGTACTTCGTGATTCAAAACATTTAAAATTCATTCTGTACCACCGAAGTTGAATATGATTTGGTAGTTACATATTCACATTTAGCAAAATTGCAATCATATCAATTGGTATTAGATCGAAAGCATCATCGATTTTCTAAAAGTTTGGCATTTATTAAAGACGCATCACATCACATATGGTCATATACAATCGAAGTATACTTTTATATATGCATACATAAAAATATACAAAAGGATCTAGAGTCTCTATCATCTTTTAGCTAGGTGTTTGAAATTGATCGATGTAAATATAAGGATCATACATGTGGATAAAGTGGTGAAGAGATTATAATCTCTTAGTAGTATTGCCTTCTCACGTTTCTTCCTCAAGTTGTCATCAACCATACACGTTCTTCATTTGCAGATTTAATTAAGATTCCTTATTAGCCATACACTTTATGAAAAAGTACACAAGCGTACATCTGTATTTATAAATTATATATTCGTGCATGCATATTGTATGTACAATTCTTTTTATTATTTTAAACTATGGATTATCCGATTTATTTTAGGCTATCAAAAATCTTAAACAGAAATTTATATTAACTTTGGTACCTATAAAACAGAGTTTATATGTAATCAAACATCGGATTATCGGATTACAATTTACAACCCATGTTTTATGAAAAAATATTTATATCTGCCATGTGTTGGGTGAAATAAATTCGATGGCAAAACGATAGTAAAACTTTGCAACTTGTGAGCATTTAAATGGATGAATCTTAAAACATAATTTGGTCGCAGCTACTGCTGTCGTTTTCATAAGTTTCCAACAACAACAATTTATGGAAGTTTCTAACACTTTCGAATGTTTGGAATAATTTTTTGAAGCTCTTAACGATTTCAAAAAGCTTTCAACGACTTCAGGAAACTCTCTCAACCAGCTCAAAAAGCTATTAATGATTGATTATTGGAAGCTTTAAAAGGATTTTGTAAGCTAAGAGAGTCGATGACAGCACCATACAGAGAGTTTTTTTTTACTACAGCAGAAGGATAAAAACAATGTAGCTAAACCCCAAGAGAAGATGATCCTAAATGGGTTAGTGATTCAGAATCCAAAATTTTCCAAAAGAGAGGAGATTTGACAATAGTCAATAAGACGTTGGGATATCTGAAAATCTACCACCAGGCAATGCTACGAACATTCAGTTCATTCCATGTATACTTGAAATGAACGAGGGGTCTGGAGATAGCTGTTGCTCATTTCAAAATGGGTAGTTACTTGTGTTTGTGGATTGGAATCGTTAAAGAGGCCCAAATGTGGATGATATTTGTTTCATAGCTCATTGCAATATATAAAATGGCAGCGATTATTATCAGGCTATATAAATGATTAGGTCTACTACTTTGATAATAAGTAAATTGAAAAGAGGCGAAACAAAATCGGGCATGAAAAGTAAACAAGTTTTAAATAGCTTAATAAGAAAAACGGAACAGAGTGTAACAAAGCTGAATCCACATTCCTAACAAAACACAACAGATAATGATTTTTGAGCATACAGAAGCCAAAACTTGAGTTCCAAAAGTAACAAAATATCCCCAAAACATAGAAACGCTAAGATGTTTACTTCTTCTTCTCAGAAACACCTCCACCACCAGACCTGCAACAAGTTCACAGAAACACAAAAAAATCAGTTTACTTCGAAGGATCAAAACACTAAACAAATGAAAACACTAGTGAAATCAGACAAATGAATCGATACCTCATCTTGCGGAGAACACCAGACATCTCCTCTCTCTTCCTCTTAGCTCTCTTGTGAGTACCCAACTTCCTCTTAGCTACCTTAAGAGCACGCTTGTCTTTCCCAACCTTAAGAAGCTCAGTGATTCTCTTCTCATATGGAGCAAATCCAGCTACTTCCCTTATCAATGATCTTATGAACAATGTCCTCTTGCTCGTTTTCTATCAACACATACCAAATCCACACATTAATCTCCCAAACACAAACACCATTTCTCATCTCCAACAAACTCATAAACATTTCTATATATCATCAAAATACTAAAGAATCAAATCAAACCACTTAAACAAAATATACTACTAAAACATCTCAGCTCAGTAGCTCGGATTTATATCAGCAATTTTAAGTCTGTGATCGGAGAGGAGTGAGATTTGATTACCCCTTTGCGAGAATTGGGACGAGTAGCTAGGTCACGTCTGGTGACGACGTGTCCTTTGTTCAATCCAACGAATAATCCGGTCTTCACTGCTGGAGTTGTCATCTTTACCTGCAATGATTCACAGAGACTCGATTTTGAAAAATGAACAAAATAGACAATCAGAGAAGAGAGTGTTTTGATCAGAGTTTCATACCTAGCAGCCGCAGCAACACAACAATACCTTGGAAATAAGGCGTTTTATATATGACTGCGACATAACGAAAAACCCTAAGTTTTCTACTAATTGGGCCCATTAGGGTGAATATATTAAATGGGCTTGTTGAAATTAATATCATTAGAACCCATTTTTTATATATGACCACAGGCTATAAAAGTCATCTCGGTTTGTTTTTTTTTTTTTGTTGGATCAAAAAGCCATCTCGTTTAATTACAGTTTTTCTTAGCTTTTTAATCAAAGCTTATTGTATTTGACACTATAAATGGATATAGTTCGGGTAGAGAAATCGATAAAATGTTTTGTGTACGTAATAAGTTAGAATGACATGCACACACAAAGAAACATGCTTACCACTTACATATGTAAACGTCGGCATTTCTATGTGAACAACACCTTATTCGGACTATACAGGGTACATTAATTTTGCTAAAAAACATGATAATAACTAGTTACATAGCTGACGTAAAAGACAACCTATTTTTTTTATAAAAGACAACTTTGGTTAACTGCAATCACAATCAATCCAGAATAAGTTTAGAGATAATGATTCGGGTACAATTAATTTCATTAACTGGTGGAGCTACATACATAGACTAAACTTAACATCATTGTTATCAGCATTTTTTTTTTGATAAATGTTATCAGCACTTGTATTTCATATTTTGTTTGTTAAAGGGCTTGAATGTCATCTTATATTAATAACAGTTTTTTTTACTGCGTAAATATATAGACGTTGCCAAGAAAAATGGTAGGTAGCTAGATTTTTTTTCTTTCATTATGTTTCCGGTAGTTTTTTCATGGTTCCATTTCCGTTACACCAGGGCTACAGAACAAAATCTATTGTGTACGATTATATCAAACAATATGGCGACAACAAAAAAGGAAGAAGAACAAAGAATATTATGAATTTTGTTTCGTGTGAATGAGGTAAGTAAGTAATTATAATCGCTTCCCCATTCTCTTTTTATTTATTTTTGGTGCATGAGATTACCATAACGTATCATTCAAGCTACAATATGGAATTAATGGTCAATTAATTAACAAATTAGGTGACAGGTCAATAAAACCCAAAGCTATGGATTACACAAAAAACCAAAAAAAAACAAAAGAAAGAAAATAAAATAATGAAAAGAAAAAGATTTTGAAGATCCATAAGAAAAAGGAAGAAGCTTAAGGAGTTCTCGTCGTAGGCTTTTTCAATAAATTAGCGTTGGATGTTCCAACTTTAGAAGTCGAAGGAACTTAAATAAGGCCTCGACCCCTAAAGCGTTTATAAAATTCTATATCCAATCTCTTTTCTTGTCCTGTCTTCTTCTTCATGTTTCTCTCCCTTTTTTTTTTACTTTTATCCTCTCTCTCTCTGTCTTTTGCTTACCTTTAACCTTACAATATCATCTTCGTTCATTGTGAGTGAATATTGGTAAACAAGTATACATTTATATAAATAAAAACTAAAATTGTCAACAAATATGCAATGCAGCTTACACATATATCACAAGCTCATTGGTTGACTAGTACTAAATGAATGTACACTTCACTAACGTTAAACCCTCATGTCATACGAGTAACTCGAGTTTATCATGAAGAGGCATATTTAAGTACCTTCGAGAACCAATTTGATCATGTAAAAATCCACAGCCTAAGCAATATTATCCGTTTCAAACTATTAATACAAACAAACAAAAACAATATATATAAACATCATCCATATGAAAAGCAAAAACACTAACAATGGGCAAAATAATCACCATCTCAAATATAAAAAAATCTATGTATGTTGAGAATCTGAAACTCTTTGTTAACAAAAACAAAATCTGAAACTCTTAAAACAAAATACGAATCTAATCAAATATTGCATTTTTGTCTATTTGAGGGGAAAAAAACGTTCAGATATTTTCCAAACGTGACCTAAAAATGGTCGTAAAAATAAAATCATGAAAAGACTAAAGTTAAATATCTTTCTCTCTCCTTCGTCTTAATTATTTCTTGATCTTCATTGTCGTCGTCCTCCATTGCAAATCCGTTATAAACGAGCTCGCTTCATCTTCCGGCGAGAAATTCAACCGTCTCCGGCAATACATTGTTTTACCTCTGATGAACATCTCCGACGAATATTTCCCTTTCTTAGGCGCCGGTGGACATTCTCTAACCTGAGGGATTTTATTCTCCGGACGAGTCGGCGTTTTAAATCCATCATTCTCTTCCTCCACAACATCTTCTTCTTCATCATCTGATCTCATCCTTTTCCGACATATCTCCAAAGGTTTCTTGTCCGAACATTCATCTTCTTCCCTCTCTGTAACCGCACCTAACGTTACCTCTTCCTCTCTCAAGTTGATCTCCTTCATACCTAGAAATCTCCAAAACTCAAGAAACTAAAGAAATGGCACAAAACAAAGAAACAAAACTCTTGTTCTAGAGAGAAAGAGAGAAATGAGAAGAATAAGAAGAAGAAAAGGAATGAGAAATAATGATTGATCAACGTAGATAGATCCAACGTGGTATAGAATATTAATCAGGAAAATTGTCAGCTTTTTTTTTTTTTTTTTTGTTAAAACATTTTTTTGAGGTTTGTTTAGAGTTCGGAGGAATATAGAGCGAGTTTATTGTGTATTGTTGGTTGTGGTTAAGGGGAGAGTCTAAAGGCAATACATAACGTATCTCATACCCTCTGATCAATTCAGAAGGAGACCAGATGTGACATCATGCGGCATAATACCGTTAATATGTTAATTTATTGGTTATTATATCGCCGATAAAGTAATCAAATTATCGCCGATGCCTTTCTGCTTCTCGCAAGTTAAGCACCAAATTGACATCTGCCTTTACGTTTCCAAACTCCATGTGCGCTTTGTTTTTTTTTTCGAGGAGGAAAAAAATATTGTTGCCGTTAGCCTTTAATTCTGTATCTAACTCATATTAATTACCACCTAATCTTATTGGTAACTAGATTAGGATCCGTCGATGAACAGATTTTTTAGTTTTAAAATAAATTAAATTTAAATAAAATTAATTATTAAAATAAATATGTGCTTAATAATTTATCTTATAAAAAAATTAAGGGGAAAAAGGTAAAAATCATATTTCGTTAGAGAAAAAAGTTTAGTTATTAATATATTTTACATGAATAAATTAATTTCTATATTATAATTTTATTATTAACATATTAAAAATATAAACCACATGCATTAGTTTGGTCCCATCTTGTCATTTATTTTTTCTGTCACCGTGTGAGATATATATTATAAAAATATCAGAAACCAAAAAACAAAACCGAATCTGACCCGACAAAAATCTGAAATGATCCTAAATTTTTCTATCTAAAAAACAAACCCAAACTAAACCGAGAACTGAATGGATACCTGAAATATTCAAAATATAACTATATATTCAAAACCATTAATAATATATAAACTTGATATAAGTCAATTATATACCCTTAAGTTATAAACCCAAAATATCAATTATTTTTAGGTCAAAATAATGAACATATACTAAATGCAAAAATATTTGAAAGTTCTAAGTTATATTTGTGAAATTCAACCAAATTTTATTCAAATTTAACCAATTTTTAATATTTGTTTTCTATTTTGTGTATCAAAACCTGACTCGAGTGCAGATGCAACAACTAAACTGAATGGATCATAGGCTTCTAAATCCAAAAACCCGAGAGACATGAACTAATCCTAACACCCAGACCTAGTATGAGGTGTAAAAAAAGATTCAGTGACCGACATATATGTTTTTACTCATATTTAGCTGAGATGTTGTTCTCGTAAGATCTTAATTGTCCAATCTAACATTCTCTTGTTGAGATCGTATCTCGGTTCCTAACATAATATCTTTTCCCTCTCGTAATCTTTCAATATTTCTTGTCTCATAGCGTTTTTTGACAACATTTTCTAGCTCCACCAGCTTCCGTCACCAACTCTCAATTTTATTCTTATCTCAGATCTTATACTTTAAGATGTTAAGTTTCACGGTTTTCTTTCTTTTTCGTTGCCAGATTCTTATCCACCATCATTTTCAATCTCCAACAGAAGTCCCATCGATTTGGTCCCTCCTCTAGCTAGATCATGATAAGTATATGAGAATTGGCTATGCATGAGCAACTCTCTCAAAATGTATTTTCACCTCATTTTTAACTTATTTTCTTTGTGAAATAATTTCTTTTTCTTTCTATCTTTGAGAGAAATCATTGATGGAAGAGTTCTTCAATATAAATATATGAAATTAAGCTCTCTTTGATTTTTTTTTTCGTTCTCTTAAATCAAAATCGAATGTATGGCCTATAATGTTAGGTTTCGTTTATCTATTTACTTGAGCGAGAATTATTTAGTTACAATTTACAGCGTACAAGTAATTTCGCCATCTTGCTACTTCACCAAACACAATGATGTATAAATAATGTTAGATTAGATAGTAACCCGTGTTGTGTAACGCGAAAAAATATATACTTCATATTTTATTAGTTTATATTGTTGTAAATTATTATTAGTATTTAAAATTAGATTTACGTTATGTTTTTAGTATCTTATTTATTATTATTATATATGGGTTGTGGTGTATTAATTAAAATTACTAATATAAAATTATGTGCGGTATTATATTTGTTGACAAATTTATTTAATAAGTTAGATTATAATATAGTTCCGTTGTAAAAGTTAAGTGGTGTTATGTATATATTTTACATTATTCCAAAAAATCTATAATTATGTTATTTACTTCAAGATATCAATTATTATCAATGATTAGAAATTCGATCTGAGATCCGTCATGATCCGTCTTAACCAGTCTTTATCTGCTATGATCCGACCTGACCTATTGTAAAAGTTAAAATATTTAAAGATTCTGATGATTTAAAGTTGTATGGTAAAAAAATTAATTTTTATTCTGCCCCTTTGAGTTTAATTTTTTTGTGAAAAGTAATAATTTTTTAAAATATTATTTTCAAAATTTTTATTTAATTATATTAATTTTGTGATTATTGTTGTATCCTTAATGTTTTTATTTTAAAATATTAAATACTATATTGTTTAAATACTCTAATTAAAAATTATATTTATTTAGAAGAAATTAATAAAAATAATCTATAAATTTAAAATATCTATATCTTGATTTTTTGTGCTATTTATTAGGAAATTGATTAATTAAATAAAAAATTATTATGGTTATTAGTAAGATTTGAAAAAATATAAAAAATTATCTAATGACATTTGTTGTAATATCTCATATTAATTCAAGATTATTTTGCTTTTAACATTTCTCAAATAATTATATAGAGATTAATTACAAGTTTAAATCCAAAACTTTTAATATTGGCTAATTCCCTTACTAATCCGTTCAGTGTCAGATTTAGACAGCTACCAAAAGAGGATAATTTAGTGAGATATATAGATTCTACTTTCAAAAAATGTTTCACTAATCTATATTTATATAAGATAGAAATATCATGAAACTATATTTTAATCATTCCATAAGCTATATAATCACACTAATGGCAAAAAAAGGCCAATCACGTATTAAAAATTATTAAAAAATCAGGAGAATTTTTGTTAATTTAGAATTAATTTGTTAGTTTGAAATTCGTTGATAGCAAGTAAAAGTGGCTACACAAATTTGTATTTGGAAATGTCAAACTTTTATTTTTCGGCAAATAATTTTATTTATATCAGTCGTATCAAGATTACAAAGTTAGTATAATAAACTTTTTAAAAAAAATTATAACGCATATATGCACTATATAGTAAAAAGTATACATAAAAATAAATTTGATAATACTTTTCGTAAATATATCTTAGCGGATGCTGAAATCCATTATTTTTTTCCTAATTGAAAATTTCTAAAAATTAAAATCGTTACAATTTGTTTTCAGAACAATATAGTTGCAATAAATTATCTTTACTCGACAAAAGATTATTTAAACTATAGCGTCGAGCAACAATAAAAATAGAATAACCTACATATGCATAGTTACAATAATTACATTTACAAATATACAACTATGTCTATATAATTATTTGAGCAATGTTAAAAACAAAATAATCTCGCATTTATATAGGATATTACAACAAATGCCATTGAAATTTTTTTTAATTTCTTAAATCTTACTAATAATCATCATAATTTCTTATTTAGTTAATTAATTCCCTAATAAATAGCACAAAAAAACTCAGGATATAGATATTTTAAATTTTATTCTTAATATTTTAAATTTAAATCTATTTATTTGTATTTAATATCTCCTAAATAAATATAATTTTTAATTAGAGTATTTAAACAATATAGTATTTAATATTTTAAAATAAAGTCATTAATTATAAAACAATATAATTAATTATAGTATTGTGATTATTGTTGTATCTTTAATGACTTTATTTAAAAAATTAAATCGATATTATATTATAAATAATATTTTAATAATTATTACTTTCTACAACAAAATCACTTTATCTTTCTTATTAATTATGGACGACAAATAAAATTAATTTTTTACCATCCAACTTTAAATCATCCAGATCTTCAAATATTTTAATTTTTAAAATAGATCAGGATGGGTCAGAGCAGATAACTGAAGACGGGTCAAGACAGATCATGACATATCTCAGATTGAATTTCTAATCATTGATAATAATTGATATATTGGAGTAAAACAAACAGTTATAGATTTTTGAATGATGTAAAAATATATACATAACACCACTTAACTTTTACAATGAAATTATATTATAATCTAATTTATTAAATAAATTTGTAAACAAATATAACACCACATATAATTATATTTTATTTTTAATTAACACAACATAAACCATATATAATAATAAATAATATAAATAAGATAGTAAAACATAAAATAAATCTAATTTAAAATACTAATACAATAGTTTATGACAATATAAACTAATAAATTATGAAGTAAATATTTTTTTGTGCTGCACCGCGCGGATTACTATTTAGTTCACAAATTTAAATCCCATATATGTCCAATGGATTGAACATATATTCGGCCCATGCTGAAGTAAGATCCATTTTGGGAGAGTAGTCCCATGCCATTTTATATAGTTGCAACTTGAAAAAAAAATATAAAAAAATTGATTAAAGATTTATATAGCCTCAATTTACGAAAGTAAACCGGTTATTGATACAGAAAACAACCCCTGATTATTAAAAATGTCGATGATTCAGTCAGTAATTACCAATTAGTCAAACGAGACTAACCATATAATTTATGCAGACAACTTAAGTGGATACTATGATTTATGCTTATTTGCAAGCTAAAAGAACTGGACCATTTTTCGATTTGTAGAAACAAGAGTAAGTTGTACATTACTGTTTTGTTATAGTAGACAAAAATATTAATAATAATTTTGTAAAGTTAAATTTAATCCGTTAAATGTAAACTATCTGTCTCGGTATTGCTATAGTTGCCAACTCAAATTTTGGATAAATGTGTCTTTTCACTAGTTTTTGGGGTTTCGCACTCTTCAAACTAATGTCTCGGCTTCTAAATATCTTTGCCGTATCGTTGCCGTTAAATTTATAGTTAATTTTTGTAAAGTTAAATTTATTTCGATTAAGGTAAACCATGCGTCTCCGTAATGTTATAGCCACCAACTCAAACTTAGAGTAAATGTGTCTTTTCACTAGTTTTTGAATCTCGCGGTCTTTAAACTAATATCTCGGCTTTTTAAGTATCCTTGCCGTATTCTTTCTGTATTCTTCACGTATATTTGCCGTATCCTTGATTATGTTCCATTTCTTTTTTTTGTTAAGTCGAGTTATTTTTTTTTTTTTATCATCTTGTAACACTTCCATTGCATTTAATAGAAAATCTTTTACAGTATATAATTTGTTGTTTGTAGGGTTAATTATAACAAAAAAATTCAAAAAGCAAAGAAGGGTAAAAACGTCATATCAGGTATTATTATTGTTTTTGGGGATTCCGTTTCAAATGAATTCCGAACCGAAAAACGAGGTGAGCCTATGAACCCGTTTTATTTACTCTCTTGCCATTCCATTCATTTCCGCTTCTCCTTCATTCTTCTTCTTCTTCTTCTTCTTCTTCTTCTTCTTCTTCCCTTTAGGCCTAAGCCGCTTCAAAGTTTTTATCTTTTTCTCTCGATTTCAGGTAATCTTCTGACCCTTTATTATGCTTTTTGGAAACACTCAATTACGTTTTTTGATCCTGCATCAATTTGAATACATATCGTCGTTCCGATTTCGTTCATGTGAGTTTTTTTTTTCTTTTGGATCTGAGTCTTATCATCATTGATCTAATATTCGATCTGTGTTTATCGATTGAACTATCTTATTTGTTTAATCGAGCTTATTCTCAACCGCGACTGATGTTTTTCAACAGTTTTTTTTATATTTTTTCTGATTGAATTTTATAATATTGAAAATTGGTTTACGTGATTCTGGATCTAGAATATCCTTATTCAATTTTAAGGTTTGATTTTGTCTCTATTGATTCGTTTGGAGAAAAAAAAAGATCTTTCTTTGTAATTTTATAATCCAAATGGTTTCATATATCTGAATTGGAGATGTATGATTGTTTTTAATTTAAAAAAATCTTGACGATAATTTTTAAAGACAAAATAAATGTAGTGTTCTTTGGTTTACAGAAAGGTAGAAAAAATGGCTGATGGTGAAGACATTCAACCTCTTGTTTGCGACAATGGAACTGGAATGGTTAAGGTATGATCTTTGAATCATTTTCACGTTGTTGATGATCTCCTATGAACAATGTAGCAGTTAGTTTCAGTCTAAGATTATGTTGTGTTTATTGAATAGGCTGGTTTTGCTGGAGATGATGCACCTCGAGCTGTGTTTCCTAGCATTGTGGGTCGTCCTCGTCACACTGGAGTGATGGTTGGGATGGGACAAAAGGATGCTTATGTTGGCGATGAAGCTCAATCCAAACGTGGTATTCTAACTCTCAAGTACCCGATTGAGCATGGGATTGTCAACAATTGGGATGACATGGAGAAGATTTGGCATCACACTTTCTACAATGAGCTTCGTGTTTCTCCTGAGGAGCATCCGATTTTACTCACTGAGGCACCGCTTAACCCGAAAGCTAATCGTGAGAAGATGACTCAAATCATGTTTGAGACTTTCAATGCCCCGGCTATGTATGTGGCTATTCAGGCTGTTCTTTCTCTTTACGCCAGTGGTCGTACAACTGGTGAGTGAAGTCCTTTTGTGTTCTTATGGTAAAAAGTTTCAATCTTTGTACATTTTATAGAATGTAAAGTCTTTCTTGAATTATGGATGTGTAGGTATTGTGCTTGACTCTGGCGATGGTGTGAGCCACACTGTCCCTATCTATGAGGGTTATGCTCTACCTCATGCGATCCTGCGTCTTGATCTTGCTGGTCGTGACCTCACTGATGCGCTGATGAAGATCCTTACTGAGCGTGGTTACTCTTTCACCACCACAGCAGAGCGTGAAATTGTCAGAGACATTAAGGAGAAGCTTTGCTACATTGCTCTTGACTACGAGCAGGAGCTCGAGACTGCCAAAACTAGCTCAGCTGTTGAGAAGAACTACGAGCTACCTGATGGGCAAGTGATCACCATTGGATCTGAGCGGTTCCGTTGTCCTGAGGTTCTTTACCAGCCATCTATGATTGGTATGGAGAATGCTGGTATCCATGAAACCACCTACAACTCCATAATGAAGTGTGATGTCGACATCAGAAAGGACTTGTATGGTAACATTGTGCTCAGTGGTGGAACCACTATGTTCCCGGGAATCGCCGACAGAATGAGCAAAGAGATCACTGCTTTGGCTCCAAGCAGCATGAAGATCAAAGTTGTTGCTCCTCCAGAGAGGAAATACTCTGTTTGGATTGGAGGGTCCATCTTGGCTTCCCTCAGTACCTTCCAGCAGGTACACAACACAGTCCTATCATTAACTAACTAAATTAGATTCTCACTTATCTCGCAGCTTAAAGAAACTGTTTTATCCCTGAAACTATGTTTGAACTTGTGCAGATGTGGATCGCAAAGGCAGAGTACGACGAGTCAGGCCCGTCGATTGTTCACAGGAAATGCTTCTGAGCTTGAAGCTGATCATTTTTCAGAGAAAAAGCACCGCCGGGGTTTTTCCGACCATTCCTCAAGCCGGGGTTTTAATCTTCCGTTATGCTGCTCTTTGTTTTTCATCTTTTATGTTTTGGATTTCTGGCCAAAGACATTTTCAAGGATTTATGGTAATTTGTTTGTAGTATGGTTAAACTCTTCTTTTGTTTAGTTCGAAGCTGTGTTTTAAGTGAATAAGGAAACACATCTCTCTTTAATTTATGTAACAACTTTTTTTTCTTACTTATATTTTAATCATATTCATAAACTGTGGAAAAGGCTTGAGAAATACAAAGCCATTGATAAAACCGAAGTGGTAAGTGAAACAAAGATAGATAAAAGAAGAGAAGCAACAAATACAAAGCTGAGTTAAGAAAACCCAAAGGTCTAATTAACATTGGAGACACCAAATGGTAAAACAAAGTAAAAAAAAAAAAAAACTCAAAACAAAAAGCTTACATTACATGACAACAAAGAGCTTACAAATCTGTTTTCAGGGACGATCTAATCTGCAACCCATGTGTTGTTCAAGAAACTTGGTGAGTCTAATATGCTTCGAAGTCCATTGATCAGCCAGTTTCTGGTCTTTAGTCTCAGCATCTCTCCTCAAACCAACGAGCTGTTCTCTGTACTCTCCATCAATCTTCTCCATTGCACTCTTCTGCTCTTCCCTAAGAGCTTTCATCTTTGCTTCAATCTCCTCCATCTTCTCCCTTTGTCTACACGACTTCTCTGACTCTAACTGCAACTCCAACCTCCTTAGTCTCCATGCAGCTTCTTTCTTATGCTCTGCCCAAGCTCTATGCCCTTCCTCCAACTCTCTACAACACTCCACAAGCTCTGACAAGAACACACTCTCACTACTACTACCACTACAAGACGGCATCATACTCCCTAACACAAGCCCTCCCGGACCATTCTCTGCTCTCTCAGGCTGTTGCTGCTGCAGCCACGGGATAGGCGGTGGAGGAGTAGAAGCAGCCACGGTAGAAGGCGATAAGGTTAAAGTAACCGAAGGAGGTCTAACAACAACATTGTTCCCATTGTTAGAAGTAGCTAACCAAGGTGGAATCACCGGATTAGGAGGCTGAACAACTTGTTGCTCACTGTGTAGAAACCCTCCGTTTGAATTAGCCATCACAACCGTCGCCGCAGCAGCAGCAGCAGGAACAACAACAACGTTATTAGACCGTTCTTTAACAAGCTTCTCAGCGAAACTCTCAAGAATCCTATCGTACTTACTCTCGTCAATAGGCTCAACTCTTTTATTACTCTCTTTCTCTTCTCTTTGTTGCTTCTCTTTAAAAACTTCCCACCACTTCCCTAACCTCTTCGCCGTTCTCCCTGGAACCTCCGCCGCGATTTTCTTCCACTTGTTGCCGTGTTTCTCTTGAAGACGAATCACAAGTCTCTGTTCTTCCTCTGTTAAAGAACCTTTCTTGATCCCTGGTTTAAGATAATTCTTCCATCGTTCTAAACAAGACTTGGCGTCACGGTTCAAAGGTTTGTTCATACGCTCGGAGACAAGATGCCATTCTCTAGGACCGAACTGTCTTACATAAGCACGTAACAATGCATCTTCTTCACCACTCCAACGTTGTCTCTCTTTCATCTCCTCCTAACATCACTGCTTCCCATCTCACCATCCTTCTTCATCTGTCTCAATTTTCATAATATCAAATATCAAAATCAACCCTTTACCTCAGAGATCTGATTAGAACTCAAATTTTCGAAATTTGGAATTGAACTCAAAGAAATGAGAATGAGAAAGTTTTGATAAGGTTATAAGCAAAACTAGTAATGATTTATTAAATCATCAATTATACAAAAGTAATTGTCTTTTTTTTTCATGGAAACAGGGAAATTAATGTTGACCCCAAAACACTATTTAAGAAGATAAGAGAGTTTAAAATTTCTTTAAAATTAGAAAATGCTTACCAAATTATATTGGAAATGAAAGTGATCAAAAACAGGAGAGCAACTTCCATGATACAGATGAGCTCTTTTTTCTAGTTGGCGAAAATGGAAGAGAAAACGAAAAGAGCAAAGAGAGAGGCTTTTAAAACCAGACGATTAGACCACAGAGACGGCAAATTATTTAAAAAAAAAAAAAAAAAAATGTGTAAGAGAGAAATAAGAAAAAGTTTACCGACTGAGACACAGACGTTTTTTTTTTCCTCCCTTTTTCACACAAGTGGGGAAAAAACTTCTCTGACAGTGGCGCGTGGAGGTAAAAAGTTGTAATTCCATAAGTTCGTTGTCTTTTTTTTTAATTGATTTTTTTTATTGGGATCTCAAATTTATTTTCAATAACTACATTATGAAAACTATAGTACAAAGGTAAATGTAGATGCTTGATCGTGGAAGAAATTGGAGATGCTTGGAATTTACAAGTAAAAAAATAGCCAAAAGTGAGTTTTGTACTTTTTAGAGTAATTGAAAATGTTTTGTTTTTTTTAATATCTATCGATTTTTCAAATAAGCAAGCATGCGACATCTCAAAGACTCAAACACATGTTTTTATTTTATAATATTTATTTTTAACACAGATAATGGTTTGATAGAGCTACAAATTTTTGTTGTTATGAAAACATATTTATTTTCACGCCATTTGTTATAAAAATTGTTATTCTTAACAATATAACATCATGAGAACTCTCACCCTAACATGAAATGCATATATACCGTCAATGCATAAAAATATCATAACTATTAGGTTTTGCCAGAAAAAAAAAACACAGCAACAACTTTTAGAAAAATGTGAAGATGAAGGGATTTTGTGAAAGATAATTGGAGAGAGCACCAATGAACATAGAGGGAGAAGGAATGAAACAAGAAAATAATTATGTTATAAATCAATAGAGTTAATACTAGTTAAGTAAGTACTGAAATGAAAAAAAAAAAAAATGGTTACTTGTAATAAATCAGATTATGTTGGTTTAAATTGGATTTGACGTATGGAGTAATCGGGATGAGTAATGGGGACACGTGTCAGAAAATGGGAATGGGATCTTAAGAGGGGAAAGCATGTAAAGGAAAATGGTCCCCTGAGTGTCTCTGGCCATAACCCTACCAAAAATCCTTTTTCTTTGTTCCATCACATCCGACTACCACTACTCACTCACTTGTTTTTGCTACCTTGCACCATTTTTTTTTCATAATGCGTATTTTAGAATTTCCCCGCGCTATAATAAGCCAGACAAAACTTTCACCCTTTTATTATTGCCTCTACTGCTCACTCTACCACTCCCAATATCTCTCCATATACAATTTTAGGCAACCACATACATACAGTATATATATCTCTTTAATATGACGTCACTACCACCTTATTTCTTATTACTGTTGTAATAGTAATAAATACTGTATAATACTCTCTCTAATAATTTGTATCGGACAATTCAGAGTTGTAATGTAATAGTTGAAAATGAGGAATTTCGCAACAGATGTAAGACACTTCATTCATAAGTCAACATGCATTTTTTTCTTCTATATATATATATTTTTTTAAGTTTGCAATAGGTTGGATTTCATATATTCATGCAACCTTTGAAGAGACATGACCTGGCATTAAATTAAAAGCTATTTTCATCATATTAGAATGTTAACTAGCAAAATTTTTAATAGTTAAGAGAACTTGCAAAATGCAAAGAACTAAAAAGGTTAAGAGGACTTGCATTTTACAGTGTATCACTATATCTTTCCCCAATAAAATAAGCTGAACAAAAACTATAGACAAAACAAGTTCAAAGAATCTTAATATATGTGGTTTGAAGACAAAAAAAAAAAGAATGTTGCACAATTCAACTTACTATCCACGTTTCTTTTGCACATGTATTTTTTTTTTCTAGCTAACTTAAAGATATAAAATTTTAAGTGCACAACTTAAAAAATGATATACTACTAAGTACTAACTAAGAATTAAACACATCTACATGACTGTATTTTTTAACCAAAATTATTCACCTGTTACCAGCCAATATTTGAGAAAATATAGTTCAAAGAAATATTTAAGAAATTATGGGGTAGTGAGAGTTTAGACAGAGAAGAGAACAGCCAACATGGTAGGTTGATTTTACCAAATCAAGAAAAGTATGTTGATAGAAGACTAGTGGTGGGCCTTCGATGGGCCTGCTTCGAAGGATAAAAAAATAATTACACCGATATCTATAATTACTTGACCGTTTGTTTGCCCATTATATATTTTTCCTTGTTAAATCCGATAGAAATTTAGTGTTGTGTTTTCTTTTTGAGTTAGGTATGCTTGTGGATATTAAGATACGTACTATGACTAGTGACATCTATTGTTCCGAAATTGATATTTTTGTATCACTAACGGTTCGAGAATATGAACATTTAAGTTCGAATCTTCTTTGATGAAAATTGGTTGGATTGTCAAACAATTTTATACATATTTACTATAAAACAGTATAAAAGTTCCGTGAAAACAGCTGAAGTTGGACCTTGGAGATAAGAGTTTGGAGGTGGCCGGATCACCACAAGGTCCACAACCATAGATTGGTTTATTATGCGTTTACATGTATGTTTTTTTTTTTGGATCGTTAAGCATTAAATAAGTAGAGAGTTCTAATGTGTTGTAGATGGAAATATTTCCATTTGTATATGTACATGTTTCAAAAAAATAAAAGTCATTACTCGTATCTTACCATTCAAAGTTTTCACCACTTCTATTCATAAAACCTTTTTTTGGAAACGAGTTAATATTTTGATATCATCGGAGCAAGTTTGTTACTTGAGAATATTGCATGGTCCTGAAGACACAACAATGATTTTTGCCTAATCTATCTGGACTCTAGATCGAATTTTTAATAATACTAGTAGATCCTTCATAACATTGCATGTCCCGCAAGACCAAACAATGACATCCAAACATAGCTCCTAGGCTTGTAGCTCCAAGTGATAACTTATTAACAGATATTTTAGTTGGTATAAGAAAATCTAGAGAAAACCAGAAAAATGATATCCAACGGAAAAGAAACATTTTAGAATTTATTATAAAAGTAGAAAATAGTATTATTAGATATAGAATGTGAAACAGAGCAAAGACAGTAAAAAAAAAAAAAAGAAGTAAATGCTGAGGGAATCAGAGAAAGGTGTATTGAAATAGAAAAATAATAGTGGGGGTGGGGAAATGACATGACATATGAGTTGTCAAATTGAGGCAGATCCCTTCTCTGATCTTCCCTCTGCCATCTCTTGCCTTTTACCTCATGTGCTCCATTCTTTTTTCTTTTTCTTTTTTTCTCTTTTTTACTATTAATCGAGCTTTTTCCTTAAAACTACGAAATATCTAATATTTTCCATTTGGATACATTCTTACATGGAATTTTCTTTTAAAGGGAAATGTGTAGAAAAATAAAATTTGTCTTTAGTGTTTCTAAAACTAGAGTTTTTGGGTGGCTAAAATTTTATTTATGACGTCTTTGTAGTTGCGCTATTTTAACTACTAAAATGTTTTTTATTTATTTGATTTAATATTTTTATTGAATGATAACTAACTTAAATTCTTGAGTAATTTTTTCTTATAACTTGACATTTTTATCAACTAAAACTTTTCTTATTAGTTGTTAATTTTCTGTTTTGCCTACCATTGAGTTATTGAACACAACTTAACTTGGAATCAGCGCATGTGAAATTATGAGGTCGGGCCGTAAAAAAAATTGAAAAGTTCTTTTTTTCATAATATGTTTTGGACCATGCTATTTAAAAATTGATTTATATAGATACATAATTTATTTGTCGTGGAAATGTTGAAATTTGGGTCATGCATGCTTAATCCGAGTAGCCATTTAGTCTGACAAACCATTATGAAATTGACATGTTATTTGCTGATTTCATGTTAATCGAACCTAGTAATATGTTAATTAGAATTGAATCTGAGTTTTGGTTTGGGAAATGTTTGTTTGGTATGATGGATCAAAAGACTTGTGTTTGTAATAGGTGTTTATCACAATTCACAAATGACAAGGTAATGTGGGTAACATGACAAATAAAGTGACGAGGATCATGAAAATGAGTGTGATTTAGTTTCGATGTCGTGCGTCATGTAGGATGGATGTTGATGCATGTTCATAGTTTGCATGTTCATAGTTTGCGTTCACAAAGACTCGTAAACACTCAACATAATAAGTTACAGTTACAACTTGTGAAGACTCAATTTATTCATTGAATATGGATAAATTATGAATCTCAACAAACAACATAACGATAACTATGCTAAACACTAAGCAAAATAGTGATAAAATAAAGCATAACATACACTCACATCAACACATATACTAAAAAAATCACAACCATAACCACTAGCCTGGGCCAATAACCGTTAAAATCACAACCTTAATGAATTCATTGCCTTGTACAATCTCAATCTGATTGTATTGTCTCTACTCCAGGACGGGGAATCCCAAAGACCCAAACTGATCTTAAAGTCTGAGTTTCAGAAAATTCGTAACTATAAAGTTCAGACTTAATATAACTATAAAAAAACTTGGCCCAATGGCCCATTACATATTGGTTGGGTGGATCACGGTTCATAATCCGACCCGAACATAGACTGTCCTCCTCCTCTTAGGCTTATTAGCATAAAGAAGATCAAACCAACGTAATATAGAAACAAATCACAAAAATCGCAAACATTAAAAGAAAATTTGCTGATGAAATAATAATAATAATAAAAAAGGAAATATTCTCCCAAAGCCACCAGAATTTTCCCAAGAAAATTAAGTGAAAACCCAGGGCGGGAAAATGTCTGATTTTTCTCTTTTTGTTCTCTGTCTCTCATATTAAAATAAAATAAAATTCTGAGTATTTTTGTCTTCGTTCTTCGTGTTCACACTTCAAACACGGAAGTTTTTGCCAGTAAAAGTCTGACCAAACTGCCACGAGGCAGGTGCAACGTTCCACGACGTAGATGAACGGTGGTCAGAGGCGGTGACTCGGAAGGAGAGTGATTGGCCAATGAGAACGGCGTTAGATTGCCAGTTCTGTCCCCAGTTACGACTCATCCTCACCCAATCAGTCTTTGATCCCTTTACGCTAACTCCGTTAATGTCTCCGGCACCGGCAACGTTAGTTATCAAAACGAGATTGAAGTATCTGAATCCGTTAACTGTGAATCTTATCCCTCCTTGCTTCCGACAAGGTATCCTTCATATTTTCAGACAATTATTAATAACACGACAAGAGATAAATTTGGATCTATCTAGGTTTCTGTGTCTCTGTCCTGCTTCTTTTTCCGAAAAGATAACGACATACTATTTAAAACGTTCAGAGAGAAAAAAAAACAAAAAAATAATCATAATAATTGAGATTTGTGAGAGTGATGTTTTTAGTTTCTGAACTCTGAATTACATAGACCGTTTTACCAAGGTACGAGAAGCCTAGAGTAAAACAAAACACAGAGAAATATATGTATTTATTTCATAGTATCAAACAATATATTTAGCATATCATAGTGTAATAATCAACTATTAAAATCACTCATGTAGTGTTCTATTCAAAAAATCAACCTCCTTGACATAATATTTTGTTTCTTCTGCAAATGTCAGTACTAATATGTAATTTCTTCACCATATTAATTTGGTTGATTTACAGCTAAATTCTAATGTATATAATGTTAAAGAGCTAAATTCTTATTGATTCACCAAATTATAAAAGCCGGCAAAACCTAAACGATACTGTAAGGAAAAAGCAGAGATACCTGCGATAGGAGACTGGGACAATGCCTGCGCGGTACAGACCAATCTTAAGGAACATAGGCATGGCAAGGTCGAAATGCTCTCGCGGCGGATTACACCATCCTCCGTCGTCGCTTGCCTGAGCAAAATTCGGCGGACAAAAGTTAGTCGCCGTCACAAGAATCGACGGATTTCCCGGGACACACCATCTCGGGTCGTCAACACACTTAATCTCAAAGCAAGCACCACAGCTCAAGCCGTTGTTAAACAGAGCAGTGCTCAACGCCGCCGTGTTCACACCGTATCCTTGGCTATACAAGTTCCCATACCCACACGCACCACCTTTTAACAAACCCACGCGCCAAACACGAAAATAAGAAACAGAGATAAATAAAAGTTAGTTAGGAATCATACAAAAAAAAGTTAGTTAGGATTAGGAATCATATTTTATAGTTATTAACTTATTATATATGAAATGAAATTGATAATGGTGGATTAAGTGAGGTAGTGGATATATATATATATACCCATTGTGCCGGAGGCGTCACTACCGCCGTAGAAAGTGGCGTGTGCGGTCTGCCACGGCCCGCCGCTGTAAACGCCGGGGATTTTGGCGTTTGTAGCGGTTAAGAGAAAGGACGCTGTAACGACCAACCATAAGCGGATTCCAAACGCAGTCGCCGTCATTATGAGTGAGAGAGAGAGAGAGAAAGATGTGTATTGGATCTGGCTGAGAGAAAGCGGGAAGGTCGAACGGTATTTATTGGGAATGAGGCTCGTTAGGAACTTTTTTGACCTCACCGTTAAATTTTGGGACCTTTTTCTGTAAATTTTCAGGTTTACGTGTGGGTCTATCACTGGTTTGATGGGTTGGCCACAAAACTAAACCGAACTCCGAGATTCAGTGACTAAACCAAACCAAACTTCCTCGTAACCCAAACGGTGACATTGTCTTCGTATTACTAATTTCTAATTTTCCCACAACAATAAATTATAGTTGAGAACCACAAAAGTAACAAAAATCGGAAAACTTAAACCGGATCAAACCGAAAAACCGAATGCCAATACTACTAACCAAAAACTAATTTTAGTGAAGTTGAATAGAGTAAATGGAACTCAATAAAAAGAAATATGTAATATCAGTTTTAGTTGATTACTAATTTCTAATTTTCCCTCAACAATAAATTTTGAATATAGATCGCTATAGTTGAGAACCGCAAAAGTAACAAAAATCGGAAAACTTAAACCGGATCAAACCGGAAAACCGAATGCCAATACAATTACGTATGTTTTTTATTCCCTTGTTATTATTATGTATTTTGTCTTTTCTTTTCCTTTTTACGAACCGTAGCTTATGTTTTCTATTTGCCATTATCTACGCATGCACGCAAGTATATACATTTTTCTGGTTGCAGCACATGTGAACACTTTTCCTGCAAACTTTTTTTTTCTGAACATATCTTATAAATGAGCCAAAGGAATCGAGCATCACATTAAGAGCATGTGGTTAGACGAGGTCGACATAGAAATAAATAAATTAGTTTTGCAGCATACATTGTTTTTTTATGCTTTTTCTGAACAATAATAAAGTTGTGTTTAATGGATGACATAGGGCCGCAAAAGTTGAATGACAAGCTGCATGAGTTATTGTATTACATAGCATGTGGACTGTCTGTGATATAATTGTTACACAAGTTTTATTTTCCATGTGTGTCTTAAGTTTATTGCTCCGAATAGATAATGTTAGAGCAGCTCTGTGTGTTACTGTTTACAATTATCGAGGTCACCATTCCGAAGGCTCCAAAAAAGTTCAACTTATCTAAAATTTATGTATATGTATATATGTAGTTTTAGAAAGCTATATAACTTCAAATACTTATCTAAAATTTCCAAAATTTAGTTTCGATTATTTTAACAGTAAAAGAAAATTAGTTGAAAAACATATAACAATTGACACAGAATGAACATGGAGAAAATATTGGAATACAAAAACATGGATAGAGAAGCAAATAACTTACTACTGAGAATGGTCGGACTAAAATGATGTAAATGTTTGAATGTTTATCTAGTTGTTGAGTTCATAATTAAAATCTCTAAAACAACTATAGAATAACTATATATCTTCTCTACAAAATACAACATATAAGTTGGAAATGTTTTTCTTCAATTTGGCTGTTGAGCATTTCGTTTATTTTTTTTCTTTTTACACACATTTTCTGGTGTTGTTTCTGTTGTTACGTTGTTTGAGATAGTTTTTCCTTCTGCTCTTGTTATTCTTAATAAAATTATTTCAGCGGAAAAAAAAACACAAAAATCAACTATATAAACGGTCTAATAAGTCCTATATAGTGGGAGATTAAAATCTTAAACCCCTAACTCACCTCTTTAGTTTCGCCGAAGTCTGTCAGATCTATGGCTTATGGGTCATGGGTGGATATTGATCAGTGTTGCCTGGTTTGGTCGACGGCAGCTCTCTCCAATTTCATTTGCAATCAATGTGACGTTAAAAACTAGTTAGTGGTCGCCTACGAATCCTGTAATTTACAAATGAACTGTTCTAGTGTTCCGATACTAATAGGAGTTCCAATCTCAAAAGATTGAGATGCTGTACGTTTAGTTTTGTAAAAAAAAAAAAACCTTAGCTTGAATGAAATGAATAAGTTTGTATTTTGTTCAAAAGAACTAAACATTTTTTAAAAGAGTAAAAGAAACTAAACTAGATTACAAAAAAAAAAATGATGCATAAAACGACAATGAACTATTGAATTAGATATTAAAGAGAAAATTAGCAAATATAAAAATACTTGGATCCGCAGGGTCAATAATAAACAAAGCAAAATATCACTCCAAAGATAATGCAAGATAGACAATCATATGCAAACAATGTAGGAGAGTTCGTTTGCGGTCATTGCTAAGTGTATAATGACCTACCTAACACTAGTTGATATATATATATATCCTTTCTTTTACGGGTTTCATGTGAGCATGTTGATATCATATTATTAACATGTACAAAACGAAAGTCGAATTGGCACAATCATTACAATATCTTAAAATTCTTAAAACTATATCTCTTTTAAACAAAAAAAAGTATGAAAAGATTTTTGTATGAAGCAGAAACCATTTTTGATTTTGAATTACTTCACAGTGGTACATAGCATAGCTTCAACTAGTAACATTACAAAAGAAAGATTTCATCCAAAAAAAGAAAAAAGAAGAAACATTACAAAAGAATAAGATGATACTAGTTTTACCTACTCAAGCTACTCTCTCTATTTCACACTACTTCTATTTTATTTTATTTGTAGTTTTAGGTTTTTTTCACACTTATTAAAAAACAGTTAATTTTTTATATTTTATCTTTAATTAATGTTAATTTGTTTTTATTTCATTGGTAAGACATTAAAACATTAGTGACAAAATTAGAAATTTTAACAAACATCTCAATTGGAAATAAAAAACAACACTTATATTGAAACAAATTTTAAATTCTAAAACAACATTTAAAATGAAACAGAGGGAATATATTAAAATTGTTTCAGCTAAAATAATTGTTTTATTTATGAGTAATGTTTTAATGAAATTTTCCTTGTAATATACGATTATTATTTGATTATTGTTTTCATAATTAATTTCTGTACATTGTAACTAAGCAACATTTAAAAAATGAAACATAGAGGTATAAAAGAGTATTATTAAGTTAGAAATGATGTTCGTACTTCGTAGCCGTTGTACTGTTGGGGGAAGGTCGAGGAGGCTCTCTCATTAGTACTCCATTAGTAAAGTATCTTTAAATAATTTGGCGGCACTTATTAATCTTAACCAAGAAAATCAAACTTTTAAGGTTCTGAAACAAAGCTAATTAAGGTTTAAATTTTATTAAATCCAATCCAAGTTGGGTGGAAAAAAAACTAATATAAACCTCTCCTAAAATGTGTACTGCCACTAACCAAAAACAAAATAAAGGTGTACTAAGTTAGTACTACTAATTGCAAATTAAAAAAGATAAATGTAAGCTTTACATACTGTAATGACGACACGTGGCACATTTTAGCCATTGTCAAATGAAGCACGACGACGACAGGTCCCCACATTTTTTTACTTTTGCATAAGATCAACGGCTGTGATTGCTTCTTCCTAACCTCGGAGATTAGACTTTTTTTAAAAATATATAAACAAACTAAAACGCATTTATTCCGATTCCGTCTAATCTCTCTGGTCCCCTCCACCCTCTACCTCGTCTACTACTTCCTCTTCTTCTTCCTTAATCTCTCAAAATCGGATAATAATTTGTCTAATCCAAAATGATTACTGAACCAAGTCTAACCGGGATTTCTGGTTCAGTTAATCGGACCCGATTACCCGATCAATCATCATCACCATCGCATAGCTTCACTCCGGTAACACTATTCGACGGCTTCAATTACAATCTCTCCGACCATAGAAACACCGTCGCTACAGTTCCACCGGAGAATTCAGTTTTTACGCGAGACGATGAAGAAGAAGATCCGGCTGATGAATTCGATTTCTCCGATGCTGTTTTAGGGTACATTAATCAGATGTTGATGGAAGAAGACATGGAAGATAAAGTCTGCATGCTTCAAGAGTCTCTAGATCTCGAAGCAGCTGAGCGATCGCTCTATGAAGCTATCGGTAAGAAGTATCCTCCATCTCCTGAGCCAAATTTAGCTTTCTCCGAACGAAACGGCGAGAATCTTGACCATGTGGTCCCAGGAAATGGAGGAGATCGAATAGGTTTCGGTGACGGTGAAATCAGACCTCTGAGTGGTTTCACTTTGGATTTTCGGAATCCTTCGTCGGTTCTAAGTGTTCCTGAAGCTTCGTATAGCTCTTTTAATGGTTTAATCACAGTCTCTGGAGATGGAATTGAAGAATCGTCGAAGAAGACTGATTCGAATCGGGAGAGTCATCAATCTGTTTGGTTGTTTAAGCGAGGGATTGAAGAAGCTAATAGGTTTCTTCCTGAAAAAAACGAGTTGATTGTGAATTTCAGAGATGAGAATTGCAGGAACAAAGCAAGGAGAAACTCTATCCGTGATGAGATTTGTGTTGAAGAAGAAGAGAGGAGTGGTAAATTACCTGCAGTGTTTTCTGAGGATATTTTGAGATCAGATGTTGTAGATAACATCTTAGTTCATGTTCCTGGAGGAGATAGCATGAAGGAGTTTGATGCGTTGCGTGAAGTTTTGAAGAAAGGAGTGGAGAAGAAGAAAGCTTCAGAGCTTCAAGGTGGGAAGAGGCGAGTAAGAGGAAGAGGACGTGGAAGAGGAGGAGGAGGGCAAAATGGGAAAAGAGAAGTTGTGGATTTGAGAAGTTTATTGATACATTGTGCTCAAGCTGTTGCAGCTGATGATCGTAGGTGTGCAGGTCAGTTGTTGAAACAGATTATATTGCATTCTACGCCCTTTGGTGATGGGAATCAGAGGTTGGCTCATTGTTTTGCTAATGGTCTTGAGGCTAGGTTAGCCGGTACTGGTAGCCAGATTTACAAAGGGATTGTGAGTAAACCGAGATCCGCTGCAGCTGTGTTGAAAGCTCACCAGCTTTTTCTTGCGTGTTGCCCTTTTAGGAAGCTTTCTTATTTCATAACTAACAAGACTATACGTGATCTTGTTGGGACTTCTCAGCGGGTTCATGTTATTGATTTTGGTATTCTTTATGGTTTCCAATGGCCAACTCTTATTCATCGGTTTTCAATGTATGGATCACCGAAGGTTAGGATCACAGGGATTGAGTTTCCGCAACCTGGTTTTCGTCCAGCACAGCGGGTTGAAGAAACTGGTCAAAGGTTAGCAGAGTATGCTAAACATTTTGGGGTGCCATTTGAGTATAAAGCAATTGCTAAGAAGTGGGATGCTATTCAACTTGAAGATCTTGATATTGATAAAGATGAGATTATTGTTGTTAATTGCCTGTACCGGGCCGAGAACTTGCATGATGAGTCAGTCAAAGTAGAAAGTTGTAGAGACACTGTTCTCAATTTGATAGGGAAGATCAATCCTGATCTTTTTGTCTTTGGTATTGTGAATGGGGCATACAATGCACCGTTCTTCGTGACACGGTTTCGCGAGGCTCTCTTTCATTTCTCCTCGATTTTTGACATGCTTGAGACAATTGTGCCAAGAGAAGATGAAGAGAGGATGTTCCTTGAGATGGAAGTCTTTGGGAGAGAGGCGTTGAATGTGATTGCTTGCGAAGGATGGGAAAGAGTGGAGAGGCCTGAAACATACAAGCAGTGGCATGTCAGGGCTATGCGATCAGGATTGGTGCAAGTTCCATTTGACCCAAGCATTATGAAGACAGCTCTGCATAAGGTCCACACATTCTACCACAAGGATTTTGTGATTGACCAAGATAACCGGTGGCTCTTGCAAGGCTGGAAAGGAAGAACAGTCATGGCTCTTTCTGTTTGGAAATCAGAGTCCAAGGCTTGACTGACCAATCCTCGTTAGCATTCGCGAGAGTTTTTTTTTTTCTCAAGTAATTCCCACACAGAATTACAGGTACAGCTCTTGATTTTCCTATTCACGTTGGGTTAGAAATGACATTTGATTCTTTCTAGGTATTGTACTGACTACTGAGACTGTGTCATCTCTTTCGCAGATGAAAGACTAGAATGTTGCGCTGGAAGGAGTTCTTAAAAGATTATATTGATGTAAGTCCCTTTATATTGATGTGTGTCATCTCTTTATATAATTTGTTGGTTTCTCAGCTAGGTTCTCCTAACGGTATCTTGTAGCTAGGAATGATCATAGATTTTGTATATTGCTAGCAGAGTTTAACTTGTCTTAGATTGTAACACGTAGAGGAGGAAGCTTAGAGAAACTATTGTTTCAAGAAAATGTTTTACTTCTCCAATGTAAAACACAAGGACCACTGCTACATTGAAATAAGATGTTTTGCTCCCTTATATTTTGTTATACTACTTCTGGAAAACTCTTTGGTTTGGAATCTGTGCTCCTAGTTATTAGTTGTGGTCCCTCAATGCTATTTTGCGAGTTTTGATGATCTCTAAAGATATTTCAAAAGCTTTTGATATTACTTAAGAATCTTGGGCAAGACCAGTTGAGAAATAGAAAAATCCGGTTCAGACACATAAGAACTCATATTCTTCTGAGTGTCAATCCTAGGACTCTGCTACAAGGATAAAAAGAACAAAAAAAGACTACTCATAAGATCAGAACCTAGTGGTTACTTGAGCGAAAAGCGCGTTGAAATCCTTTGTAGGGGTGCCTGTTCCCTCGGGCTTTGAGGCCAAGTCAAGTGCTTTAAATTTTGCATCTTCAATCTGCAACGCCTGCTCGAATAGAACACACCATGGATTAGGAGATGCAAAATTGGTTTAAGGATTATATGAAGCCCTTTTTGTCATAATAAATACGCACCTGAACGCAGACTTCAGCGACATCAGCCCTTGCGATTGTTCTTGTTTCTGTCTCGAGAAGCTCGTCATCTTTTCCCACTAGTAATTCTCGAATGCCACCGTCCTTGTCCTGCAGACCACCCGCCCTGAATCCAAGACTAAGATAAGATTTCGCCATTGCAATTTTCATCGAATGAAAGTAAACTATAAGAATAACCTGATGATGGTATACGGAATACCGGAATCAGCCAAGTACTGCTCTGCCTTCCTCTTCCAAACCTACACATTTTACAGAAAGATTGTGAACAATTAGCTGTGGAAACAAACTCATCTCTCTGTATTGAAGAAAACAAAGAAAGAGAAATCACCAAAATGTTGGCATTGCCAATACTATTGAGAGGATGATTAATGTTAGTTCCTCCCATCGATCCAACCAAAACAATCTGCTTAACTCCCGCAGCTTTAGCTGTTTGTTTCAACAAAGACAATCTATCATCACTCCCTCTCGGCTAATACACAAAATACAAAAACTCAAAAGTGATGAAAGTACAAACCAGCATCTATCTGATTCTTCTGACCCATCCAATCAACCTACAAAAAAAGAAACAAAAAAGATCAAGAATCAAACAAGAATGAAGAAAACCACCAAAAGAAGACACTACACTAGTCACTAGTGGTAGTGTCTCACTTGTTCAGGATAAGCTCCATCTTCAAAGAAGAACTCAGGTCTGCCTCCTTTACTAGGATCAAAACCAGGTTTCATCTGTGGTACAGCGCTAGTAAGAATGACCAAAGCATCAATCCCTTCCACAGCAGTAGCAATGTCTTCAGGATCACGTATATCTCCAATGAACACTTCATCTTCTCCACCGATCTTCTCCTTACTCTCTTTTGTCCTCACTAAACCTCTCGCCACAAACTGATCTGACCTCTCCTTCAATTTCTTGAACACTATTTGCCCTGCCATTATTATTTCAATCGTAGATACAGAGTTAATCAAATTTCACAATACCACATTTGTTTAAAGAATCTAAAATCTTCTTAGCTAATTATGAGAGAGAGAGAGAACCTGTTCTTCCACCGGCGCCGGTGACGAGGACTTTTGTTCCGGCGGCGGAGATGATGAAGGATACTCTTCTGAGATTTTTGGTAAATTTGGTTCGACCAGAAACTGATGTTGAATCCGAAACAAGAGAGCGGAATTGGAGAGCTGATGAACGAGGAACTGAGAGAAAGGAAGAAGAAGCCACAGGTCCGGATTTGTAAGAGTTAGCATGAAGTTGTGGATTAAAGAATGTTGTCGTCGTCGTCGTTGTTGTCATCGCCATTGACTGGAGTTTGATCGCTCAGACGATGACGTGAGAGTGAATTTGAGTGGACACAACTAATCGCGTTTCTCCGATTTTAGCCACGTCACCTTATCTTTTGAATTATCTTATTCTTCACCTTTTTTTTGGTTTTTAACCAATGCGCTTAAACGAGCTTTGATATAAATTTGGGCCAGGGCCAAATTTTTAAAACCAGTAAAAATTTAGGATTTAATTTGATTCTTATTTACTTATTAACTCATAATAGGAGGAAAAGGCTATTTTTACAAAATTATAAAGCCGAGATCAGTGTTTTGAGACCCGGCCTACCCGGGCCAGTCAGAACGGTTGAACCGGGACCCGAATGCTTTTCCGGTTCAGGTTTAGTACTAAAATCCGCCAATAATAAAACTGGAAAAATCCAGAAAAATCTGCTATTAACCCGCCACCCAGCCGGTTCAACCAGAAAAATGTTTGATTTTGAGAATTAAATAATATTTTACAGCTATTTTTATAACTTTTTAAGTTTTTTAAAACACATACATACGACTACCCCTTCTATTTTTTCCGACTTAAGCACAACAAACTAATTATTTGTGTTTCTATCTTTTTTTTTTCTTTATTTATAAATTATAATCGTTATGATCACTTCATATTGAATAATAATAAACTGTTTTCTATATTTTGTGGCTTTTGTCTCATGAACAATATAATAAAATATAATATTTCAAATGCTTTTGTATTATAATAATTCATTGTAATATTTGTTTATTTCTTAACAATTGATTATATTATATTATAAATAATTTATCTTCATGTTATTATGTTTTATTAGTTTAGTTTCTTTTTGTTTATAATTTTTTACTATATATTTATACAACTATACATATATTGATATATGTATAAAATATATATATTAGCTTATCGATTCGCGGTCGACCCAATAACCCGGTGACCAGGAAAGTATTCCAGGTTGGTGTCCGGATCGGGTATAAAAACATTGGCCGAGATTATTTAAAATGAAAACAATCAATTCTCTGCCGGAATCTTCCAAATAACCAAGGCGGATTAATTAGGCTATCACCGGAGTTTCCACGGCAAGCTTGCCGAAGTACCTAACATTTTCAGGCTTAGCCTCCGATTCCCAGAGCTGCGGCAAAGCCTCCTTCAAATTATGAATGTTCTCTAACGCATAATCTGCATATTTCACTCTCTGCGAAGTCCCCACCTAAACCAAAAAAATTAAAAAAATTTAATGTTCACCAGAACGTTTGGAGTAATAAACGTTTTTTTAAACTCACCAGGACGGTATCAAGACCAATGCGTTTACCGGCCTGAATGTTTCGAACACTGTCGTCAAAAAACAACTACAAGACAAAAACCGTTACGAGACCGTTAATTTTATGTTTTTTTTCTTTTTCCTTCAGATTTTTAAATCTTAAGAGAAAAACTTTGACACTCACGGTTCTTTGAGGGTTGATGTTAGCAATTTCAAGAGCCTTTACTATGGCAGTTTCAGATGGTTTGCAGACAATAGGTGTCTTAGGCAAAGCGGAGACTGGCTTTTCATGATCGGATAAGTAGCTAATTATGTCGAAGATCTCGTCATTGTGATCATTAATGTTGTCACGATTTTTAGAATTTAATGATTCAAAGCAGAGTATTCCTTCAAAACAGTCCTCTAACCCTAGCCTCTCTAGGGCTCTAGCTGCGTGTAACTTGTCAGCATTCGTGAAAATCTACGAAAGATTCATATGAGAAAACGAATTACGTGTTTTTTGTTGTTGGCTGTGATTTATAGTTAGAAGAAACATACGATCTTTCGAAGAGGCAGGCTGAGTAAAAGACTTCTCAAAATGGGATCTGGCTTGATGTTTTCATAGGGTAATCTTCCATGTACGACACTGTTTAAAAATAAGACAAATTTTTAGAATCATTCTATGATTTTCTTAAATTATTGATAGAGATTTATATATATACCGGTGATACTCGTCGTAGTCGAAATTATAACCTATGGCCTGAAAAATAAATATGATCAAACTCGATCAAGAATAAATGTATGGATACTTTGAATGGTTTAATTTTAAGTAAAAGAGAGAAGTATATTTACTCGGAGACCGGCCATAGTAGTTCCATAATTCTTATAAAGTGAATTAGACAACTCCAAGATCTTAGTCTTGTCGATTCCAAGCTTCTCCACCATGTAATCTACGATAAACCCCAATCAAAAACTCTCAGTACTCTAATGATTTTGATGAAAACCTAATGACTTGCATAACAAGAAATTGATATTGGGGTGAAAAAAAAAAGAAGTCACCTTTGATGTTCTGTCCACATTCTCTAGCAATCCCAGAGCTCAGTGGATAAAGGGTATCATCAAGATCTGAAAATTCCCTCAAAAGTTATAAAAAAAGTTGAGAAGAAAACAGAGCAATTTGCTGGAGAAAAGCCAAAAACAGAGCAATTCCTCTCTTACCAAATAAAAGGGTATCATATTTTGGGTACCCAATCTCCATTTTTAGTTGATGAGGATGATTCTCGCTGGTTTTGTTGACTCCTCGAGAACCTTTATATATAGAGAGAATCTTGATTCTGTGACAACATACTTGATTAAAGAAGAGGAGGAAACATAGATTCAGACAAAAATGGTGGGAACAAAAACAGCCAAAGTGTGCAAGTCTAACTCTCCATGTTTTTGGGGATAAGGATTGTGTTTGATAGGCTGATTTCAGCGACCACTTAAGTATTGAATAGATCTAAAACGACTCCATAAGAATTCTTTTAAACACACGTTATTTAAAAACTATTAAAAAGTTTGAAGTATATGGAAAAAGGAACGATCAAATAAAATGATATTTTGACATCAGAAAAAAAACAAAGTAACGAAATAGCAAAACAAAAAGTTGTTTAAAATGGTATTATATCATTCTTGACGTGGTTAAGAGCTTATATAACAATAAACAAAAGCTATTTACAATGTAGTTTTATCATAGCATGAACTATGAAGACAAGTAAACAAAAGAATGTCTTCCAGTTTGAATTAAATGCATGTAATTTATATGGTTTCATTTGTTTTTTAAACTAACATATTCAACTCATTATCTGAGAACAGATTCAACTCGAGAATATCAACACAAAAAACGAAAAGAAGAAGCATATACAAAATTCATTTTTTGTTTTGTTTGGTTGAAGAAGCATACTCTAAAAGTTATCGAACCTGATCCAAGAAACAGTTAATGAAAACGCGTGCGAGGACAAGTTGTGAGAGGCCAAACAAGGAAGAAGAAGAAGAAAGGGAAGGAGAAAGATTAGAGGCAAAGACGTTTATATAGAGAGAGCCCACACAAGCCAATGCGGTGTTCGACTTTTCCATGTAATTACGTGCTTCTAATTTTTCTTTTCTTTTCTTATTTTTAGTCGTAATTTGATGCTTACGACAAAAAAAAAAGGCTTCTCATTTTATTTTATTTTCTGTGGCAATTTTTTCATGCTTCTCTTTTTTTTTTTGGGTAAAATAATCATGCGTCTCTTTTCAGTAAAAACATTGCATCTTCTTGTTTTTTTTTTCCCTTAAAAAAATCCTTTGAATACTTTCAAATAGATACAGTTACGTAACGTATTCAATTTGAACCAGAGTTACTTTGCTTCAACCGGAACTAAAGGATGCACTTTTTCTGACCATGGAAATTTAGGTTTTTCATCAATTTGTCAAATATAATATACAAACTTTATCAAAAGAGTTCTCTAAATAATATGCAAAATTTGTAGTTCAAAAGTATCTTCTTTGGTGCCGAAATAAATATCTACCTTTGAATCCATCATTCATCGCTACTATGATTTTTTTTTAATGTAAAAATTGTATATTCTAATTGGTAATATATTTTTTCAAAAAAATGTTGCAAAATTAAAAATTAAAACATTTTTGAAATTATCGATATTAGTAATTTAATTTTACATCGTAGCCAACGCTGAGATCATTATTAGATCGTCATACAAGCTTTCTAGCCCATATATAAACTATGATTTTGTTTTACCCGACTAGTAAATAACTGTTTTTACGACTTCATTTTATAGTGGTTGTAATTATAGCTAGAACTTGACAATGATACAAAAAGGAAAATAAATCCAAAGGCTTAATTATGCGATCTGTTAACTCGATTGGCATGTGTGTGGTGTAAATGTAGTTAATACAGATATTGATTTACAAACTTTTTGAACAAAAGAAACATGTGATTACTGATGATATAGACCAACGTACAAAAAAGTTTAGGACGATGAGCTGTCACCTTTTTATTTTATTTTCTATTATTCTTGATTAGTATATTTGTTTTCGAACAAACTCTTCAATAATTGATCAACGATGCTATCAAAAAAATAATTGATCAACAAGAAGACTTGTACCACACGGTTTTGTTTCCTATAATATTTTTGTTATCTAGAATCTTGTTGATTATAAAAATAATTCACACTTATCACTCAATTCCCAATAAGTTACGAATTTTTCTTCCGGTACCCCTAGTAATGATTGTCTTCAAATCTCGTTTGTAATTTGTAGGCACCTTTTTAAAAAACTGATACATCAGATAGAGAGTTGAGATGATTAGGAGTAAAATCAATTTAACCGATCTGAGGAATGTTTTCAACATTTAACGTGGGATCTATATAGAGATAGACTATGTTGCTTAAAATCTTGAAATCCAACTCTTCCCGGTGCATGGTATATATGACCACCACTGTCACATTTAGATTCTCTCTTTTGAATCAGCAAAAATCTACATGTACTGTAGCTTACCAATATGAGATTTATCGAACATCCTCTTCCACTCCCAAGGTTTCTCGAAGATAATTTTGAACATGTACTTAGAATCCGATCGAGTGGCACTAAAGTGATGGTTTTAATAGAAATCAATTAGGTCTAGTTGAACGATTTAATTTGGTTTGCTTTGAATGATGTGAGTAAAACCACAACTTCAAAGTTGTTTTCGTTTTCACAGCTCTGATACCATGTTAATGTGTAATACTTAGATGATTATTATGAGTCTATGACAAAGTATATATACAACATAGGAGATAAGATAGAATCACACTATACAAAATCGGAAATATACGGTGGTATATTCTAATGTATATCCTACTATATAACAATTCATAATTACACCACAATATTCACAGGAAAAAATTGCTCAACATTAGTAAGACTTGGGGTTCTTAAAAAGATTTTCTAAATTTCAAGTTCCTATTCCATAATTTGATTTCATAATGCAACTAAACTTTAATATTTGCGAATCCAGTCCCAAAATCACCGACTCTAAATATGGTTATAAGAGGTTTTCTTCTGTGATGTAGAACCCCATGATTGATTAGTTTCGATCCCATCTTTTTCCATTAAGACGACAAAAATTTTGAGAAATTAAACAATGAAAATTAATAACACACCAAACTTCCTCCTTTATATCAAATCCGCTCTTTCTACAATATATTAGACGCACAAAAAAAAAAGAGAGACAAATTAAGATGGATGGTAATCTCGTTTTATTTATAGTCTTGGGTTGTCTTGCTGTGATTCTTCTCGCATGTTGTGTCGTCTCTGGTTGCACTGAAAAGAATCTGACTGGTCTCGTTGACCTAGAAAAAGGTCAAACGGGAACACAAGATGTTTCAGATTTGATGGTTTCCACAGTCTCTGCCACTACTGTTGTCGATACTGGCCATCATCACCATCAGCATCATGCTCATCATCATCATCATCATCATCATCATGACAATAGCGCTTTTTCCGGTGGAAACTTTTCTGGTGGCGGTGGTCATCATCATCATTAAAATTTTCTGATTTTGTTGCTTGTTTTCATGCTTGTAGATTTACTAATTTCTACATAATTATTTACAAAAAAGTTTTGGTTATTATAAGTTACAGCATTCATTATACATTCATTTTTTTCAATTTACATATTGCAAAAATAGAGAAGTTTCTGATTTCTATACGAAAAAAACACAAATTTTTGTTTGTGCGTGGATACAATACAACTCAATATTTTAAAGGTCGAGAGAGGTTCTCAACACTAAAGACGGTCGTTTCTGTTAGTAGGTTTCTTTACGTACTCTACAAGCAACAAAAAGAAAAGAATAAATAAACAACATTCGTTTCCTCTTTTAAATCAAAAGAGAGTGGTTTGGCGACCAATTCTTCTCGGTAAACCAAAATTTTGATAAGATCTGATTTCACCACTAATTGTAGCCGTCACAATCACCATTCCCCAAGCCGTCGGCTGTATGGTTTGTGGACCATGGCCACCACTATCGAACCACGACCACGAAGATAGCCTCGACGACGTGTTTATCGATGGAGATTCCCCAAACCTCGAGGAAGGCTGCTCTGAACCGTTCATACTCAACCGAAACGACTCGCTGGTTCCTATCTCCGATCCAGCCTCTTCCTCCGGCTGTTGCTTTGGACTCTGCGTAGCTGCTTTCTTGGGGATAGGAGGTAATCCCGGTTTCTTATTGCGGTTAGATGTAGTTGGTGCGGACGCCGTGGTTTCTTCTCTTGTTGGTGAGCCTGTGGCTGATGAAGGCTGGCTTGAAGTGGATATGCGCTTTGAGTGGCGTTTGGGGTGAAGCTGAACTGGTGGTGGCTCGCCTCTAACATGACCATGCCAAGGAACAGCGGCTGAGACATCTTTGCAATGAAAATGTTCGTGTGACTGTGTCGTGATTGTTGATCTTTTGCTTGTGTCGGATTGTGTTCGGTGACTTTCTCTTTTCCACATATAAACCTGAGAGTCTTCGCTCGCACAGATTATGTATTTCCCATCTTGGCTGTACGAAGCCGAGATTTGACTGTTGGTGTTTCTAAAGCCTGACAACAAAAGATTCAGTTGTTGTTAGCTTTCTGCATATAGATCGATCATGTGTGGTTGTTTGTTTGTAGTTGGTGCTTGTTGAGATTTTACCTTTGTATTTGTGAATAACTTCAGAACCGTCTAAAATTCTAATCCGTGAATCAGCGGATGTGACAAGAACTTCTGATGGATTCACCGGGGAGAACTGTAATGTATGAACTTACTTACATTAAATGTTGTTTTTACTCTCTGAAGTCTTAAGGGAGAATTTTTGGATTTTCAAAGAGATGTACCTGGAAACTAGTGATCTTCCTTTTTGCTTGCGATTTCTTATTGCTCTGAATATCAATCTGATCAGTTTGACTCAGCTTACAATCTGTTCTACAGAAGAAAAAAAAACGTAGCAATGAAAAAGAGTATTCAACTGGGGAATGATGTTTGAAATCAGAAAGAGCTCAGGAGGAACCTTCTGTATCGTAAGCACGGCAAATTCCTTTATGTGACCCGATAAGCGCACCCTTCAATAAACAAAAACCCAAACTTCATCATTATAAAATCATATTGGATTTGTATTTTGAAGATTACTGCAAGAAACAGAGCGATACCTGACCGTCTGGAGTGTAGCAAGCAGCAGTGGCCATTTCATGAAGATCACTCCAATCCACAACATGTCGATCCTGTATGCTCCATATCCTTATCTTTGCATCAAGTGACCCACTTATGAAATAATTTTCATCCATTGGGTTGAACTGAATACATGTAACTGTTGTGAATCAAAAGGGACAATTGTCAAAAGGGGTCGGATGCAGCAAAATAGTTAGATGTGAAAAAAACTGATCGAAAGATGTGTCTCACCATAGTCATTGTGGGCAAACAATTTGAGACATGTTCTGGTTTCTAGATCCCATAACCTGACTGTTTTGTCCATGGATGACGAAAGAAGAAGCTGAGTTTTGGACCATGAGAGATCCAAAATCTCATCCAAATGACCCTTGAAAGAGCACACAGGCTTCTCCGCAAAGGAGAATACGGTTTCAGGAACATGGACGTAATCAGGAATCTGATTGCTTCTTCTTCCCGATGAGCCTTTTCCTTTCTTTTTCTTTTCTACCACAGTTACCTCATTCCCAGCAAATGATCTTTCCACAGAGTCACAAAGTGAAGGGTGAATAGGAGTGAGACTCCCTTCATTCATAGACATTAGTTCACATTCTTGAACCTCCCATACATTTATGACTCGATCCTGACCTCCACTCGCAAGATAATGAGCATCAGGACTAAACTTGATAGTCCAAACAGCACCTTCATGAGCTTGGATCTCTTGACACATATGCAAAGCACTCAATTCCTTATAAGACTTTCCTGTTGGCCTCACTTTAACCCACTCATTAGCTTTACCATGTTTATGATCTTTACCCTTTTTAGGACTATCAGTACTTCCATCACTTACATCTTTATCTGCAACCCTTAAACTCATAGAATGAGCTACACCTTTTATATTCTTCAGCAACGCAGCTCCTCTTCTCTTGCTCAGCCTCACACTCTTTGAAAGATACGAATTGAATTTCCGAAGATCCATAAAAGACTCATAGTTAATCCTATTCACATTCTCTCTACGCATAAGCTCTTTAACCACAGGTGAATAACCAACACATTTCTCAAATTCCTCCAAAGTTAATTGCTTTCCCGTTTGTAAATCACTAAGCCTATTCCACATTCCATCTTCATCATACTCATTCACTATAAACTCTTTCCCAGTGTCAAGATTCTTAATCAAGAAAAACGCACCAAGCCTAGCTTTCGATGACAACACCGACGTCAATGCGTCTGAGCCACCACGAGAGGCTCTTCTATTTCTACAAACCGCCGGAGATTGTTTAATTGGAGTTTGATACTGACAAATCCTTGCTCGTGTAGCTCCAATTGTAGAATACGTTCTTGTGAGACGCTGCTTTGAGATTTTCCCTAATAATTCTTCTTTCCTCCGTTTCTCAACAAAAAATCTTTCAATATCTGATTCCGATCTCGACCTAGCAATCATAACCGGAACTAAAGGAGCGTGATCATGATCGTCAATCTCATATTCACCGTTAACATCATCTTTACCTTCAACCTCACCATTCTTCTTCTTCTTCATCTTATCTTCACCATTGCTAACAATAGCTGCGTTAGAGCCAACACGACGAATCGAAACAGCACCGACCATATCCTTATTGCTTACAAGCCCCATTCCGTGAAGAAGACGACGACGTCGCTCAGAAATCGATCCCGGAGCTGCCATCCAAATATCGTAATCAGGCGACATCGCCTGCGTACGAAACTTCCTAGAGGCGTTAGATACGGTGGTTAAGGAAGAGACGGCGGAGGAAAACGAGATTCGACAATCGTCGAAATCTTCATCCTCATCGGAAGATGAAGCCGCCATGTCGAAAGTAAGAGCAGAAGAGAGACGATCATAAGTTTCGAAGAATCTATCGTCATCATCGTCTTCAAAATCTCCTAATCCTGCCCAGTCCATTGTCATTGTTCTCCTCCGATTCATCTTGTTTCCACCATTACCAACCTCCATTATCTCCGATTCGAAATCTCCAGAAACCTAAACTGATGAATTATTCAACGATGATGATGATGGATCATTGTTTCAGGCAGCGTTATGAAATGATGGGCAAATCGGGAATTATGGGGGAAAGTGATTAAGACGTGTTTCTCTTTGTAAGACATCGATCTCTTCACGTTTCTATTTCAATTTCCCATAAACTTCGAATTTTTTTTTTAATGATGATTTCAACCCCAAAGATCGTGGAAGCATGTTTTTAACCCTTGTTAACAATGTATGTTATAATTTACGTTTTGGTTCTGCTATAATATGAACAAATTTTATGTTCGACTTTACGTGTAATGAGTTTAGATATAATTTTTAGGTTCTCAGAGCACCTCCATCCCACATTTTTGAGGGATCTTTAGTTTAAAAAATAAAAACAAAAAGCATAATAGTAGAGATACATATCTTTACAGTGTTAAAACCTTCTAAAGATCACATACGTGTCATTTTTAATTGGATGCTAATTTTTTTTTTCTTCATTAGCGAAGAACTCTCTCTCTTTCAAAACCGAAATTTTTTTCTCTCTCGCAAAAATCTCGCTTCATCTCCTCTCTTAATCGATTCAATCTTCATATGTACTTCTTCTTCTCTTCATTGATTGAATCTTGTTCTTCGATTGTTGGAATTTTCAAAGTTGTAATTAGGAGAAATTGATGGTAAGCTATTGAAAAAACTCTCATTTCAAGATTTATGAGTTTGCATGTGTGTTAATCTATTGAAATTTATTGAAATCGATGGTTTAGTTATTGAAATCGATTCAATTATGTTGATTCTTGATCAATTTTGAACTCTAATCTCTGAAATTTATTGAAATCGTTACTAAATCTCTCTTGGCAGCTTGAGTTTTGTGTGTGGTTGTGTTTTGTTACTGATTGAAACGATTTGTACTTGGCAGCTCAATGTTTTGGCAGGCATATATATATATATATATATCCTCAGGTGTCACATTTTTTCAGTTCCCAGTCCAACGTCAGGTCTTCTGGGAAGGTTTTCGTTCTGCATCTTGGTATTCTTCATCAGCAGCTTCAACTGAAGTTGAGAGGATGATCAGAGAAGGTCCCAGAAATGACTGGAAAAGAGATATGATTCTCCTGTTCTTGACCTCCTCTTCCATGGAGTAATCTCACTCTCTCTATCTCAATTCATTCTTCCCTTTGTTGCTTTAGTCCTCTGGTTCACAAATTTATTTTAAGTCTAAACAAGCGTTTTAGAACTTGAATATCCTTCAAACATTTGGCCTAAATTACTGGAATATGGTCTGAGATTTTAAGTGTATTCTAAAATATTGTATTTTTATGTCTCTTGATTGCTATTAGTTTATGGCTGTAATGATGGCTTGTGGGTTATTTGGGTTCATACTCAGGTTCATAGATATGCTCATAACTTCAGGGAGGTACATCAATGTACTCTTCTCTCCATAAAGACTGGTGTTAAATTTTACACTTAGTTTGGTTTGGTATATGCTATGGCCTTGTCTGGAATATTTCATCTTTGTAGCATATAAGAACACTGTCAAGAAATATTACTGGAGCTTTTTTTTGTATTCAATAGATTATTTTGTTAAATACATAGGCTTTCTAGATTAGGTAGTAGCAATTTAATTTGCTTTCATATACAAATTATTTTTTTCTCAAAATCAAGACAGCCAAAGTTATTTGCTTATACCTTACTCGATTGGCTTACCTCTTTTATAGTGTTGTTTCTTTCTAGATATTGTCTTTATCATAGTTATTCTACGTTTTCAGATTCTCTGAGCACATTTCCACTAAAAGCTTTGCAATTTAAAATGCCGTTTGTCATTTTTACGTGGAAGGATTCCGAAGAAAATGTTGAAAACTTTCTAATGGTATGCTCTATTGATTTATACTCTTTCCCTATGCTGCTTCTCATTTGAGGTTAATACCATCAGAATAACTCTGGATCAACACACTTGGACCAATTTGGAATCAGTTTGAATTTGATTTTTTTGACGTTTTATGCACCTTTTTGCACATTTCAGGTTTCTAATATTGTGGTTTTTTTTAAGACATCCCCTTAAGATATTCCAAGTTTTAAGACATCCCCTTAAGAGTATCACTAATGGAGGGATAAAACTAATACATATTTAATGGAGGTATTCTATTTAAATTATATATCAATTAATTTTTAAGACATTCTAATGAATGTCACGAATAAGGATGCTCTTACTATTTTGTCACCAACTTAAGATTTTAAAAAAAGGATATATTTCAATCCAGGTTTGGGTTTAGGCATTGACTAAGAAGACCGATAATGCGAGGAAACCACATTCTACCAAATCTTGACCATCTTGCCAAAATGATTCTACTAGGAACAATTTCACTAAGGTATCATCTTCTGTATTATATTTTTGGTTTGGTAAAAAACAAGTCTATTTAAAAAAAAAACAAAAATCATCATATTTTACATGAAACAATTTCAGTATTAAGAAGAGTTTTTACTTATGATAAGAAGAAGTTATGCAACATTCAGATTTTTATTTTACCATTGTTTAGAAGAGATTATGTATCATTTATTTCAAAAAGTGTATTTTTGGAGATAATTTGGAAAGCATAATGTATTTTGCAGACCAAGAGCAGAGTAAAAATATAGGTGAACAACCAAAAAAAAAACATGAGAAAGAAACTTCTTAAAGAACATTGATTCTTACTTTCTTAGTTACTTGGTACGAAATACAGTTGATTGAACACAAGATTGGTTTACAGGAAATATCAGACTTTCAAGATCATTAGATTTTGTGATTCTAACTTTGTTTCTGATCCAGACAGAAGAAGATATATATATATATATATATATATATATATAAGAAGATTTGTTTCTTACAGCTAATTGCAAAGGGTTGTTGCATTATCTTTTGTATCCTGTTTACAAACATTTCAAAGAAGATCTCTAATCACTTTTATGATGAAGATTTTATGTTTGACAAGAATCAAAACGATAAGAGAATATACAATCCAAAACAGCTCTATATACATCTTCATATATGTTTTTTGAGTCTAAGCATCATTAATGTCGTCACAGCATTAGCGTTGAGAAATGTTTCTCGAATTCTTGATCAATTGTAGGCTTCTTTGTGTCATGTCGAGTAGAATCTGCACACACGAAAACCAACAAGTATAAATTCCCGGTTCAATAAATTCAATATGAACAAACCAAAAACCGGTTTATTATACCTTGGTTAACAGTCCATCTCCCAGAAGACAGAACAAAGTTAGCAGCAGCATTATTACTACTACTACTACATCCTTTAGCTTCATCTTCATCTTCACCAAGATATAGAATGTTTTGAATATCTTTCTCTGAATAATCCTCTAGCTTCTGAGTACCATAGATGAAATCGAGATGACTATCTAAACACATCATCTTGTCTTCACCGCAAGATCCAGATGATTCTTCTTTCATCTCAATCTCATAGTTACATTCCATAGACGTTGTTGAGTTCACATAGGACATTGAATACTCTGAATTAACCACTGAGCTTCCATTGGCATTGTCGGAACAAGCGACATTGGCAAAACATGTTTGTTTTGCCAATGGTAATAATGATAACTCCGATTGACCTGTCTGAAATTTCCTCTTCTTGCTCACCTCAACTTCTTCCATTTTCAACACATTTTTACTACTTATGATCATGTGATGTAAACTGCAAGAAACGTGACAATAACGCCATATTAAGATAAAACAAATAGTGAATAGATCTTAATCATCAAATATACATGAATCGAGCTAATTGATCTTTATAAATCTCAATTAAGATCAAAAGTACAAATACTCTAATCATCCTCTCCAGCTGTGATTTTTTTTTTTTCAATCATTGACATGAATACATACAGGTTACTAAATTAATCATCTTTTGTATCTTATGTTTTCTTTAAGAAACTGAGAAGAAACAGAAAAATAAATTTGATCTATTAATAGTTAAACTAAACTAGAATACTAATTTTACATATTGAGATAATAGTAATACATAGAGATCTAATATTTGGAAAAAAAAGATTGAGAAATTAAAACCTGTTAATCTCAGATGGCTTCTCGTTATCCACTTCCTCTTCAGGCATAGATCGCTTAGAAAGAGACTTCAAAGATAATTGTTTTCTTTCTCTTTTTAAAAATGATCTTTCCCCTTTCAGAGGAGTCGGAAAATCTGGAAACTAAAACCATTTTTTTAAATATAAATTAATTATTAAGAGTACGACGCTCGACGTATGAGCGTGTATTCCACGGAATACTTTAATCCGTTGCTCTCCTCTTTATGGGCGCGTGTACTAAAATCTCGGTGTTGGAGAGGTGACCCATCTCCTTTCACGGGACCGTTTTAATTTTTTTTTTATCTTTCGCTCCATACGATTTTGTAATTTGTTTTTAGTTTTTACAATTGTCCCATAACTATCTTATGGGCTTTTGGATGAGGTATAAATATTTATCATTTATCTTTTTTTTTGTTTTACTTTGTCAACTCGTTTTTTTCTTTTCTTTTTTGGGTTGAAAGTCATCTAGAAATTTTTGTTTTCCTAAAAAAACAACTTACTTTTATGTCGCAATTTTTAAAAACTGATTGATGAAGCTGTGTACTACTACTAATAATGATTAAAAAAGAAGAAGCCATTTTTAGGAAATTTAGAGAAACTTCTTGAGCATTTTGTGCTATTTTTGGATTTATTTTTTAAATGTGGTATGCATTAAAATGTTAACTCTATAGTCTCGTACCATAATGACAAAATGATATTTTTGTTTTATAACTGGTCTGGTTCTACTAGCTAATGCAAAAATATCCTACTAATAATTTATTAATTGATGCATCATAATGTACTGGATCACGTGCCTCGCATATGCCCCACGAGAGTATCATATGGCGCTGTCTGATGATTTTTCCTTTCATCATTGCAACTCGTAAGAAGAAAAGCTGAAACCAGATCTTCCTTCGTTAACTGTTTTCAGCTCCAGCTTTTGAAACGGACTGGCCCAAAAACAATCAAGATGTATCAACTTCTCTATACCCAAAACATGAAACAACAACAGATTATAGTTTGTAAAAACAATGAGGAAGATTCTTGGACTAACCTACTGTTTGGATCATAATAGAAACCGCTGATGGATCCGTCGCTGCAGGAGAAGCATACGTAGTAGAATCCAGCTATTGTTAGTCCACAATCTGTGCCAACATTTACAAAGTATTGCTCTTTCCATCTCTGCAACCCACCAGCAAAATAGTTATGGTATATTTTTCAGGGACAATGATGATCAGAATCGATAGGAAATTTTTTGAGAGTTTTACCATAAATATATAAGGGTAATTGTTAAGATCCAATTGTCTGCCACCATCAGACTCAACTTGTCCCTGTAGGATTTTAAGTCCAGAATGTTGCTGAGGAGATGTTACTGACTCTACAAAGCAAGTTACTTGAGTCGAGTGTTACCTGAAGAGGCGAAAAAGACGGGAACTTTGACCAATGTCTCATATCATCTTCTCTCCTGTGACAACCAAAAAATTTGTACATGATAAGAAATCACCAGTTTCAAATCTTCAAGAAAAAAGGGGATTGAGACATACGTTGCTTCCCATTTTCCGGTGTAGAAAGTATAGTTCTTTCCATCAACGATTTCCCCTTCCCAAAATGTTATGACCTGACACGTATAACAACAGTCAAGAATCGTTTCTCGTAGTTGTATCCCAAGGGGAAGCAACATGAAGACAACAAATGAGTAAGAGTGTGTGAGAGCTTACAGGAGTGTCTGCCATGGGAACATTTAGAGCTTCCATGGTGCCACAAAGATAGCCATGTTCAAGGTCAATTCCCTGAATCTGGACGTTAACTCTCCAAGCTTCCTCCTTCTGTTGATTAGAGACATTTTGCGTACCAGAAAATGCCTGCAGCATTTAAAAAACATGTACATATGCCACAACTGAAAAGCCTTCATCTTTATGTTCATTATGAATTACAATCTCTTGGAGCTAATAAATGTTCTACACTTCTTACTAGATATAAGTTTGCACTTGGATTTAGCAAACAGGTCAACATGAAAAAGATATCAATCCAGTCAAAGCAGACAAAGCCAACTTCTACTTCGTATAAAAAGAAATCAGCATTACTAAGTATATTAGCAAACCTTTATGAAGTAGAGTTTCTATTACTACCACATTCGATCGATTGAATCAACACAAAATTGGCTATTCTTATGATTTCAATTATTCAGAACTTCTCAATCCTCAGAGAAATTTCACACTTACAGATAAGAATGATACAATTTCACCTTATGCGAATCCATATAAGGCTATGTTCATACATAATCACAGATGCACAAGCATAAATACAAGAACAGAGTTCCTTCTAGTCCTACAATATTTCCACAACCTATAAAGGTCAGACATTCATGAATTCAATTAAGACAATACCAACCCATTACAATCCTTAGAAAGAAATTTCCAAATTTTTAAACACATAAGATTTCAGCAACAACAGTTTTGTTCATTCATAAATTGTTTTACCTGGCCGGCGCCGAGAAGTGAACTAGGCTGAAGCGGTGATCGAATCCCAGGATCAGTTCCTAAATGACAACGAATCAAGTCAATGAGCTAAAGCCACAAAATAGGTAAAATAGAACAAACCGGAAAACCCAAATTTAAAAAAACTTGAAGAAACGAGAAAACCTGAAACTTGAGCAGGCGTGTTGCTCTCCACAACTCTCACCGGCATTTTTCTTCACCTCCTTGCCGTCTGATAAAAATCCGACCTTTGTTTTACTCTGTTTTTACGATCAAATCAAATCGAGGAGCTTAATGAGATGGGGTCATCATATCCGGTTTTTGTTGTCGAATACATAATTAAACCGGAATCATAGACCGGATTAGGTTCCCCGGTTTACTCTCTCCACAGAAAAACCCACTCTTTCACAAAACCCTTTCTTTCTTCAGACGCTCTTCTCTCTCTCTCCTCGCCGTCGCCTCCGAATTCCGAAGGTAATGTGAATTGGTTCATTTACGAATTGATATATGTTTATTCAGTAGCTCTGATACGGTTTTGCCGTTTCTCTCTTTTAGGAAGAAGCTTTTCCATCTCTGTTATGTAACTTGCTCTATAAAAATTTAGCCTTTGGACCTCACTTCTTGACTCCTCACTTCTCTCACCATTTGAAACCAGATGTTGCTTCTGAAACAGAGCTCAGCTGCTTTTCTTGTCGTTGGGAATACAACTTCTATCCTCCACACTTCTCGTTTCACCTACAAAGTTGGACCTTTTCCAGCGACCAGAACACACTCGTCCCAGAGTTTCACCATGGCAAATTTGCACAATCCATCTGGGAAATTGAATCCAGTGTTAGCCTGCAGGGCTTCAGCGGTGCCCTGTAGTAGCTCTCATGAGGCTTCTCCTACCAGGTACCTTATATCCTTTGTAATTTTGAATTTGGGTGCAGGGCGTCTTTTTGTTTGGATATATGTATTATGTTTTTTTTGAGTATGATGGTGTCACACATCATAACAATTCTTCTCAAGCTTTCTCTTTTCTTCTAAGTGTCATGGACTTGAGAAATTGCAAAGCTATTGTGGTTAAGATAGGATCTTACCAATTGAAATGAAGAAAATAGTGGATAGAGCAACTGTGCTTCCCAGTAGTTCTTGTTTCCCTGTTACCAGACACGAAGATTTGAAATTGGTAATATTGGGAAAGGAACTATTTTCTAATGTTGTTTATTCTGTTCTCTTTAAAAGTGAGGATAAAGAGGATAAGCATGTCCATGGAGTTTCTGAGCTAATTGTGGGAGTGTTAGGAGGTGGCCAATTGGGTCGTATGCTTTGCCAAGCCGCTTCTCAAATGGGAATCAAGATGATGATTTTAGATCCTTCAGAGAATTGTTCAGCAAGTGCGTTGTCTTACAGTCACATGGTTGATAGCTTTGACGACAGTTCTACTGTAGAAGAATTTGCAAAAAGGTCTCTTTTTTTGTTTTTTTTTTTCTTGAATGTTTCAGGTTCAGTTCATATTGGCCTAGTGACAACATTGACGGTTAATTTTTTCTTATTGTCGTAGTTAGATGTGGAGTCTTGACTGTGGAAATTGAACATGTTGACGTGGAAACATTAGAGAAGCTTGAGAAACAAGGAGTGGATTGTCAACCAAAAGCCTCTACTATCCGGATAATACAGGTTTCCTACCCTCTCTAATTTTTCATCAAATTGATTGTATTTTTTCGTAGAGAAAATGAAATCTTTGTTAGGAATAATCGGAGTTTGTCATGCAATGTGGATTATACGTGAGATTTTGATGTTTCAGGATAAATACATGCAAAAAGTTCATTTCTCTCAGCATGACATCCCACTTCCAGAGTTTATGGAGGTCAGGCCTTTGTTTATGCTTTGTTGAAAACTTGAAAGAATCACTCACAAAGTTCTCCCTAAGCCTTACCATGACAGATAGACGATATTGAAGGAGCTAGAAGAGCAGGTGAACTTTTCGGTTACCCTCTTATGATCAAGAGCAAAAGATTGGCTTATGATGGACGTGGAAATGCAGTAGCCAACAGCCAAGATGGGCTTTCTTCTGCTTTGACGGGTAATCCGTTAACTAACCATATGTAGTAATATTTGAACCAGTTAATCTTGTACAGTGGCAACCAATGTGGAAATATGAAATTGTTAGTTACATGAATACCAATGCTCTCATGTAGAAATTTGTCTGGCGATGATGATAGTTTTGTTATCTGAGACAATCCTTGGCTTTTATTCTTAAGTCATTATTAAGTTATACCTGTGTTTGTAGTAGATATCCTAATGACTTGCTTTAGTTTTACAAGGTAACCTTTATTTTCCTGCTTTTGCTTCAATATTTTTTTCTCTTTTTCCAGCTCTTGGAGGTTTCAATCGTGGTTTGTATGTTGAGAAATGGGCACCTTTCGTCAAGGTAAATGATGATAAAATTCGTTTTCTTTTGTAACTTATATAGCTCTGATGTCGTTAATCATTTACATATTTTAGGAGTTAGCTGTTATTGTGGCTAGGGGAAGAGATGGCTCCATGGTTTGTTATCCCGTTGTTGAAACTGTACACAGGTAACACATAGGCTCAGCTAAATATATTAATATAAGTTTGAAAGATATGGTAAACGTTTTTACTTTCTACTAATACACCTTGAAATGTACTCTAGGGATAACATATGCCATATAGTTAAAGCACCTGCAGATGTGCCTTGGAAGATCAACAAACTTGCCACCGATGTTGCCCAAAAGGCTGTCGGTTCTTTAGAAGGCGCTGGTGTTTTTGCAGTTGAGCTATTCTTGACAGAGGATAGTCAGGTATTCTCATACACTTTAGGCACTCTACCTTTTTATTTTTATTTTAACTTTGAGTCTTAGTTCCTTTCAGATCCTGCTAAACGAAGTTGCACCTAGACCACACAACAGTGGCCATCAAACGATCGAGTGCTGTTATACTTCACAGTTTGAACAACACTTGCGGGCTGTGGTTGGTCTTCCACTCGGTGATCCATTAATGAGAACTCCAGCCTCCATTATGTACAATATTCTGGGCGAAGACGATGTAATGGATGTTTTTCCTTACTTTATCCTTTTCAAGTTTCTTCATAATAATATTCACTGCATTATCTTCTTATCTGTTTGATGAAACATGCAGTGGCTTTTTGGTTTCAATTTTCAAATTTCAGGGAGAAGCTGGTTTCAAATTAGCTCATAAGCTTATTGCAAGGGCTCTGTGTGTTCCAGGTGCATCTGTTCATTGGTATGACAAGCCAGGTTAGCTTTTTGTTTCTCTTACAAATTCTTTTGGTATGTTGTCAGTTTTTGTGAACTATATGATTACTCACAAAGCTTGTACAATAAAACTTTGACTGTCAGAAATGAGAAAGCAACGGAAGATGGGCCACATCACTCTTGTTGGGCGGTCTATGGGTGTTTTGGAACAAAGGTTACATTGTATATTAAATGAGGAAACCCATCAAGTACATGGTCAGTTTCCATAGCATATTTTGGTATCCATAGTCCATTGGCCTTCAAACTTATCTCACCAAAATCTGTTTCTGTAACTAGTTTGCGAAACTATGTATCCACATTTTGTTTATTGTTGAAACCTTAATGAATTTTCAAAGTATCTGACTGACTTTTCGTTGCTTGTTGTTTAAACATTTTGCAGAGACGCCTCGTGTTGGTATCATCATGGGTTCCGACTCGGATCTTCCTGTTATGAAGGATGCTGCCAAAGTTCTGGACATGTTTGGTGTGACACATGAGGTAAGGATAGTTTCTGCCCATCGCACCCCGAAGATGATGTTTGCATATGCAACCTCAGCTCATAGTCGAGGCGTTCAAGTTATCATTGCAGGTGCTGGTGGTGCTGCTCACTTAGCAGGTATGTATGTCTTTAACATGAACTCATCTTGTCCCTCCCACAAGATTGTTACCATAAAGTATTGGATTTTCTTGGAAATAAGGTATGGTTGCTTCACTCACTCCTTTGCCCGTGATTGGTGTCCCTGTGCGCGCTACCCGTTTGGATGGAGTTGATTCACTTCTCTCCATCGTTCAGGTACACACACAAACCCATTGCTTCATATATAATTAACTTCACCTATTAAATTGTTTGCACCGTATATGAATTTGATATTGTTGTGCGATTTTATGTTACCAAAGATGCCTAGAGGTGTTCCTGTTGCGACAGTTGCAATAAACAATGCGACCAACGCGGCCTTGCTTGCAGTTCGGATGTTGGGAATCTCTGATAGTGATCTTGTCTCAAGGTTCTTTTTCTTCTCTCTTTTTTACATAGAGTCAGATAGGAGAAGAAATAAGGAGCCTTATTATAAATGAGATTTGTGGGTTTTGTTTGGTTGGTCAGGATGAGTCAGTACCAGGAAGACATGAGAGATGAGAACATGGTGAAAGGAGAGAAACTTGAGACACGAGGTTGGGAATCATATTTGAACCAGTGAGTGTTACTGGTCAGAGCACTCATTGGGAAATTTGGAGTGAACTATGGCGATTGATTTTGCTACAACGAAGATCTTAAAGAGTGATCTGAGAGTTAGCCTCGATTCTTGAGTTAGTTTGGTGTTGTTATTAATAGTAAAAAAAAAAAAAAAAAAAAACTTAGGTTATTAAGAATTTTCAGAAGATTATATAGTGGTTGTGTTTTGTTTCATAATATGTTTCAAACATATGCATCTCAGAATTCTAATTGAATTATATTGAGTCACCAAGACTTGAATTGGTCTGAGTGTGTAATTGTAGGTGGAAAGTTTAATAGGTCTTACTAAAAACTATAAATAATTATATATATATATATATATAACAAATTATCAGATGAATAAAGGTATATATAAATAAGTTATGTTATAAAATTTCTCCAAAATTAATTTTGGTCCCAAATTATCAGATATATTGTCGGCATGTTGTGGAGTAAGATACAAGTAATGGGCCATGTGTGTCGGCCCATAGAAAAAGATAACATCTGAAAGGTCTGCTGAGTGCTTCCTCTGGGAAAGCTTATTGTCAAGCATGCGGGAAGATGTTACTGTTGAGGAGGATGAGGAGTGTAGTGGAACGACTGAATCTAACTTTTATTGCTCAGCATGCCAGCTTGGTCTCCTAGGCTTTGAAAATTTCACCAGCCATCTCCACACTAAAGAACATGCACTTGAAGTAAGCATCCTAGTCCATTTTATTCAACAAACTCTTTCCACATGTTTCCCTCTCTCACTTGTTTTCTAGTTATGTTTTTAACTCCATGCATGTTCTCTTTTGCTTGTCAAGCAGGATTTGGAATATTATCACTTTGAGGGAGTTGTGGCTGCCCGTGAATGTCGTTCTCGTTCCGATGATGCTACTGCCATCCAACTAGTGCTAAATCGTTTTAGAGAAACTGCTCTCAAGAAACAGAAGACGTGAAGATAGTTATGAAGGTTTTCCCTAGGTTGTAAGTTATAAATATTTGATCATCGATCATCGCATTCGAATTCAAATTTGTTAGACGACAACCACTAAATAAAAAGCTTCAATAATATGTTTTTTTCCGCATAGTTGTGCTGAGATGATTGTTGTTGGAATAGTATGTTTTGTCTATTTCAAATAAAATAAATTTTGACATATCTAATCGTACTGTCTTGTATTCGTTTCAGTAGAGTAGAGGTTTGAAACCATTTCGAAGAGCAGCTTCCCAAACTCTGGGAGGATTAAAGATTGAATTTTCGAGACCACACTCGTGTTCCTCCCACCCTTCAAGCGCGTGTACTATCACACCAACTCTCCATGCGCTCATCACTCTCCTCCCCAGCCAATTCTATAGACACACTTGTGTTATATAGCGTACCATTTATAACATACTTCATAAAAATACATACTGTTTGTGTTTGAAATTTACGTTTATATAGCATGGTTAAGATGTTTAAAAGATAAACCTAAACCGTAACGCAAAGAAACTATCTTACTGGAACTGAAAATGTATACGTACCTCACAAGAATCAATTTTTTGGGCAGAGTGAGGAATGATCATAGCCGGAGTGGTATGGTAAACGCAGTCTTTTCGTAATTTGGTAGGAGGGAATTGAGAGAAAGGAATAAAGAGAGTTCTTTCTTTCGCCATCTTCTGCTCTTTTGTGCTTAGCCCATTTCCCACCAACCAAATCTACATCATACGTTACATATTTTTTATGTAATCTTGAATATGTTACTGTTACGTTAATATCGTTTGTGATTTACGCATAACATTGGATAGTAATTGGTTGTGAGCACCAGATTTTCCTTACAATTATCGTCCAAGAATTCCGCGAGCATGGAATGCTCTTCCTTGCGTAACACCATCACCTATTAATATATTGAGTATGAACCCAAACCGATTAGAATTTCTCTAAGATATGAATTAATTTATGAAAATGCTTTATATATATATATCTTTGGCAACCTCAAACCAAATTATAAAACAAGATGCCAAAATTGTTTTGGACTTAAAGTAGGCCACGTGACATTGGTTACGTCTCAAAAGGCACCTATCCAAGGATTATTAGATAGTGCCGCGACTCCGTTGGTTTTCTTTACGTTCGATCCTATTCTCACGCCTAATATAACGGTCCATCCAAATGAAAACATTTGTTCGATCTTTTCATTTATAAAAAAGTTAAGTACCTTTATGGCATTTTGGCAAAGAGAAAAGACAATATAGTCTACACCTAATCAAAGCTAAAACTACATATCAATCCGCCAAATCACATTAACAAAGATGAATATAAGAAAAGATAAATCGAGAAATCGAGAAATCTTACATCGGAAGAATGAATGATGAGCTCGCCATTAATCCACCAAAAATCCACGGCTAATGACCGGATATCCACCAACACATTTCTATCCAAGCTTTATTCATCGTCAAATCACCGCAAACCCACCAGAATTAGACATGAAAGTCGATAAAAGTTTCGGTTCTCAGAAGTAGATAACGCGGTTTTCGAAACAATGAAATACCAGATTCAACAAAATGAATCGAAAGAGAAATTAATTGAAATCGATTCATCAATTAATCACAGATTTATGGGAATCGATTAATCGATGCGAATTTTAGTTTTTGAGAGAGAGAAAAAAAAATATTTCGTAATTTTTGAATATAATCAAAAAAATTAAAAAAAATAAAACCATCTCCCAATAATAATTTACCACGTATTGAAATACTCGGTATCTACCCTATTTCTGTAAAAACATGGTTCTAAACTATTTGGACCAATTTTAATAATTAAAAATTTTAAAACATCCATATAATTATCCGATGGACATGTTGTAACGGATAAAAGATACCACTTTCTTGGTGGGGAATTACGAGGCCTCATTCTTCATTAAATTTCCTTTGAATCTACACACGCTTCCCCAATACTAAGCTAAGTCATTCGACTATACAAATTTGGCATATCCCAACTACTCGACAATTTGCTTAATTACTGTTTTTTTTTCTTTTTCTTTAATTGGTTTCTTATTGAAAGCTGCTTTTCTCACCGAAGCTGGGGTCTTTGTTTAATAGTACATGTTTAGTCGTTATAGGACTAAAAAATCTCCAAGTAATGTATGTTGTTTTATGTTATTAATTTTTTCACAGCGCTCGAAACGATAAATCAGGGAAGTGATAGCCGAAAGCTAATCACTAATGCCATTTGCCACTATATAATATGGTTATAATTAAAATGTTTTCAAGATGAATACTATCAAAGAACCGATGATAAACTTTTAGTACTAAAAGTTGTGAGATATAATTTGAAATATACCTCACAGCTTTCAACAGAATCTCTACATGATTAGACAATGCAGGTGGAACCTTCAGCTACGTACCCTTACACAGTTATACGTCATGTGCATAAACTTTCAGGAGACTAGAGCCTAGAGGGATCATGCATGTATGTATATATCTTGCTATTTTGGAACTTCAGTCATAGTCTGATAGAGCTTTATCTTTGTAGAATGCGTGTGTGTTTTGTTTTCTCATTGCTTAACTTGGCTAAGCTTTGCAAAAATCATCACCCACGCCACGATCTAGTGCTTACGGAAATAAAGTAATGCTAGGATCCATATAACACTCCATGTCATCGCAATGTTAAATTATGACAACTCCATATAACCATTCGATCAAAATATCACATTGGATTTTTTTCGATGTTCTTATGCGCCTTTTGCTTTAACCCAAATTTAACCCAAAAGTAAAAGTTTAGAGCAACTTTTTTTTTGTGTGTGTGAAGTTGAGACTTCGGGAAGATAATTTTAAAGAATGAAAGAGGAGGTTGAAGAGCTCTAAGAACATGGCTTCCTCTGTTTCTCTGCTCTCTTTTTTTTCTTTTTTCTTTATAGATTCCTTTGGTTACTTAAGTAGTAACTATAGAAATACAAGACATGTGAAGTGTGACTGGAAACGTGGTCCTCTTTTTTTTGGGGGCGAGAATTAGGCTACTAGCCATAAAAGGCCCAATAATTAGGAAAGTGTCCACGTAAAATTAGAAATTAAGTAGCTCACAAATTTGGGGTGATGCTGAATTTGCTCTTATAGAAGAGTATAGGCCAATTTCTAAAAACCAGATGGTCATTGGATCAAATTCTTTTGTTGAGATTGTATATCTTTTCTAATGCATGTATGTATAATCTCAAAACCCTTGGCCATAATATTCCATAATATTCTTTAGCTATAATATTTCATTAGACAAAAGTTTCAACTATTTTACCTCGCTTACATATATTTACATGATCCCATATCGTCCGGATATAGTCTCTCTACATATGAAATACAAAAGACACAAGAAACATTCTAATATTCAACACATTCACCTCCCACCGGAGAGAAGAGAATCAGCGATGGAAGATCCACCGGTAAACCCTTTAAAGACGGAGGAAGAATACGACATCCCTAATTCACTAAATCCGTCTTGGAACCCAAACATCATCCCACTCCCGGACAAGTCCAACGGTGTCAACTCTGGTAACTTTGCATCTCCTCTTAGATAATGTAGCACTTGTCTCATACTTGGTCTAGCTCTTGGGTCAGAGTGAGAGCACAAGAGACCTAGCTTCAGTACCATTTCGACTTCTTTTTCGTCATAGTCAGAACCCATGTTCGGATCTTTAGCAGCCAAGATGTTTCCCTTGGTCCATAACCCGAAAACCCAATCCACAAGCAAGAACGTTTCATCAGTCTCGTGCTGGATCTCGATAGGACGTCTACCGCACGCAACTTCTAGTAAGAACGCTCCAAACGCAAAAACATCAGTAGCGGTCGTAGCACGTCCTGTCCGAGTGTGTTCAGGAGCTAAGTATCCCAATGTTCCAACAACATGCGTGGTCTGAGGATCTGATCCGTGATCATACAACCGAGCCAAACCGAAATCCCCGAGTCTCCCATTGAGCTCTGCATCTAACAAGACGTTGCTGGCTTTAACGTCTCGGTGAATCACCACTTGTTCCCATTCCTCGTGAAGGTAGAATAAGCCAGACGCAACACCTAAAATGACCTTAATCCTCTGTTTCCAATTAAGAGTTACCTCAGGAGTGTTGTACAAGTACTTGTCTAAGCTTCCATTAGGCATGTAATCGTACACGAGAAGAAGCTCACCTCTCCGGCGGCAATAACCTAATAGAGGGACTAAATTCCGGTGACTCATCCGACCAATACTCACGATCTCTGCCACGAACTCTTTCATCCCTTGTCTAGACTCGTGTGAGACTTTTTTAACAGCAATCTCCAACTTCGTCCCTGGCATTACACCTTTGTAAACACTCCCGAACCCACCAGATCCGAGAAGATCTTTCTCCTTGAACCCTTTGGTCGCGTAATACAAATCCTTAAACCTGAATCTGTTCTTCCCGAACTCTTTTTCCCAATCGTCTAGCTCCTCCGCGAACTTCCTCTTCCTCCTCACGATGTAACAGATGAGGAAGATGAACGAGAAAATCAAAAACAGAGAAATCAACGGCATCCCGATCTTGAAGAAATCGGATATTTTCTTGGGCACAAAACGAGGAAGCTTAGGGAGTTTCGATAAATCCAAAGGTGGAGCGATTCTGTTCACCGCGAAACTCCACCCGAGGATAAAATGTTCCGACAAAACAGAACCTGTCGCAGAGGAGAAACCCACGAACATATCTTGGAGAAGAACCGAAGAAAGATCTCTGACAGTCGAAACAAGCGGTCTGCTAGGTTTATCCTCGTTGAAAGGAGCCATCGTCACATCGATTTTATTCGTACGTCCGTCGTAATCAACCCAAACTTGCATCGGCTTACGACTGATCAAACTCAGATTCTTGAATTGGTTTTTCTCATCCCACCACCCAGCTCGAAAACTCTCTACCGATATCAAACTATTTATATCGATACCGACGTGGTTATCGTCAATATCATTGAACTCTGTACTCCGGATCGTGTCCAATTCGACAGCAAAGATGTTGTTTGAGCTATTACCGTTGTTTGTGATGTTGAAGAGACCCAAGTATTGGCTTGGAGTTCCGGAAGAAAGGCTTGGTTTAGGAGAAACGACGAAAGCGATGCCATGGCCACTGAGTATTGGGATCTGAGAGTGAATAGCGAAGACGAAAGTTGTGGAGAAGGAGAAAACGGTACCGTTTGGAGAATCTTTGAACCGGATTGGTTTGGTATAGAAGGCGTGACCTGTTTTCTGAACTGTGGTGTTGGTTAATTTCAAGAGACCATTGGGTGTGACGGTGGTGATCCCTTGGATAGATATATCTTTCAGTAGATTAAAGCCATTAGTGTAAGTGAGACTTTGGGAAGAGGATTTTAGGGATTGAAAAAGGAGGATGAAGAAGATGATGGTGAAGAGCTTCAAGAACATGGCTACCTCTTTTTCTCTGCTCTGTTTTTTTTATTTTTTTTAATGGTTTGTTTAGATATTTTAGTTTAGTAGAAGAAAGATAGACAATTTATGGTGTGATGAGGGTGGAAAATTAGTCTCTACTTTTTTTTTTCTTTATTGTTTCTAGAAAAAACAAGTTTATTTTTTCTTTGCTCGTGATTGAGAAATTCCATCAAGGTAGGTGAAATGTGTTCCAACTTCCAAAATTAAAGATTATTTTACTCTCTTGGTCTTTTTGGTTTGATCTTCCATATTTCTATGTTCTAATCTCAATTCCCAATTTTTATTTCTGCCATCTATTTCACATGTGACAGTAGAAAGGGATTTTAACCAATCTTAATTCCCAATTTTTTTTTTTTTTTTATAAAAAGTTTGTTTTTTATCAATCGATTTATCGATGAAAATGTTTTTTCTCTTAACTGTTTTATTCTCTAGTATAATTGTTCGCACATGACTGGTAGAGACAATGCAGATCATTTCTCTGAAAATCGAAGTTAGTGAGTTTGTTTCAAAGTCACTTTTATGTTGATTAAACTAAGGTTAGTTGATGATTTTGGGTTGAAGAGTGTTTTTTTACGATATGTTCGTTTTAGATAGTTTTGACATATCTCCTGACGATTTATCAAGTTTTATTAAGCTTGTATTTGTATTTTTATTTTATATTTGTTCTAAAGTTTTAGCTATTCGGATTTGTTTGATTATGCTCATTCATCATGTAACTAGTTAACAATGAATGAAGATATTGTGTAACAAAAAAAAAATGATGATGTCAGAACTCCACTAATATAGGGATTTTAGAGTTATATTATGGGACTTATTGTTTGAAACAGAAACAAAACTCTGTTATTTTAATAGTTAACAGAGAAGTTATTAGGAATTATTATTTAATATTTATATTTATATCATTATCATTTATCAACTACAACAGTGACCAGTTGATTTATTTGAGATAAAAATAGGGTATTATATTCCATATGATGCCATAATAAAAAAAAACTTTAATTAACATTTATAATCTTTGTTTATAACCTAGGAAAAAAAATGCTTATCTTCAACTAGAATCTCCTAGTATAAGAAATTAAGAATGACATCAGAAATGACATCGGATTAAGCTGTCACGTTTCTAAGAAGCATTTGAATAATCCGTAATTTAATATTATATAATTTGGCCCCTTTTTTTTGTTTAATATTGGCTTTGGCTAACAGTAGTGCCTCAATGATACTTGTTCTTGTCACAGACTCACAGTCGTCTAATAAGCCAACTAAATACAGCGAATTTCAACATTTCCATTGTGAAAACGATATTGGGAGACACGTAATACCAATCAAATGTAAGAATATGTAACTGGGCATTTATGATATGTGGACACAAAGCCTCAATTAGACCTGGGATGCGGGCTGCCCCGCCCCGCATAACCCGCTAACCCACGGGTTTAGCTTAAATTTTTAATACCCGAACCCGCCCCGCCTAAGAAATGAACTTTTTTTTTAGACCCGCGACCGCCCCGCCAGAACCCCGTGGTCCCCGCGGGTAACCCGCACACCAGAAAATGAGCTGCCTACAAAAAACTGCAACCCGCCAACCCGCCAAAAAACTGCAGTGAATATAAACTACACACAACTCATGGACTGATTTGCAACAGAAGCATGGATCTCAGCGAAGAAGCCCAAAATAAGAAATTGAGGCCCATGTAGATTAGAATTTAATTTAGTTTTATGCGGGTATCCGCGTAATCCGCGGAGCTCACCCGCATAACCCGCAAAATTTTTTGCCCCGTCCTGCTAGACCCGCAAATTAGTGGTTTTTCATATGCATACCCGAATCCGCTCCGTAGCGGATCAAAACCCGCGGATCCCGCGGGTACGGATCATTAATCCCAGCACTAGCCTCAATGGTTCTCAAAATTCCTGCCGGCGACTCAACTCCTAACTTTATTCTTGGTAACGGATAAAAAAAACCTCTTAGATTTGTACTTGTAGAGGAAAAATGAAATGATTTACTTTTCTTTGTCTACATTTATATATTATTCTTTCTATTTCAAATTAGTTATCATTTAAAGTTGTTTCATATATATTAAAAAAATATTAAATTTTTTGTTTTACCTCTAAATTAATGTTTATTTGATTTTATTTCATTACTCAAAACAATAAAAGATAAAATTAGAAATTTTATCTAATATATGTATTAAAAATATAAAACGATAATTAATATAAAATATACATACATGTGCATACTTCACTGTACTCTACAATGTTAAATTCTGAATTATTAATTCAGAATTATGAGGCAGTTAGTGGGTGGAAATTAAAATGTGGAAATGACCATAATGACAGATTGGGCCCAAGCGGCAAAATGCACAACTGGTCAAAACTCACAGACTAAGAGGGGTCCACTCTAATCTTGGAATCTTCTGACTGGATAAACATTGATTTTCTAAGTCAAGTACGTGAGATTGTCCGAATGCTAACAAAGTCTCCTCGTCTGACTCTTGTGGCTGGGCAAGAGTCGTTTGTCACGTCGTGTAGTAATAAGAAGAAGTTGAAACAAGGAACGTTCCATCGAGATCTAAAGATATTTTCGAAAACATTTAATAGACCCTTTGCTAGGGGAAATGTTCTCTCTTATGGTCTTATTTAAGTACCGATCTAAAATTCCGTTTACACTTTCGTTTTTTTTCCTACAATTCGACCCAAATATCAAACCAGTCTCTGTACAGTTTACGTTTTTGTAGTAGAATTAACCATAAACCAAAAAATGGGTTTTCTACTATGTTTAAAATCTGACCAATTCTATCAGTTAATTACGTGAAACCTTTTTTTCCGCACGACTAGATAAATGTAAGTTTTGATGAGTTCTTTTACCTTTACACAATCAAATCACGAGTAAATATTTATTTATGAGATAATATTGAGGGTCTTAATGGTTGGAGGCTGTGAAAAGCTAAGTTTAAACAATAGTGTGTTTTGAAGCAAAAGGACAAACTCTTTAATGAGCTATGCAATAAGTTTAGACCTTTAATATGCATAGAAGTCTACTTAACAGAAACTCTATTAAACTACACATTCGGAATCTAATAAATCCGATCTAGAATTGGGTTTCCAGTTTTGGGGTAGTGCAGTTTGTGTTTTGTCCCTCATAATAAAACATATATCATGATTTCTTATGAATACGTTTCTTTCAAATTTGAACCTCAGTAAATTGTTTCCTCTGTCCTTATTCCTTACATTCTTTTTCTTTTGCTTGCAATAGACATTGCTACATGATTAACTATGGCCCACTAATTAGTCTATTTTTTAAAAAAATAGGTTCTTATAACAAATACACGAATCTACACGTCAGATTAAAATGAACATGTGACAGATCCAAATTCAGAGGAGGATTCGTAATTGCTCGCTCTCCATATCTACATTTCACTGCTCCCTCTTAGAAAATCCGATCATCATCACCAATCGTTTCGGATCTTGAACATCAACAACAGAGCAAAGATCTATCTTTGTTGAGATAGTTAATTGGTGTTAGTTGCTGCGGTTGCAGTTTCTACTAACCGCGTTTGATAAGTCTGCATTGGACTGATACATATTTACAGATAATAAATTCATGCGTAATGGTAAAAAAAATACATAATAGTTTTGGAGAGGAGCTAGGAAGAAAAACTTATCTCCTTACAACCTCAATTTCAAGAGCCCTATGCCTGCAACTCTTACAATCAATTTTTAATTTATACTATCATTTAGGCCCCAAGTCCAATCTAGTCTTGCTTGGGCCTAAAACCAGCTATGGCTACATAAATATATTTTGAGAAAAAAATGTGTTAGAAGACTAGGTAAGGCTATAGTTAAAATGAAATGCGAAAAACTCTGTATAACTTTGACTTTCCGTTAGCTGAGATTTACATAAGAAAAATGGGAAAAATTGTTGATTCCTTTTGATATGAAAACTATATAGTCTCTGTAGATAAAACGGAGTCGGTTATGTTTTCACTCGGATGCTTTGACCTAGGAGTTACACTTTCAAAATTATTAAATTGCCGTATTTTAACATTGATTACGCTCGAGTCTTCTTCACTGTTGACAATTTCACAACATTGTCTACATGGCGCCTGTAAACACCGTCAAATAAAAAAAGATATATTATAAATCATCTATATTTCCAACTATAAAAATCAAATACACCAAAATTTAAAAGCAAGTTATATAACTATAAATCAAGATACTCAAACCCTATACATTATGCCTATATGTACAATATTCATGTATATATATGAAATGTTATTGTTGATCGGTTCTTTCATTTTTCAATACTAGCTATATGTTATTCTTGTTTGTCATGATTTTCTACGTTTATAATCTTATCATAAAAAATGTAGATATATGTTTTGAATTTCATATATAAACGATATTTTACGTACCACTTTCCAGATATTCGGTAGCCACTTGGTAGCGGAAATGTCGATGAACTCAATAGAGTTGGCGCGAGAATAATCCGGCGATTCACATTGCGTCTCGCCCACTTCAACATGCTTCCGATACGTCGTGCATGTCTGACCTGACCCGACTTCATAAACCCGGTCCAAGAAATAAACAATGGGTCTCTCGCACGGATCTTCGCTTATGGGTCGGGTATCGAACGAGAATGGCTCGGAGCTCGACGTCCGCCACGACTTGAACGTAAGAACCGGCGTCTCAAGCTCCTTAGCCGTTACCAAAGACAGATAAATCTGGATGGTGTAGCCCCATGAAAAAGAGATAAACCAATTCCGGGTCGGGTCATGGCAGAAGCTGTGCTGGAGGATCCGGCTTGGATCAGTCTTGTAGGCCGAGACGAGTCTTCTTAGTGCGTCTATTTGAGTCGTCCCCGGAAATATTGGGTCAACATAGTCGAGGTGGTGTAGCGATACCAGAGGAGCCACCAGATGCGCAGCCAGTAAACCGTATGGATTGCCACGTATGTCAACCTAGATTTGACCATGCAAGGAAAATCATTTAAATGCCGATATTATGGTTTCAATTCTGATAGAAATTTTATTTATATAGTTGCATCAATATGCCTTGAGACTAATTTTGGAATTTCACTCTCTTTCCATTCGAATATTTTAGAAACGAGTTATTATTATCAATGAATTACTCGTTTAAGGCATAAACGAGTTATAATTTCCATAACTCTGATATTTGAAAATATAATTTAAGGCATTAAGAGTACTATTAACTAACATAATATCGTGATTTGAAGCTTCTTTGACCAAAAAAGAAGAAGAAAAAAAAAGCTTCTAAACTCTTATAACAACTTGAAAACATGATATTTTAAAATTATGAGTCTAATGATTTTTTCAGAGTTTTAAAAAGCAAGGAATAAGAAATTTTGAACGTTTTAAAATTTAAACTTAATATTTAAATAAAAGGAAATTCAGAATTTAACGGGAATCTTAATTTATTTTAGCTAACAATTCTCTATAAGGGCAATTCTCATAAATAGTACAAAATCAAGTTTTTGTGGCACAAATAGTACACATTTTAATTTATAACAAAAAATAATATTTTTATTTTTATTAAAACGCAATTTTCTTATATAACATAAATCTCATAACCTCATATTTTTAGGATATAATAAGTTCTAAACCCTAAATCATACCTCACACCCCATAAATTATAAAATATTTAATTCAAACCAAAAAATTAAATTATTACCTTTTATAAGAATGTTGTTTTTGTCCTAAATGAAAGTGTGTGATAAATTTGGTACAAAAATTTATTTTGGTGCTATTTAAAAAGAATTATCTATAATTAATTAAGTGAAATTTTCTATTTATTTATTTTGTTGGGATTAGCGAATTCCCTATAATGAGGAAAAAAAAAGAAGGAAAATGTGAATATACCTGATGGAATCCTAGTTCCTTTGTTACGGGAACTCCAATCTCGCTAATACAAGCTTCAATCTTCTGATCAGATCCATATAAAGATGCGTATCGATCAATACAACCATCGAGTATCTTTACAAGCTCAGCGGCTAATAGGTAGCTAATTACTATTCCTCCACCACCGTAAGCCATGGCGTAGGAATGAACGATGTCTTGTTCCACGCTCTCGGAATTTCCTCCGATATAATACATTTGATTATGATCGTACTTATTTAAAACCGTTATAAGATTTTCCACAAAGAAAACGGTGTCATCGTCACCCATCACGAACCATCTCACGTTCGTTAACCCTAGTTCAAAAGTCTCTTTGATGATTCTTGCCATTCGTATAGCCGATCTTGAACCATACCTAAAAAAAGGACATCGAATAAATATATTAAAAAAAAGACATTGTCACAATATATTTGTTTTTGTGGTTAAGCATTTATAAGTGATATTTGATGCTTGACCTAACTAAGTTAACAAGTGAAATAGAAAAAGTTTATACCAGCAAGTGTAATTGAACCGGGAGGTGTCGGCGGAGACTTGGTACGGTGGATAAGTCGGGAGCCACGTCATATTAAGAGGCGGTTCCTCGTCAAGCCAGACGAAGCCGCGGGTGACGTTGGGACGCCACCAGAGTTCGGGGTAGCGACTACGATCTTTCCACGTTTGAATGGAGCCACCAATCCCAAAAACTATGTGGGAGACATCGGTGGCCTCCGAGGACTGATTCTTCCGGAGTATGGTCGAAGAGGAGTTGGTAGTGGAGTTCACATTGTCAGGGCCTAAGCGACGGTGGCCGGTGATGCGGTGGCAATCGGTGCAACAGGAGAAGATGATGTAAAAACAGATCATTGCAACGGATATGAAGATGCATATAGTGAAAAATAGCTTGGCAACGAGGGATAGAACATGGCCTGGTTTTATAGTCGTTTTCGGAAAAATCGACGGCGGTTTGTGGCGGAGCTTAAATGGATCGAAGATGGCCATTTTTTTTTTGATGTTTATAAATATGTGGGATGAGATTTTATTTTGTATCAAGATACAATATAATAAGATTATACGAATAGGGGGTTTAGTGGAAATGATCAAAATTTATATTTTATTGCGAAACAAATTGAGAAAGTCTATATACAACGAATACGAATATTTCACTCCTTTATTTTCGTTAATGAAATATATGATTTCGAAAACCAATCTAGTTCGGTAAGATGCAATCACTACATTGCCTTTTTTGAATTCGGAGGTTTAGCTTCTAAAAAATAAGAATCATTTTAAGCACATGAGATGGACATATATATACTGTGTGACTTCTTTTTTTTTGGCCTTTAGACTGTGTGACTAATGACTATGGCCTTTTAATGCAATCATTGTGATGTTCGTTTATATACTTACATGGCTACTTAAATTATACAAACCTATTTTAAACTTTAAGTAAAAAAAAAAAATATACCCCAAACCCAAAGTACCACAATATTTTTCTTAATTATACTATGCGACCTTAATTTATATTAGAGTTATAAAGTTATAGTACTTCCTACAACTGAGTCCTTTTTTATGGTACTTTTTTCTAATTGCTTCCGTGTCCTAAATCTCATTACCATTTGCTGGTAATATATTGTAGCTAATCTTTCTCTAAACTTGTCCAAGATGAGTTATATGGAAATTGGCAGGGTCGGGCAGTCATCACCTTGTGGTAAATGTAGTATAGATTCTTCGATCGTTTTCAAATATTTTTAATTGAACCCAAATATTCTTAATATGATTATAGTGCGATGGATTTTTTTTTTTTTGACAAAAGAAAGAAATACTCTGTGGTGGACATGAGTTAATCACCAAAAAAAAAAAAAGTGATGGATCCTATGCTGTTGCACATCTATCTTATTATCCTATTGGGCCGAGCAAGGCTAAGTATATTAAAAAAAAAAAAAACTTTCGATTAAAATTAAAACGTGAGTAACCCAATATATCTTTATCAATAAAAAGAGAGTATAACCCAATAGATCTGATAAACCCAATAGTTCTGATACAATTACAAAGCTAGAGAGTCAGAATTTTTTTTTTTTTTTGATAAAATGTGAATTATATTACCATAATAGAACGTTTTATTACAAAAACTTTTTTTAGGCAAAAAATAGAAAAAATTTAACAGGAGCAAACAGAGCATACATAAGATTAGTGGTTATGCATAAGAGAACCAGAGAGAAAGAAGTTTGCCGAAGCCTTTCCGCTTTCTTCTAGCCAGGAGCGTGTCACGAATGGAGCGATCAATTGCTTTGTTGATTTCAGCTGCCGTGGCAGATGAGCTAGTATGGAGACGATTGTTCTTTTCTCTCCAAATCATGAAGACCGTTGCTTGCGCAACAAGACGCTTTAGCTTTCTTGGGATATGTGGTGATGATGTAGATAGCCAAGAGAGTAGGCAAGACCAATCAGCAAATAGGAAATTTGAGAGACCTAGTCGGGACAGAGACTGATTCCAAATCTGGGAGGAGAAGTCGCAGTGAAAGAATAAGTGGTCTCTTGTTTCTGAAAGTCTATCACAAGTGCAACAGTTTGGAGAGGGAGCAATCCCCCATCGATGCAATCTTTCCTTCACCGGGAGACGATCAAGAGAAGAGACCCAGAAGGTAAATGCATGTTTTGGGACATTACCCTTAAACCAAACCGTTTCACACCATGGAACTTCAACACCACGTGGCCTCAGGGATTCCCAAGTTCGACTTGCAGAGAATTTGTTCTCTTCTCTATCTCCTACCTTCCAGTGAAAAGAATCAGAACCTCTGTCTTCGGATGGAGTTTGAGTTTGATTCGGGCAGTTCCTTAAATCCTCCATCCCCTTTAATCTTGATCTTTGCGGCGGTAACCTCCATTCAGTTCCTCTGAGGCTTTCCGCCACAGTTGCTGTTCGAGAGATACCCAATGCTGAAGGACCTTGGTGTCCTAAACAACCAATAAGAGGGCCTAAAGAGCACCATGAATCAAACCAGAAGCTAGCAAGCTTACCATCTCCAACAGAACAGGTAATGAATTGCCTTGCAAAGAGTCTAATATTAAGGATCGAATTCCATAACCATGATGAGGATGATTTAACCTCTGCAGTCCAGAAATTTTCCCTCTTCAACCTGTGCTCTTTATTCCATGCCACCCATAGAGAGCCACTATTAGAGAACAATAACCAGATCAACTTAAGATTTAGAGTTTTGTTCCAAATGCTTATGTTTCTCAAGCCTAACCCTCTTTCAGCCTTTGGAAGACAAACACTATCCCAAGCCACTTTGGTAGCAGCTGTAGAGGTTAGGAAACCAGACCAAAGGAATCTGTTGCAGAGCTGCTCTACCGCCTTAATACATCCCTTGGGAAGAGTAAACGCTGAGAGCCAGAAGTTCAGAGTGCTGTATATGACCGAGGAGATGAGTTGCAACCTCCCTGCAAATGAGAGACTTTTTACAGCCTAACTGTTAAATCTTGATGAAATAGAGTCTATAAGAGGGGAATATTATGCAATTCGTAGCTTCCTATGCATGAGAGGCAGTCCTAGGTATCTAACTGGTAAAGACCCTTTCTGGAAGCCTAACCTTGATAGTGAGACAGTTTCAAACCGACTCAGCCCTGCAGTGTATAACGTTGTCTTTTGTTTGTTCATTTGAAGACCAGAGAGGGCCTGAAACTCATCCAGAGCCTGGGTAATGCCCTCTAGAGAAGCTCTCTTCCCATCAAAAAAAACCATTACATCATCCGCAAAAGCTAGGTGTGAGATTCTCGGGTTTCTACCTTTAGGATGCAATCCAATCTGACCAGCTTCGAATTTTGAGTCCAAGAGGTTTCCAAATACTTCCATTGCAATCACAAACAGAGATGGTGACAAAGGATCTCCTTGCCTAAGCCCTCTAGTTCCTTGAAAATTCCCACATAAGTCCCCGTTTATGCAAATAGAGAAGGAAGTGGTGGTGAGACACTGTCTAATCCAGTTAATGAATATAGGCGGAAATTCTGCTGCAGACAACGTTGTGATAACAAAGCTCCAATTTATTGTGTCAAAAGCTTTCCTTAGATCAACCTTGAGTAAGCTCTATTAGAGGCTCCTTTACGATTAAAACTTTGGACTAACTCTGAAGTAATAGGACATTCTCAACCAGTAGTCTCCCTTGCACGAAAGCAGATTGTGTATTGGAGATAATTTTCGGAAGCACTGCTTGCAGTCTCCTAGCGAGGATCTTTGATATCACTTTGTAAGCAACATTACAACATGAGACTGGTCTAAACTCATTTACCTTATCAGCTCCCACAACCTTGGGGATTAAGGAAATCGCAGTAGCATTCCATTGCCTAAGCATTTGGCCATTCTCAAAAAATTCCTGAACTGCTCTGACAATATCTTCACCAATGACAGTCCAAGATCTCCTTAGAAATTCTGCTGTAAACCCATCTGGACCCGGAGTTTTATTTCTCGGAAGATCAAAAACCTCAAATTTCACATCTTCTGCTCTGACTGGGGCTGTTAGAAGGGTTTTGATATGGCTGTTGCATCTGAAAGAGGTGAGTCTCCTAATCTTGGCCTTTTGATTTCTTGACAGAGGTTGAGAGTCCCCACCAAGAAGATTCTGGAAGTAGCCGACACAATAATCCTTAACCTCTTCCATATCCGTTAGTTTAGCACCATTCTCAGCCATCAAATAGTGAATCTGGTTTGCCGACCTTCGAGTAGACATCATTCTGTGAAAGTAGGCCGAGTTCAAGTCTCCATTCTCCACCCATGTAACCCGAGATCTCTGTCTGAGAAACCTCTCTTCTGCAATAGCAAGGTTTAACCATTTTCTATTGGCTTCTTTCTCTTGTGCTGCCAAACTCGAGGAGGGGTTCAACAATAAACTGTTCTGACATGCAGTTAGCTCTTTCCGTGCTTCCTCCACTCTTAACTCTAGATTAGAATAATGCAACCGGTTTAGCTCTTTTAGTACTTGCTTTGAAGCCTTTAACTTCTTGGCCAAACTGAACATCTTTGTTCCGGGGAAGTCTAGGGATTCCCATCTTTCCTTTACAGCGGCCAGAAAATCTGGATGAAGAGTTATGAAGTTTGAGCATCTGAAGGGCCTGTTCTTCGGAGGCTGAATATTTCCAAGGTGAACACAAGCAAGGCAGTGATATGAAAATTCCATTTCTCCAAAAATACCATAAGAGATCGGAAAAAGCCTTAGACAAACATCATTGATTAGAATACGATCCAACTTTTTCACAATCACATTGTCCTCCTGACTAATCCACCATGTGTAATGGTTTCTCCTGTAAGATAGATCAAAGGTACCAGAGTTGATAAGATATTCCCTGAATTCAGTCATGTCTCACGTTACCCTTGTACTATCATTGCATGCGTCCAATGGGTTCAGAGATTGGTTGAAGTCACCAAGTGTTATATAAGCTTTATTTGTAGTCTTCGGGTCTCTATGGATATCATTCAGATCAGCCCAAAGTTGGCGTCTCCCATATCTACAGTTCACCGTATACACAAATGTTACCACTATCTCATGGCTCACACGAGGTAGCTTGACAATACAACTGATGATTTGGCTTGATTTAAAGATAACTGAGACAGAAGTTTCCTGGTCCCAAGTGATCCAAATCTTGCCAAGCTCAGCATAATCATAGTTTGTTTCATAGCTCCTGTTAGGAAAAGTTGATTTTAGAAACTGTATAGAGTTATGCTCTCTTACACGAGTTTCTATAACACTACCAAAAGAGGCCTTATTATGCCTCATCCATTTTTTGAAGCTTCTTCTTTTTACCGGGTCATTAAATCCCCGGACGTTCTAACAAAAAATATCTGTCATAAAAAATTATGAAGATTTGGGGCCTTTGCCCAGGTTAGTCGACTCTTTACGGAGAAGCTTTTTGTTCCTTATTGAAATTACTTGGTGAAACTCACCTTCCTCTTCAGAGCTTTCTGCCTCCTGTGAAGAGCTGCTAACCGATTCACCACTATCATAGCTATCTCCACTATCTGATTCTGAGGAGGAGGAGTACACTATCTCCTTTCCCTTTCTGCTCATGCCTTCCTTAAATCTTGACAAGGCAATTTATCCAGGCCTATGTCAATAACTAATGAGCCTCCTTTCATCTCTGATATATCATTAGCAATCTATTCGGATTTTCTCAAACCCTTTTTTGAATGCTCTCTGATCTTCTCTGTCCCGACCTTAGCAACAACCGCTTGAGCTAGTGCTGCAACCTTATCAGTCTCTTTCTGGTGAGTCCTATTAATATAGGGTTTACTTTTCCTCTTCTTCTTGGTTTGATTTCCTGCTGAGTCGCGTGTACCCTTAGAATTCTTAGCATTGTCGTTCTTCTTCCGCGGACAAAGCTCTGATTTATGTCCCGAAGATCTGCACTCAATACAAGTGATTGGTGCAGAAGGGCAGCGGTGGATGTTGTGTCCAACGGTTTTGCAGTGCTCACAAGTCGGTGGTAACCAAGGGCTTGAGACTTCAATTCTGTGAATTTCTCCTGTAGAGAACTGCATTTTTATCGCCGGAGAGGCTTTGTGGGGTTAATGATGGTGAACACCCGTGCTACTTCCAGGTTAGTCATATTGAGAGTGGATGGATGGCAAAACACTGGTTTACCAAGCATCCCTGCAATGTGTTCCAGCCCTTCTTCTGAGTAGTAGTGGGGAGGCACACCATGGAAATCCAGCCAGACAGGTGCTGAAGTTAGAACAGGGAGTTTTGGCTTAAGTCCTGGTTCCCATTTCACAACGAACATTGACTGTCCTTCTATATGCCACATCCCCTGAGCTAGAACTCTTCTTCTTGTTTCGGGAGATGGAATTCGGATTAGGAACGCCTTATCAGAGAACTTAGAGACAGTGATGTCCCTAAGTCTACTACTCCAGATTCCATTTGTGATGGCATGAAGAGCTCCCGGTGAAAGAGGATTTCCATGAAATTGGGTGATAATGAAATTATTCCACCTATTCAGATTCCTCGTGATAACTTCATCTGGTATTTTGACACAGAGTTCTCCCAATTCTAGAGTAAAAGGGTCACCTTTCTTCTTCATTTTTGATCCCGAGTTGGAAACCAAGTCAGCCCAAGTCGATTTGGATTCTGCTTCAGAATCAGAGGATGGCTTTGATGATTCTTCTGCAGCCGTTGTTTCTGGGATCTTGGTGGAACTAGACCCGTGAGAATTAGAAGCTGGAGACACTGAGTCAATCTTCCCATTTTTAGAGCCCTGGATCTGACCAGAGGTCTGCTTTGAGGATTCAGATTCAGAATGCTCAGATTTGCTAGATCCAGGAGATGAGCGATGGATTTCCTTAGAGCTTGAGGACTCTGAGGAGGATTTCGATTTCTCCAAGTGAAGAGGGAATTTCGAGGACTCAGAGTGGAGGTGGGATTTGGAGAGGTCGGGAGGGACAAGCGGTGGGGTTTTTTTTCTCTTGGCCATTTTTTTCTGAAATCCTGAGAGTCAGAATTCGGATAACTGATAACTGTTACCGGATGCAGCACATTGGCAGAATCCAGATAACTGGATAACTGTTCTCAGATTCAGACACATAGTTAAAATCCAGATAACTGGATAATTGTTTCCGGATTCAACTCATAGTCATTAAATCAATCGAGAATGTCCAAAATGATTAACCATATAAAGAACAAACTTGAACAAAGGTATTTTACACTCTTGACTTAACATGTTTTACCATAACCAGAGAGGTAGGGAGATTCAGACTTTGATGACGAAAAACTGAGACCACACCCTCGCAGAGTAAGAACAGTCAAATAGAAGATGATCACGTGTTTCCTGGCCAGTTCCACAAAGGAGGCAGTCTGAAGGAACATTAAGACCCCAGCTTAACAGACGATCTCTTGTTAACAGTCTGCCCCTCATGATAATCCAATGGAGAAATGAATGCTTTGATATTCTCTAATTTGAAAACCAGACTGAGTTGTACCATAGAACATTTGGACTATCCTCTTGGAGCGACGACCATGTTCTGCGGTTTGAGAAAATACAGGAGGTTCAGATGGGTCATGTCGCCATAGGTAAATTCCAGTTCCCCTCATTAATTGATTGAGAGACAGTTGCCAGCCTCGGAATGCCTGATACTTGTGGCCCAGCTGGTCCCGTGATGTCGATTAAAGGCCCAAGCGATGTCCAGTTATCATGCCAGAAGTACGTTTGATTTCCAGAACAGAGCTGAGGAGAAAGATAAGGCCTCGCTAGGGCTCTAAGCTTCATTAACCTTTTCCAGATCCAGCCACCAGAGTGTGAATAATCTGATTCCCAAAATTTAAAAAAAAAAATCTGATTCCCAAAATAGTCTTCCTCTTATAACCATGCTCTTGATCCATGAAACCCAAAGTGATCCCGCATTAGTGAACAGCATCCAAATGTTCGCGTATATTCTTGAAAATGACTAACTATTTGGTTCTTTATAATTAGTTTTTCTGTATATTTCTTATACATAACATGCAAGATTCAACAAGAACTATGTTAGTCATAATGAATTCCAATTAGAAATCACTTAGGCAGGAATGGTTTAATTATCAAATTAATGCTAGTTTCGAATTTAGAAATAATTTAAGAATAAAAATATTTTCAAGTTTTACAAAAGATATATACGAGAGAGAGTTTAATGATATATATATATATATGTATATGCATATATATGTGTGTCTGTGTCTGAGTAAGAGTACCTGAATTTTATTTATAAAAGAAATGTGAATAAGATTTTGACGTTAACTTTACAAAAATATGAATTGGACTTTTTAGCTTACAGACAAATATTGCATGAAACACATGTTTCGGCAACAACGATGATGTAACTGTTTTACATAACTTTACCTGTTAAAGCAATCTTAAACTCAAATTTTCGTGGAACAATAACCACGTTTGAAGCTTGTTGCATCTCTTCCCAGCGATTGTTGTATCGCCTCGCCCGTAAAGTTTCGATTAAGTACTTAATTCAAGCTGACCAAAAAGCCAAGTCATTCAATATTGTAGTGAAACTCTAACCTGAGAGTTGTATGTTTATATATAATATTGATGAATGAGACTTGTATGTTATAATATACTTACATGATCTCACTCGTGGACAACTATTCTTTATAATTGGGAATTAAAGTAAAATAAACCAGATAGGTAAAGCGGACCAACCCAAGAATTTTGGTATTTTCTTGTTGGCAGCATCGTCTGTGGAACTTTCGCTTACATATGTACAAGTGTACTTGTGTGTATTACAATTATATTTTAGTTATTTTTCGAAGTCTAGTTGTTACTTTCGAAAAGACTTGTGGGCTACCGTTAACAACTAGTTTTCCTGCAATTTCGATTAGAAATCATATAAACATTGAAATGAATACAAAGATAATAATGTAAAGTTTTTCTTGAACCATGTGTATCTCAAATTATTTGATTTTATTCAATTATGTCAATTGTATGTACATGTATAAAAAAAAGCGAAAAGAAACTAATGAAAGCTTCTTCTTTTCGAAATGTAAATTAACTGCCATTTTATCCGATTTTGCATTTTACGTTTTCAGAGATTTTTTGCTCTTGTTGTAGTAGTTTTATTACTAGCTACTCTGTGATTTAACTGGAAAAAAAAACTCTACATCCCTCTCGATTCTTAAACAATCTAGAATACGACATAATAGAAGAATGAGGAGTTAGATGACGGAAAAAAAAAAAGAGAGAGGTAGAATTGAAGTCTCTCAAAATTTCCAAGTACAATGGCTGATGCCAAGAAACCAACGAGAGAATATCAAAATTCTTCGTATATATATACTAGCCTCGAAGCCACATATAAGCTTTAAACTTTTTCACATGGACTCAAGATTCCTTCAAAATTTTAGATCAGCGCTTTCGGTCGCCAACAATATTTTATACCATCCAACTCAAGGAATATATAAAAATCAGTTAGATATTAAATAACTGATCATGACCATTGTGTTTTCAGTAAATTCTCAGGATTTTGTGGATTATAATATTATTTAAGAGTCATCCAAAATTCCGTGACACTTAATTCTTAGAATCCAGACAAAAATTCTCTTCACATATTATATATATATTGAGTGCTGTCATATTTGAATATAATCTGACTACTGAAATATGTGAGTAATAGTCTTATAGAGAATGTGATTCATTCCCCATGTGAGAACGAAGACTTCACTTCCACCGGTACCTATGCATTATTGTTAAATACAGAGGAGACCGATTCATTATAATCACTAAAATCTAAAGTGCGTATCTAACTAATCCCCAAACCCTAGTAAGGAAAAGAAAGTTTTATTTATTTAAAAGAAAATAATTAGTTTATTGATCAATTAAGTTTCTGTGATCGAAGAAGTTACAAAAGGTAATTTAAACCTTTTTTTATAATCGTACTTTTCTCTCTTCATGTAATTGTGGGATCATACTCGTGTCCTGCTATCATAGTTTTCATTTATCAAAAAAGAAAGTTATATATAGTTTTCCTGCTTCACAACAAATGAGATATCAAAAGCTTCTTGTCACCGGTAGTTAAACTATACTCCGGATTAAATATTTTCCTAGAAGCGATCGATTCTTACTGTTTTTGTCTGTGTGTGTGTTTTTTCTTCTTCTTTTTGATAATCTAAAATATTTGGCCCAATACCATACATCTTCCGGAGCTGAGATCATCCTTTGCTTAATGATTTTTTACAATGGGAATCGAACTCGTGTTCTTCTAAGTGCTAACGTTAGCTTATCTGGATTCATCCACTAATTCAACCTCACATTATTCTGAAGTACTTTTCAAGCGCTTTATGCTACTCCTCCTTTCACCACATCGTGAGCGTCATCAGTAGCTTCATCTTTTAAGACACCTGTCATCGGCAATACCGCAGTGGATTCAGGAAGGTAATAAAAACACACAGGATAAATTATATGCCTGAAAGCTCTCGTAATCAATTCACAAAGAAGATAAAAAGGATTTTCTTATTTTACTGTGGTCATTTCTTATAGATCTAACAGATCATATATAACAACCTTTAGACCTAATAGAGGCCAATATAATGTACAAAGATATATTAATAAGGCTAGAAAGAGGTTTTACATAATTTAGAGATTCATGTATGTCTTTTAACTCTATACCGTTAATTAGAAAATGTGAACTTGTGGATGACAAACATTGAAAAGTCAAATCAAACCAATAAAATACTTTTCATTTCTTTCTTTTTTGTACTTTTAGACTTTTAGTCAAAATACTCAAAACTCATTAATAGATTAGTTGCAGAATTTTCTAGACAAGTAGATCTCGTATATATGTATACCCGAAGATACATCTATTATATTGTTTCTCCTATAACCTATATATGAATGCACCACATAGCCTTAATTTTAAATATACTACGAATATAAGTGGGATTGAGGGGAGGCGACTTTAATTGGTAGGATTTTCCCAAATATGTAAAAAATCTCTTGACCATCGTATCTATAAATAAACTTTGGGTTATATCCTTAGAAAGCTAGAAACAGGATGGTATATAGAAATAGTGAAAATACTAGGGTTTATAGGGTCTGATTTAATGAAATAATTGAGTATAAGCAGATTCTTTCAATGCATTATGGGTGGTTCATAGATATAGTGCAAACCTAGTTTACATATACTATTCTGAAATTTTTATGAACTAGTTTAAGTCTAAGCGATAGAATAGTTGGTGACCCGTGGGGCTAAAAACTTAGGGTAGAGTCTGTAATAGGTTATTTTTTTTTTTTTTTTGCAGTATTATATAAACATATAGTTTTATCAGTTTTAAAGCATATAGTCTTATTAATTAGTTGGTTTTAATAATTATTTGTTGAGACAGAACAAGCGAAAGGGAATATGTGTTGTGACATATTTGGATCTTTGTGCTCTTTTTATGCTTATTTTTATGATTTTGACAGAATTCCATGTTAGGTACTGAGATGCGAGTGTATGTGGAATCGAGCTTGTAAAGCTAGACGTTTCAGAAGGAAGAATTCATAAACAATATTAAATGTTTGAGGTTATTAAAATCTTTCGTTATTGTTTTACAACAAATAAATCGTTTTTTTTTTTTTTTTTTTTTTTTGTAAATACGAACGTATGGGTCAGATGTCGTGCAATTATTATAGAAAAGAAAATATAGGTTGCTTGAATGCTTCCAAGTTGCTTTAGTTCGTTTATCGTTCATTGATGCATGTAAGAAAATTGTTTTATAACTTTTGGTTCATGGAACCTATTCAATTCAGTAGGACCTTTCATTTATACTTTTTTTTACCAAGAACTATAACATTTTTCACCAAGAATGTTTAAGAAAACTTTTGAAGCCATCGAACACACCCATAACTAGTAGAATACGAAACTAATTAACATATATGGGACAATTATTCATCATTCTCTCTCTTTCTGAAATTGTGACAGAAAATATTCCTTCTTCATGTGACTTTATTTTGGATTGTGGTTGCTTCAAATCACGTAAGGAATTATAGATATATATATAGTCAATACTTTTTTCTTATGCTCATATGCTCATCTTCATATTCCTATAGCTTAATCACATCAAAACGTTTCCTAAAAAACTTAATCAGCAGTTGGCTCATCTGACCCCATTAACCAATTTTTTCTGTACGAATAAAATATATCTGCGCCGTATTAGAAATGAACGAATTTTGGTATGCCATAACATGTATATGATTTTTTTTGGATAAAACATAAACTATATGATTCATTGGCGCGGTTTTCTTTTAACCTATAACAATAATAGTAACAGAATGATTTAGGATGCCAATAACTACTAAGAAATGCTTAGAAGTATGAGAACTGGGTATATATATACTTTTTTTTTTGAAAATTGTATATATAATTTTCTCAAGCCTCCTTTACACACAGATACTTTGATACTACCTTTAGATGTTTCATTTTTTATTAACTTTTGTGTTGAATCCATACAATTTATCCCAAAAAAAAAATGCATACATAGACTCATTTTAGACGCGCAAAACCAAGGACAGATAAATCCAACTAACACACATTAGAAATGTTTCTATTTATGTTTTGTTTTATCCTTACCTCTTTTTCGGTAGAGATTCATCGACTCATCAATCAATTTCCCTTCGGTGGATTGGCCCCTAGCCTAAGCTCAAGATCTAAATCCTCAAAGCAACCACCCTTGTGTTTGATTTCCTCGTTTATTGTAGTTATGTCACTCTTACGAGATAAACTTGAAATGAAAATCGACGGTTGGGATGGACTCTCATGTCTTCTTCTTTTCTTACGGATATCACCCGTCTCGATCTCTTCATCATCGCTCCCGGGAGTAGTAATCGGAAAACTTTGGTGGATGACCAGATTCATGCTCACCGAGAGATCAGTGGTGTTTCCAAGATTAACGTTTGCGTTTTGCCCGCTTTTCCATACATCACTCTTGATCTTTCTCTTCTTGTTTCCTTCCACAACCGGAATTTCATAAAGATCACAATGCTTCTGCTCCACAAAAGTACCCGGGCACGACCATGGGGAAGAAGAGATGATATTTTTAGAGTTCTTAGAAGGTTTTACAACGAAAGAAGGTGAAGAGGAAGAAGTATTATCTTGTTTTGGAGGCAAACTGGAAGAAACCCTAGAAGGAGTCACATAGGGTAAAGAAGGAGAAGAAGAAGAAAGGTCAATAACACAAGAGTGTTGAGACTTAAAACAATTAGGTTTAGAGTTAAAAACCAAAGTATAGCAAGAGGTTTGAAGAATATCATCGCTATGGTTGTGAGATGGATACTCCGGAGACGAAGAAGACTTGGAGAATAAGTATTGATCGTCGGATTGCTTAAGCCGTGCTCTGTCTCTCCGGTGAACGTTCATGTGGCCACCGAGGGCTTGAGCCGATCTAAACTCTCTACGGCAGAAGGTACACGTGTAAGACCTCGGCGGCCACAATGATCCAGCAGCATCGTCTTCCGCGAAGGCTAGCTCTTCCCATGATGACTCTTTATTGCTTTTCTTGGGGATCCAGAAGCCAACAGATTTCTCCATTCTAGAGGGGACAATTGAGAATTGATGGAAAACCCTAGAAGAAATTATTTTCATCCATTTTTCTTTTGGGTGGTTAGAACTTAGAAGAACCCTAGATGATTAATATTAGGTGGTGGATTACGGAAAAGATCAACAAATGGTGTAATAACAATAATGGAGGTCAAGATGTAATAAAAATAAATTAAACCAAAACGAGTGGAGAATTTTAAAGAATCGATGGATTATAATTTATTATATTAATTAATTTGGACCATAGGGCTTTATGAGGCAAGGTATATATCATATTTGACACGAACTTTGGATTTTAGTAAAAGTTAGCTGAGTGATCTAAAATTTTCCTGTTTGCGTGTTCCAAGTGGCTATCCACAACTAAGCGTATATAATTAATGCTTTAAATTTTGTATTGTATTATTCTTGTGAATCTACAGTAGTTGTAAGATTGCAAGTCTGTGACGTAATGTAATCCGTATATACACATGCTATACACACACATACGTCTATGTTTTTCTTTGAGGTGATTTTTATAAAACTATTTTCACTTGATGAAATGGGTTCTAAATAAATTTTTTTTTTGTTATAAATGATATTTCACTATTAATTTACTTTGTCTAAAATATTATTAAATGAAATAGCATATTATATCAATAGTACTTTATTGATAAATTAACTAGATTATTAATGTGATACTTCATTTAACCAAAACACTTATTAGAAAATGATTGAAAAGTATTTTTCAGTTAATCGTTTGTGTCGTTGTTCAAGGTTCTACTACTAACTAGTTACCGAAGATTATTGAACTTACAAAAATAAAACCACACGAACGATATCTAGCTCTACAGTTGTTATATCAGTCATCAGATATCACAACATATCTCATACGAATCCATGTGGCGAGAATAAGTTTTTTTTTTTAAGGGGTTTACTTAGAATAGTATTGATAACGTAATATGACGTAAGATTTTTTTTGTTGGTTGGACTATGTAAGATTTTCGTATCTTGATTACGCCATCTTCCCTGATTTTACAAGTGCTTAAAAAAACCATTTTTTTTAATGATATGCATATTCAAGTTTATGTGCTTATATTTCTCGCAATAATAAAATCATATATACGAGACTTATTCAAATCATAGCGAAGATGGATAGCGAGACCAAACTAAGATTTGGGCTTTGACTAGTCAAGGTCCATATGAATACAAAATAAATGGGCCTTAGGTTAGAAAATATGAACAAGAGATTTTCAAATAGCTTAGGTTTTGGATTCATAGCGATCGTTAGAGTTCTTGATATCTGTAATCTCTTGATGCAAACTCTTTAACTCTTTCAAAGTGGATTTCTGAGATATCTATCAAAGCACGAGTTTGTTCCACCACATCTACGAACACATTAAAAACTCATTTATTTTTCTATATATATTTTGATAAATGGCTTTCTAATTATTAATTTTTTTTTTTGGTTAGCTTTCTATTTTTTTTTTTGTTTTCAATCCTAAATAATATGAACACCAATATTTTCCTGTTGAACTTTTTGTTTCATATCTTAAAATACTTATGATCAGGGGCGGAGGACATTGAAGGTAGGGGTATCAATTGACACCCATGGATTTTAATTTTCTTTTTAATGTTTGCAAATATTTAAAATTGACACCCATAATAAAAACTAATTGACACCCATAAAATATTTAAATGTAGGTTTACGCCAATAAATGTATCTAATATTGTAGCCCAATTCAGTTTTTCAAACAAAATAAACAAAGTAAGCCAATGAATTAAACTCAATAATAAAGGAAAAATGAATTAAGCTTAATAATTAATTTAAAAAATCTAACTACGTAACCCTAGCCATACTATTACGTTACTTTATTTTTTTTCTATTCAGATTCTTTTTTTTTTTTCAATCGACATTTTCTTCTTTTGTATCTAGCAATTCTACATCTACTTTTTAGGTAAAATTTTATATCCTTTTTAGATTATTACATTAGTTAAATTTTACACACACAAAATTTACCAATCATTTTTAATTTGAATGGTTTAAAAAAAATTAATTCCCCTTTTCACAAAAAGTAATTTTTAGACATTATCCAAAATCCAAACTATGAACTTATCCAAACAAGGTTGTCTACATTGAATGTTGTTTCTCTGCAATGAATATTGTGAAAAAGATTTTACATAATCGTATTAGTGATTCGTTTTTTTAACAATTGTCTAGTTTATTTTAGGGATTGAAAAACTTGTAGTTGATACTGTGACAAATGAAATTATGATAAAAAGTTTTGAAAATATAAGTGAGCATTGGATACATTTTTAAAATGATTATTTGTAATGTATAATTTTATTTTTAATGATTATTTGTAATGTATAATTTTATTTTTTAGTGGAATTTATGAATTTTGAACCCATGACTAAATATCATGGCTCTGCCACTACTTATGATATCTAAGTTTTAGAGAAAATACAAAACTAGTAACTCATAAGAATTTACTACACACTTGGATTTACTGGTATGATGACAATTCTTATTTGTTATAAACATTTACACTTTTACTGTTAACCTAAAAAGTCTATAAGCTCAATCCAATAAGGGATTATAAGATATAATCATAGTCACCTAACAACCAGATAAAACAAACATTAAATCACAACAATAGTCAGTCATACTCAATTGGCTTCTTCAATAGCAACGGATTAATTAATTCCTTAATAGCCAATTTATAGCTTTAAATTCTGACTATACCTGATAGCTTAGACTATTAGTGGGCACAATTCGTAAGCCTCTCTTATTTTATTTACTTCCCAAACGTCATCATTTAACAAATCTTTTTTTGACATCACACATTCTTTTCTACAATAATCCAAACACATCTTCCACTTTTATAGTAAGATATATTTCCCATTATTAAAAGATTTTATACAATATTTTTTTCGTAATTTAATTAATTAACAACTATATACACATCCGCGAAATCCATATAATTATTAGATTGATTGATATATCACGACCGGTCAACAAAAACTGAGGCCCGCACGAAAGAACTCTTAACCAATATAATTTTGATTCACAAAAAATACAAGTTTTCATCAGCAAATACAGTATAATGGAAAATTAACACTCGTTGGAAAATATCGTTTTGTTGAAATGTTTCTAGTAAATCTGATATAGATATATAAATACAAAGTTTGTTTTTCTATGTATAGCAAGTAGACTCTATAATATTAGAAGAAGAAGAAAAGTATAACATCATTTGAAAAAGTCTACAAAAAATGATAAAATTTATAATCATGCCTTTCTAAAAATACAGTAAAGTAATTTAGACAGAAGAAATTACAAGTTTACAATTTTCCAACAGTCCAGCTGCATACCATTATCAAAATTGGATATGGATAAACTTAATTTCACATAAAATATATATTAATAGTTCTACTGAAGAAGATAAATCCATTGGACCAGCCGCGGTTTCATATCAGTTTGAATGTAGCTTTCAGATTCTTCCTGTAGCCAATTTTCACATTTAAAGGTTGCTTCTCTTTTTAATCTTCAAACTCATATATAATATTTAAATACTAATGACGTGGGAAAACTTGTGGATACAGCAACAAATCATGAGATGCCACGTGACAATCTTGATCTCTCTATAAGACCAAACTACTCTGTTTCTTTGGCCGCTATAGCAAAAAATAATAATATCAAAGGAGAATGGAGGGTTTAATTCCGTTTGTTTACAGAGCTGTCATGCAAATCCGTCACGGTGACGGATCACAACTTTCATCTTCTTACTACGTTCGTCTTCCGGGTGATTCAGGTCGGTTTGTAAGATCCGATTTCGAAGTATCGGGTCTTGGATCTTCTTCTTCCAATACGGTGTCGTCGAAGACCACCACCACCACGGCGTTTGCTGTTTATGGGAGAGTCCAATCACCCGTTTCTCGTCGGGTCATCACGTGACGTGATTCACATGCGATCTGAAGATGCACGTAAGGGAAGGTTTCGTGACTTTTGTGTGTGTTTTATATTCTTATGGGTTAGATTTGGAGCGGTCGAATAAAACATCGGATGTAACCATCGGTGTGGGAGATTCTCTAAGCATGAGCTTTTAACCCAAAAGGGTAAGTCTCGTGGCTTTTTGTGTGTTTTCTTGTAATTGTAAGAAATTTATATGAATATAACATTATTTAGTTTATCGTGTACAATTATGTGAAATGTTTAGCTTACGGATTTACCGTGTTGTTAATTTTTTTTTTCATTTTTAATAAACTAAAATTGTACAACTTGGAGTAAATTATTTGGGGACAACGAAGAGCACCTGTCACAAATAATTTGTTTACATTTAATTATTTCGCCAATGATTTTCTCTTTGGGTTATCTTTTTCTGGAAAAACATAAATATGAATCAATATTTTATTTCATGATATAAAGATCGCAAAATAGTAAATAGATAAATAGCTTAATTTTTACACTTATTTGCATTAAAAAAGTGGTAGCAAAATCGTAAACATAATCGGAAATCATAACAGTTACAAAATAATGCGTAAAATTAACAACTATTCATCTAGATTGCATAGAAACTCTATCCGAGATTCATTGCCCGTTTTCAAAAAGTTTCAGAAACGAAAACTCGATGGAAACACGTTACCAAAAAACTATCATTTAGAAAAACGGTGGAAATGTCTATTTACGTTTCGGAAACGCGATGAAACTTATTTTTATTTATTTAAAAACTTATTAAATAAATAATTTGGAAACATGAGATATGCATGATATATATTTTTTTACCTTTAAAATCCTAAACAATTAATAAAATAAAGTATTGATTGGATTTTTGTTGTTTCAAATATTTTTTAATATGGTTTTTACGTTTCTAACATGTATCCATTTTATAATTTTTTGAAAAAAATTCGTTTTTCGCGTTTCCATACATTTTGCTTCTGCATACCTATTTCCTTCTGCATACCTATTTCCGTTTCCATACTACTTATCTATTCATTTAAAAAAAAAACTATTCATTTATGATTTTGACATTATGTCATTGTACAACTAAATGCTAAAAATGCATGTTATCTATTGCATATATTTTTGTTAAAAAATAAAATTAAAGACCCACTATAGTGAAAGGCCCATTACAGAAAAAGCCTGAAACGTGTCATGTGTCATCGGCCACCTGTCATCATTATTCATCACCTTGTCTCTTTTAAAATTTTTTTCTTTTCTTTCCATTCTGTTCAATAGAATAATCCCGATTATAAAAAAATGGCAGCTCCGATTCGATTCTTCGAGCTGAACACTGGTGCCAAATTACCGTCGGTCGGTCTCGGAACCTACGCTTTGGTCCCGTCAACGATCGAACAAGCGATTAAGGTATTATACGTCTCTTCCGATCAAATTTTGAGCTTATTACTATGTCTTTGATTATAAAATTTCACATAACATACATACATACTTGTCTTGTCGATTTTAGATTGGATACATGCACATCGACTGTGCTTCGATATACGGTAACGAGAAAGAGGTAAAATTTTCTAGTTACTAAGTTTTTTCTTTTTTACATTAACAATTTTTCGATGTTATAAATTTCATTTGACATTGAAACGTGATTTTTTTTGTTCCCTTAAATTTTGAATGGTAATCAATTTTTTTCCCTGTGTAAAAGTGGAAGTTATAGTTTTGAGGGCTCGTGGTGGCTCGAGAATCCCAATTGAGCTCAGATTATGTTTTGATGTTTAGTTTATGGAGTTGAAGTGTTCTGCTTCTACTTATTTCGTTGTTCTCACGTTATGATTTCGTTTATTTAGATTGGTAATATACTGAAGAAGCTTATAGATGATGGTTTGGTGAAGCGCGAGGAGTTATTTATCACTTCCAAACTCTGGTTTGTGTTCTTTTCCTACCAAATTTCTCCTTTTGAACATATGCCTTTTCTGGTCTGCAACACATATATGTTCATGTTTTTTATTGGTTCTTCAGGTGCAATGATCATTTGCCTGAAGATGTGCCTAAGGCACTGGAGAAAACATTACGGGACTTAAAGATTGACTATGTTGATTTATATTTGGTACATATTACTTAGAAAAATCTAGCATCTTATATTCTGCTTAGAAATTGCTTCCATTTTGATTTGTTTTTTTTTGCTTTTATTAAAGATACATTGGCCAGTGAGCTTGAAGAAGGATTCAACTATGTCAACACCTGAAACATTTACTAAACCTGACATACCAAGTACATGGAAAGCAATGGAAGCTCTCTACGATTCTGGAAAAGCTCGGGCAATTGGCGTAAGCAATTTCTCGTCTAAGAAGCTGAAAGATCTTCTTAACGTGGCACGTGTAGTTCCGGCTGTTAACCAAGTGGAATGTCACCCAGTTTGGCAGCAACATGGTCTTCATGAGCTATGCAAATCCAAAGGAGTTCACTTATCTGTGAGTATACGAGTATTCGAATTTACGATGTCTTTACGAGTATGAATTAACGAAGATACGATCATTGGTTTTGGGTTGATGTTAGGGTTACTCTCCGTTGGGTTCTCAATCTAAGGGAGAACTTAGGCTAAAGGTTCTTCAGAACCCGATTGTCGCCGAGGTTGCAGAGAAACTTGGAAAGACCACCGCTCAAGTGGCTCTTCGTTGGGGACTCCAAATGGGTCATAGTGTTCTACCAAAGAGCTCGAGCGAGGCTCGGCTCCATGAGAATCTTGATGTTTTTGATTGGTCCATACCTGAAGATCTGTTTTCTAAGTTCTCTAACATTCCGCAGGCAAGTTCTTTCCTGTTTTTCTTTTGTTTCTGTGGTAGACCATTCAGGATTCTAAAAACATCCTTCATTGAAGATTATATGATCATCGAATCATGGTTTTCACGCCTCTTTTAAATCTTGCAGGAGAAGTTAGTCCGAGGTACTGAGTTCGCGCACGAGACAAGCTGCTTCTATAAGACCATTGCTGAGCTATGGGACGGTGAAATTTGAGAAACTTCATCTAGACTTAAAGGACAGTGAATTGTATTGTATGTTTATATAATCCTTCATGTTTGTTCTCGGTGAGAAGCCTAACACATGAAGTTTTCATGAGGCTTCGGCAGTTGCTTCCTCTTCAGTCTTCAAACAATAAAACGTTTTCAACTACGAACTCTATAGTCCAAACTCCAAACTACGAATATAATCCTTCATTCGGGTTGAAAATTTTCTACAAACTGCAACAATTATGTATGATTAGAAATCGAATTTTAAACCTTGAAAACAGGTACAAACTTTAGAAAATATCTAATCTCTTAAAGTTATTTATACTGATCTTATACATCTAAAAGTTTGTAGAAAGTATATAATGACACTAAACTTGTCACAATAACATATATCCAACGTAAGGAATATTAGATTGCGAATCATCCACATCCACATGTGTAGTTTTAAATTTTTTTAAGAAGTTGAAGAATATAATTTTTTATATATTAATGTTACATTTTATGTAATTATTAAAAGAGAAAATCTCAATTCTCCAATTTGTTCTCTTCAAAAGGAAAATACAAGGTCACCATTGCCACTACAAGAAAACATGTCCATTTCCGACTAATAATATTGGTCAGAAATTTTTCGTCAAAAAAATATCGGAAATTTGTCGGTCAAAAAAAAAATTAGTCAGAATTTTATAGAAACTTTACCGACTAATTTCCGACTAATTGTTTTTGTCAAAATTAGTGGAAAATAAATTTTCATTTAGTCAGAAATTTGCCTAAAATATTCTGACTAATTTTTAACTAAATTTTCGACCAACTTCCGACCAATTTCCGACTATATATATAATTATTTAATAAATTTAATTTAATTAAGATTTTTAGTAATTTTTTTAAAAATATATATAAGTTTTGAAAAAATTTCCGATTAATATTAAAAATTTAGCCAGAAATTGGTAGGAAATTTCTGACCAATTTTCGACTAAAATTTAATTTAATTAATTTTTTTTATAGTCAGAAATTTCCGACCAATTTCCAACCGACTTATTTTTCTAATAACCCACATGATTATTTTCTTCCAAATCACTTCTTATTTTCAAACATCTATCTACCTTCTCTTTATAATCTCTCTAAACTCTCTAAAATCTATCTACCTTTTCAAACATCTATCTACAAATTTTAAATCTCCAAAACTTTATAAAATCTTGCCAAACATTCAACCATTTAAGATATTAATTTTACTTGTTTTTAAAACATTTCCATATTTAATTTTTTTTATTGTTTATTAAAATCTTTTATTTCATATAAATCTTTGATATAAATTCAACCAACAAAGTATTTGTTTTGATAATTTAACCTTTTTTAAAATATATAAATATTTCTGACAAAATTTTGACTAAATTTTTAATATTAATCAAAAATTTGTCACAAATTTTCTGACAAATTTCCGACTATTAATTAATTTTAATTTTTTTTTTAGTTTTTTTAATTTGATATAGTATTAGTTAGAAATTTTGTCAGAAAATAGTCAGAAATTTTTGACTATTTTCCGATAATTTTTTTTGCCATGAGTCCTATTACAATTAATTTTGGATTATCGGAAAATGATCGGCATTTATGACTTTCCTATTAAATTTCTACTAAAACCTCTGTTGGAAATGGGCTTGTTTTCATGTAGTGTGCAAATGTACACATGTCACACTCGAGATTAGTAAAGACGAAACCTAAGAGGAATATATTGGACTGAATATTTAAAGAGATTTAAGTTTTAATGAGTTTTGAGATATACAGTAAAACCTCTATAAATTAATAATGTTTGTACTTTGATATTTTATTAATTTATAGTGATATTAATTTATTTATAAATTAATAAATATTAATTTATAGTATAAAATAATATTTATTAATTTATTTATATTTTTTTCAAAAATTAAAAATAAATAAATTAAAATTTTCTGATCTAAATAAAATTAATGTATTGTATATTATAAATTTTAATACTCTCGGACTTAAAAATTTAAAATTAAAAAAAAAATTATTTTGATAATAAATAACAAAGATTATAGATGAATTCACTTAGATAAACAATTAACATAAATTTTAAATTTATGATTAGTAATCTTAATTATTGTATTTGAACAGTCTATACAATTATTGAAATAATAATTATGCATATTTATAATTTAAAAATTTATAGAAAATTTTGTTTTATTTTCTGAAAAAATTACTTACATTATAATAATAAGATAGTTTAAAATACAACATAATCTTTTCTTATATAAGAAAATTTATTTATGGGTTTTAACATAAATTCGTAAAAACAAAATTAGATTTTCTTTATATATATATATATATATATATGAAAATTTACATGATTACTAATTTATGTTATTAATGGAACCATATATTTACATAGAGATTCTAAAAAAATTATTATCTTATTATCTTATCGAATTTTGTTCATTTTTACACCGCTCCGACTTGGGACCACCAAATTTTATTAATTTATAGTATTTATTAATTTATCGAGTATTAATTTATAGAGGGTCTATTGTATAAGGAGATGTATTCTGAATATTTAATGAGTTTTGAGATGATTTGGTGAATTATGAATTTTATTATTGAATTCTCTAAAATCTCATCTAAAACCATAAAATTTTGATATTTATATTTTTAACTAGTAAATACCCTTAAATCTCATCTGAAACTTTTAAATTAAATTCTAATAATGTTTTCAATAATAATGAATTTAAATATAAAATTTAAAATTATTAATCTAATAATAATATATTTAAAAAAAATATATTTCGATAACACATAGATTATCAAACTCAAGTCTCTTCTAAATACTGAATTCAATACATTAACGATAAGATACAACCACCGTCCATAAAATAGTCAACATGGGACAAGTCAATATGAAGAATTGCCGACAAAAAAAAAAGGAATTAATGGAAGAAATCAATTTCGCCACGAATCTCCCGCCACTGTCGCTCTCACTTCCTATCCTTTTTTGTTCTTGAAATAGTGAAAGTTGGAAAATGTTGTGTGCGTTGAACAAACACCAGATCTGATAATGACGAACGCGATTTCATTCTTCGAGCTCAACACCGGCGCTAAGATCCCATCGGTTGGTCTAGGAACGTGGCAGGCCTCTCCTGGCCTTGTTGGTGATGCCGTCGCCGCCGCTGTTAAGGTTCGTCGTCTTTTCGTAGCTTCCGATCTCTTTAACTTCTCCGGCTTGATGATACCATACTGTGTTTTAGAATATATCATTATAGCTCTCTGTTTCTATTGGAGTTTTCATACGTACGTAACTGTAACACTGAAGATGTTTGATCTTAAAATTGTGATGCAGCTCGGTTATCGTCATATTGATTGTGCTCAGCTCTATGGAAACGAAAAAGAGGTATAATAAATACTGTTATTGCTTGATTTAGCAAAGCTGAATAATTCTATCTTTTGATTGGTTCTTGGATTCACCTTACATATGTACCTATCATTCTTGACTGTCTTTCTTATCTTGATGGCAATAGTCATTAATGAATTTTTTACATATTTGATTGATCATATGATCTATGGATTGTGGTGATGCGAGAGTCATTAATTAACATGTGTATTTAGTTTTTTCAATGGTCTTCTTTAATTTATTACGTTCTCATGAATCTTGTTGTTTTCATGTGTTCTGTCTTGTTGTGTTTCCTATGAAAATACTGAAAATATCCTTCTCCTGTTGCAGATTGGGGTAGTTCTGAAAAAAATGTTTGAAGACAGTGTAGTGAAACGTGAGGAGTTGTTCATCACCTCCAAACTTTGGTATCTTGAGTTATATTGGGTTTATCTAATGTTTATACTGTGAAATATTTGTACCTTTAATCATTTTGCATTTTGTATCATCAAAGGTGTACTGATCATGACCCTCAAGATGTCCCAGAGGCATTAAACAGAACTCTACAAGATCTTCAGCTTGACTACGTCGATCTTTATCTGGTAAACATCACACAGTTTATGTTTGTTTAGATCTATGCTTAAACATAACTTCTTGTGGGGAAAGGTTTAGTGCGTAACAGTTTGTTTGTGGTCTTATTGTTATTGAAGGTGCATTGGCCTATACGGATGAAGAAAGGTTCTGTTGGAATTAACCTAGAGAACCTTTTGCCTGCTGATATTCCTAGCACATGGAAAGCAATGGAAGCAGTCTATGATTCAGGCAAGGCACGAGCCATAGGTATTAGCAATTTCTCCACCAAGAAACTAGCTGATCTCTTAGAGTTAGCTCGTGTTCCTCCTGCTGTTAATCAGGTCGAATGTCATCCTTCTTGGCGACAAACTAAGCTACGAGAGTTCTGCAAATCCAAAGGGGTTCACCTCAGTGTAAGCATTATTGAATACTCATACTCCAATAAATTGCGTTTCACCATAACTTATACATTGGTTGATATTGTAGGCATACTCGCCATTGGGTTCTCCAGGGACAACTTGGCTCAAAAGCGATGTTCTGAAGAACCCTATACTAAATATGGTAGCGGAAAAACTCGGAAAGTCCCCTGCGCAAATCGCGCTTCGATGGGGACTTCAAATGGGTAACAGTGTGCTTCCCAAGAGTACCAATGAAGGAAGAATTAAAGAGAACTTGGATGTTTTTAACTGGTCAATACCTGATGACTTGTTTGCTAAGTTTTCTGAGATTGAACAGGTACGTTCTTCACATGATCATTACATAAACTTAGTTGCTCTGCTCTTCGTCGGTTTGATCAAGTTATTGAGAGTTATGTGTTTGGATTTAATGCAGGCTAGGCTATTGAATTGTTCCTTCTTTGTTCATGAGACACTGAGTCCTTATAAGTCTCTTGAAGAATTATGGGATGGCGAGATTTGATTTTTAGCTGATCTATTTGTTTCATCAAATAATATGAACTTGTCAATTTCTTACATAATCATTTTACAATCACATTTGTTTTAGTTTTGAATTCTAATTGAAAAGGTTATGATTATACATTTGCAATGTATTGTTGTCATCTCAAATCGAAAATGTAATGTTCGCATATGGTTGTGAACGTATCAAAGCCTAAAAAAATATAATCTCAAAATAATAAGGATTTAATCAAAATTGAACGTGTCAATAAGTTTTTTTTTTTTGGATGAATTTTTTCCTGAATGGGTCAACAAGTTGTAACTCTGAAACGGCATATTCTAAAATCTCACAATAGGAAAAGTAAGCAATTTAAAAATTTATAAGGAACATAATCATTTTTCTCTTTGTCTAACTCAAATACCTTAACAAATCATATGCTAATCTAGAACTTCTTAGATTTTACTCATATGTCTCTGCAGTAAAGATAGTTTCGTATAGAATGCATAAACCTTGAGTTGTTGCCGTGAGAAATACAAACAAAAAAGAAAACACACAAATAGATTTAATTGGTTTACCAATATAATGTTGGCTACGTATACGTTCATAGAGAAGAAAATTATTTTTAGTAGGTGCACAATAACCTCAAGAAGGAGAGAATTTATAGAATCTTATCATTAATTCATAAAGTGATTGGGCCCGCAAACTAAGCTCAAACAGAGAACTTAACATGAAACTGTGAACTAATTGGTGATGGTCTAATGGTTCACTTGAGAAAGAGTTGCTTTGTTAGTCTAGGCCAGGAATTACCCCCCAAATCATCGGCTCATAGGCATATCGCCCCATTAACCCCGACTCGCTGATCGGATAGCAAGACCATGTACTACCGCAGGTAACAGATGATCAGTTTAAAAACATATCAACACAATGGTGTATCAAACCAAAATTTACATCAATGACAGGGAAATTTGAAGTTATTGGATTTATGTGACAATTAGACACATACATTAACATATATAATTTGTTTTCTTTGACATCAAGACACATACATATATTTCTGCAGAGGAAATTAAAACAACGTTAAAAATAAAATCAAAACACACCATAAGCCATCAACAAGTAAAAAATCCATCACAAAAGAAACTATTGCAAGTCGGTTCCGACTACTGTTGAAACAGCCAACTGGACTGCTACCGTAACAGTTACAGCTGCTACAGCCTTCATGGCTCCAAGAAATCCCGGCTTTTTATCTTTCTTTTTAGGCGTGCTTGAACCTGACTTAGAATCCACTTTTGGAGAAACCGGATTCATGTGTGGATGATGATGACCACCACCACCATGAGGGTATGGCACAGAAGGACTCATATGTGCAGAACCAAATGGGTTTCCTTGACCATAGTGGTGCGGTGACGATGGCTGTCCCACATGATCATGCAGCCTTCTCTGCTTTGTTACCGTTGCATCCGGAGACGAGGCATGCATTGGAACGTGTGTGCAAAGCGGGTGAGATTCAAAACTGCATTGCTTGCATTTGTAGAACATCCCTTGGATGTAAAATCGGCAAACATAGCACGAACGTTCAGTCATGTGCTTGGGACCGCTGTATAGGCTGAGCTCATGATCAGGAGCGTGCCATGTGTTTTTGAGGCTTCGAGGACACGTGGCGCAATATTCATGGAGATCATAGTCGCAGTCGCTGCACCGGTAGGTCTTGCTGTGGCCGTACAGTTTGCAACCATCGCACGTGTATGTGCCAACAACGTTGACTTCGGTCAAGGGATGGTTATGCGTGAAATGTTGAATTGTGTTTAACATCTCAACTTGCTGATTTTGGGGGTTGAAGAGAAAGCTTTTTGATCTTGATGCTTAGAACTCTTTGAAAAATATGCAATAACGTCTTGTGTGGTATTCTAATTGATACAAAAATTATTAGTTTAGTTGACTTTTGTGGAGTTGACTGATCATACGGAAGAAAAAGTCACTTATGTTAACATTTTCTGTTTCAAATTGTTGATATTATACATGAATTTAAGCTGAAATGTTCTGTTACATGACTGGTTTTCATTTGGAACGTGTATTCAAGTTTTCAACTATTACGATATAGTGTTAAATGAATAATATATACATGTATAAACTGAGCCCCAACAAGCAATAATATATATATTTTTCATGTCGATGATGATAACTGTGTAATTTGGATGGCTAATACATTAGTTGGTTCTGATTCAAGAAACAGAACCATGTTTTAAAGCTGTGAAAAGTTAAAATAAAATTACTCTTCGTTTTTTTTTTGCCTTATGAAAGTCATCTCATTTTAAACCCTATAATATAACTTATAAAATATACTCTTTATTTTTTAAGAAAGAAAATCAAGATTACTCTGTTATTTTAGCATCAATAAAGTTGTTTTATTTTATTTTTCTATGGAAAAAAGGTTGTATTTAACCGATAATGTTATGAAGCGAATCAGCGATGGCCTACTAGCTTCCTCACTATGCTTGAGTGACAATTTCATAAACCCTTTATGGGCTAAAGCAACTCCATTATACCCAACTCATACTTCTTGTTGCCTTCTTTTGTGGGTCTTATACCACAATTTCAGTGTTATTTATTGGCTCAACGCTTTTCTCATTTCACATTAAAGCCTTGAAAAAAAGAAAGAAAGATACATCTCGTAGCTCTCTGATAATGGCAGATGAAATCAGATTCTTTGAGCTTAACACTGGAGCTAATATACCTTCCGTCGGCCTCGGAACATGGCAGGCCGATCCTGGTCTCGTCGGAAACGCAGTCGAAGCCGCTGTTAAGGTTCCGTCTGTGATTTTATAGCTTTCTGGTTCTCATTTGTTTTTGTTGAGTCAGACTAAATTGATTCTTCTACTTATGCAGATTGGTTATCGCCACATTGATTGTGCTCAAATCTATGGAAATGAAAAAGAGGTAACCAAAACTCATCGTTAGGAGCTTGTATATTCGTTGAGAGTATGGTTCTGTTTCTTGTATAAGTTTTGATGAATTGGTTCAAGAAAAGTATCCTTCTTTAGTTCAGTTTGATACTTAATTTTGTCAGATACTGCTTGATTTCCACAAAAAAAGTTGTGTTCTTGCTTATGCGTTGTGCTGTGTATTCACAATGAGTTTGCTTAACACTGCTCATTTTTATGTTGCCTCATTTGTGAATTCCCAACAGCATTAGGCTCGCTGCTCTCTTTATCTTCTTGTCATTACTAAATAAATGAATGATGTGTAATGACTGACAGAGCCACTGCCAAACTTTTCTATCTTCCTGTAGATTGGATTAGTCCTGAAGAAATTGTTTGATGATGGAGTTGTTAAACGTGAGGAAATGTTCATCACATCCAAACTCTGGTATTCTGCATCACTCTGCTTTAAATGCCTTAGAAAGATTATTTCTTTATAATCATTTGTTAAGTCTGTGTAGCTTTTAACTTTGTTACTTACTCATATGAAAGGTGTACTTATCATGATCCTCAAGATGTGCCTGAGGCATTGAATAAAACTCTACAGGATCTGCAGCTTGACTACGTTGATCTGTATCTCGTAAGTAGTATATTAGAAACGTTTGATTTATTATGCCGATTTATCGAACCATTTCGTTTGATTTGTTGTGATCCTTTCGAAGATTCACTGGCCTGTTAGCCTCAAGAAAGGTTCTACTGGCTTTAAACCAGAGAACATTTTGCCAACTGATATTCCTAGCACATGGAAAGCAATGGAATCACTCTTTGATGTTGGCAAGGCTAGAGCTATTGGTGTAAGCAATTTCTCCTCAAAGAAACTCGTAGATCTCTTGGCAGTGGCTCGTGTCCCTCCTGCTGTTAACCAGGTGGAATGTCATCCTTCATGGCAACAAACTGTGCTCAGGGATTTCTGTAAATCTAAAGGCGTTCACCTCTCAGTAAGTAGAACAATCAAATCCATATTTTTTTTTTGTATAACTGACAAAAGATCTCTCGAAATTCAACAGTAGTTGATATTTTTTTTGTAGGGATACTCGCCTTTGGGTTCTCCAGGGACAACGTGGCTCACGAGCGATGTTCTGAAGAACCCGATTCTAGGTATGGTTGCTGAGAAGCTAGGAAAGACTCCTGCACAAGTTGCACTACGCTGGGGTCTCCAAATGGGTCAAAGTGTTCTTCCAAAGAGCACTCATGAAAACAGGATCAAACAGAATTTTGATGTTTTCGGTTGGTCCATACCTAATGACATGTTATCAAAGTTTTCTGAGATTGAACAGGTAAGTGTTTGTCCGCAAATTGTAGTCCAAATACGTCAAAGAGCGTTCTTTGTTTTGCTCACACGCTTTGGTTATCGAATATTGAAGACGTGTGTTTCAATGTTGCAGGGTAGGTTGGTGAGAGGCATGTCATTTGTTCATGAGACGAGTCCTTATAAGACTCTTGAAGAACTTTGGGACGGTGAGATATGAGACTCATCATTGGTTGTGCCAAATCATTCACCGATTTGTCATAGATCAATTTCAACAATTGTTTCTCCTACGTTTTCAATATTTTCCTCAGAAAATACATTGCTATCCCAATTATATTTGATACCGAAACGATTAATATTACGAAGTTTGGATGCTAACTATTGTATGTTGCGTATAGTTGAAGATGGTAACACGCAGTAAATTTATTGAATACAAAATAACAGAAGCAAATACAGACAATGGAGAGAAAATATAATGGCAAACATAAACAATAGAGATACAAAAACATAATGACATAACGTTACAGACGCATATCAAAACTAACCGTTAAAGTCATCGGAATAGTCTTTGGAATGGTATCCGTTAAAGTCATCGGAATAGTCATCGGAATAGTCTATGGAATGGTGGTGATGGGAATCTAGCGAAGAGCTGATGAGACTGGTGACAACACTAGCTGTTACGTCCGTCAAGAAGCCAAGAATTATTTTTCTTTTACTCTGACGCGGAACTTGACCCTGACCTTTGTTTGGATGGCACTGAGTAGGGTGCAAGTTCGGTATAGACTTAGGAATCCTTTTCTCAGTTGAGGCAGGAGAAGTAACGGACTCCACGTGAGCTGGCTGAGGCACATGGCTCACGTGCTGAGGTAGCCCTGTGCAGAGTGGATGAACATGGAATTCGCAAACCTTGCAACGGTAGTACAACCCCTCGACTGATCCGTCGCAGATGTCGCAAGTATGTTTTGGTCCATTAAAGACTAGCTGAAGCACGTGCTGTGGATGCTTAAAGATGACTAGAGTAGGGGGACACGTGGCACAGTAGTCGTGAAGATCGTAGTCGCATTGAGCGCAGCGGTAGGTCGTCCCATTGCCGCGTGTGTTGCAGCCATCGCATATAAACTTACGTCCGGTAACCAACGTCAATGGATGGATATGGCTGAAATGTTGGACTGCTTCTTGTTCTGGCTTCGACGAAGACATCTCCTAGTTTTTTTTGTTTTCCTTGATAATGGTTTAGATTTGCGAGAGAGAGTGGTGGTATTTAAATAAACAATTTGAAACACGGTTTGGAAAATAAGTAACAATTATCGTTTATTTAACGAAAGAGGTTCTCAACTATCACCCTCAAGGCTCAAGGTCTCATGTAACGCTAATATGGGTCCAAAAACTGCATCTTTAACTAAAATCCATCAATAAGTATAACCCCTGGTTCACGAATGTAAAAACCCTACGCGTACAATGTAGACTGAACATATGTTCAATTGAAATAAAGAAAACAAATTTAAAAACTAGATTTTATTTGGGGCACACAACTGGGGTAGAAAGGGGGTTATATTTGATATTTATGTTTTGAATCTTTTGATGTTTGAAGTGAAATGGCCCGTTTGACAAATATAAAGTTGTTTTCCAAAATACTTTTACTTAATTTAGTTAAACAATTAGATTTTCTATTCATATATCATGTAATTAAAGATCCTTCTTCGCCATCTTTAGTCTCTGTTTTTTAATATCTTCTTTGCCCTCTTTTTTTTGGTGCTTTATGGCACCTACTCTGTTTTATTATTCTCGTTTAACAAATTTAGTGAAATAGACACAAAAATAGAAAATAAAAATTTTATTCAAAAAAAAAGTATCGTTTTTATATGTAATAGATTAGAGAACTAGTCAAGATGGTCCAACACTAGAGATGTTGATATATAAATATATCAAGTTTGTTCGATATTTAATTCTATCCTATCACCCAAGATCTCTTGGAGGTATTATGCCACAAGACATGAAAGACCCTGACTCTGTTTTGTGCTTTATGGCACTACTCTGTTTTATTATTCTGGTTTAGTGAATTTAGTGAACTCGACAAAAAAATACAAAATAAAATTTTTATTCAAGAAAAGTTATCGTTTAAATATATAATAGATTAGAACTAGTCAAAATAGTCCCAAACAAGAGAGATGTTGATATATATGCAAACACTATGGTCGATTCCACTTTAGCCAATGTAGATGCGTGTGTGGTCGCTTACACTTTTGAGCTTCTGTTTATATGTCTTATTTAAAGTGGATTTGCGAATTTTTTTTTAAAAGAAATCTGCTCATCTTCGAATTAGTCAGATTTTACATCGACACCAATGCTAACGAAAAAAAAAAAAAATCCATATTAAGCTCATAACCGTTCCAAGCAATTTAAGGTCAGAAGCGACTAATAAACATTTTTAATTCAAAAAAAAATTAATCTATTGTAATTCAAATAAAAATTGAATAGTAACATTTAAATCACCTATTTTTTTATAAAATAAATTTTATTTCGACACATCAAATTGTTTGATAAAGTGAAATTTAATGGTTATTTTTTAAAAAGTGTATAAAATAATATGAATAAAAATCGATATAACATTTCAAAATGTTTTTAAAAATTGATTTAAATTGTTCAGAGATACTTTGAAATCTATACTAAAATTTTGTTAAATTAAATAAATTCTAATTAGGAAATAGCCAAATTATAAGAATATAGATATAAATAGATGTCTTCTATTTAATTAAAAATTTTAAGTTTTAAAAGGAGATATTGCATTAAAAGGGAAAGTATGGAAAAAGGATGCTTAAAATGTCTTCAAATTAAAAATTTTAAAACTCATTTATTTTTAAAATATTATTTTACATTATTTTTCTTTTAAAAAAAACTTTGAATATGAAAGTAAAAAAAAATTACTTTAAATCTTGAACATATTATTGCTTGCTTTACAAAAAAAAAAAAATGACCAACACGTTTTTAAACCATTTGCTACTATATTACTGACCAAACTTAGATTTATGATATTTTGCTATAATTTATTAAAGCCTGAATTAATTCCCAAAAGCCAGATTTGCGAGCCATGTGTTTGGTTTCTATTGCAATATCTAAAAAAAAAGAGATCCAAAAAAAGAGAAAAGAATTAGTGAATCATCAGGGAAATAATAAGAATCGTTAGTGGTTAAATCCTTTCTCATTCTCATAAGTAGTTGGTATGTTATATTCCCGTAAAATGAGAGAAGGTGGTGTGTAAAGTGTCAGTTTAATCACACAACAAATCTATAAAGAGGTCTACATTACCGTTGGTTCGTTTTGCACAACATCCTCAGTAATTAGTTGTCGAAGGTTTTCTAAAAGTGGTAGATGTCATGCAGGACAAGTGTTTTGGTATTTTTTTGGTTTTTATCATCTTTGTTTTGTTTTAGTTTAGGATTCTAAGCTCCCTTTAAACTCCAAGGATATTGATGTTTCCTCCAGCTTCAGTTTTTCTTTAGCTTGTTGTATGACTTTGGGTTTACAACTTCTAATAATAAAATTAGATGACCAAAAAAAAAAAAAAAATCACACAACAAATCTTTACTTTCTCATAAAAAATTTCAAGCGTTATTCATTTTAAAGATATTTTGGCACTAAACGCGTCTGTCTAATTAAATGATTACTCACCATTAGCTTAAATTTGCAATCATTGATGTTTTAATATTTGATAGTATAATATATGTTTTGGTCTATTTTGCTAACCTAATTATTTTGCACTTTGTTAAATCGTGAATATTATTACAGCCGTTGATATTTGGACTAAGCTTGCTAGGACTCACACCTTTGGCTGAGCGAGTCAGTTTTCTGACAGAGTAAGTATTCATCCTCACATTCTTTATTATTTGAATTCTTCACATTATGAAATGTTTTTTTTTGATCAAGACAAGATTTAGCCAACTGTAGCTCAATGATACGATACGTATCTATCCATATGTAGATAAAAGATTATGCTATTATCATTATCTTTCTTTCGTTTTCAAAATTATCATTTTATTCCTAATCATCATAAATGGAATGTAAACGACGTAGGGATCCCTATGTAAACATAGTACTATTTAGATACGCTGGAATGAGGAGATATTGCATTAAAAGGGAAAGAATGGAAAAAAGGATGCTTAAAATGTCTTCAAATTAAATATGTACAATATATTAACTGATGCTTATCACTATTGTTAAATACTAATCTCAGAATAAGTCTTCAAAAATGGTTTATATATTAAGCCTTTTAACAAAAAAAAGAAAAAAGAAAAAAAAAGAGGTTTATATAAGTGTGGGGTGAGCACTGGGCCATAGTCGACAGGCGAGTGTTTTGTTTTTGCAAATGTGGGCACGGCCCTGATTAAGCTATATGTACGAGTAGGTCCAAGATAGAGTACAAAAAATCTTTTGATGTGTTGACCAAAACTGGTGATCAAATTGGAAGTCGTTGTAAAATTGAAAATGACAAAAGTAATTAAGGATTTAAGGTTACATGGACTTGAGGATATCCCGAAAAACTATAGGCTAACTAATCCCGAAAAATTATAGGCTAACTAAAAAGACCAAATTATTTGGCCACACGGACGAGTTCAAAAGAGTAAGAAAGAGTCTTTGACACGTTCACCGAAAATATGATCAAGAATCAACTGACGTGGAAGTGGTCATTAAGAGTAAGAAAGAGTCTTTGACACGTTCACCGAAAATATGATCAAGAATCAACTGACGTGGAAGTGGTCCAAAAGATTTGGTCACAACAAAGGAACACGACGAGTCACTAAACCAGCTCGTCCTGACCCAGTGACCATAAACTCCAACTTTTAACCGGGAACTAGAAGAGGTCAATCGGCGAATACATTAACCATATGATCAGAAATGTTTCAAACTACAAGAATAATAAATCTAAACAATTTGTTACCAAAGACATAACATAATTAAAACATTTCAACAATCTCAACGCATACGACTTAAAATTTTTCCAACAATCGTAAGGCATATAGTATTTCAATTTTTTTGACACATAGTTAAAACATAATAATCGTTATTCAATCTGTAAACAAAAATTTAAAATATTTATAAAATTTCCCTACAAACATATCCATATCATTTTTGGAAACTGACAAAAGATCTCGGAATTTAAACTTTAGTTAATATTTTTGTAGGGATACTCTCCGGCCGTTGGACTCCAGTGGCAGCGTGGTGTTAACACCCCAATTCTATGGGTTGTTGCTGATGAAGCTAGGCAAGACTCCTGCACAAGTTTCACCACACTGAGGTCTCCAAATAAGTCTTCTCCAATTAAGAACACCCATAAAGACAGGATCAAACATAAATTGATGTTTTCAATTGGTCCATTCCCGTTGACATGCTATCCATATTTTCTGAGACTGAACAGGCAAGAGATTTCCACACATTGCAGTCCAGATAGGTCAAAGGTGTTAATATTTATTTTTCTAGGGTTATCTAAACTTGGAGATGTGTGTTTCAATGCTACATGGTGGGTTGGTGAGATGCATGTCATCATTTGTTCACGAGATGAGTCCTTATAAGTTGTAAGACTCTTGATGAGCTATGGGACGGTGAGATACGAGACTCGTCATTGGTCAATTGTGCCAAATTTTTTCACCGGTTTTTCATAGAACAATTTACTAATAACGCAACTTGTTTCTTACGGAGAGGTACATGATTTACTAATATATAAAGTCACCCAAGTGGAAATGGTCCTACGTTTTAAATATTTAATTCAGAAAAAACATTGGCTATCCCTTGACGCTTATCTTTTACTACGAAGCTTGGATGCATAAAGCTGAGGAACTTTGATACTTTGAGATATGAGAATCATCATTGGTTGTGCCAAATCATTCACCTATTTTTCATAGAAAATTTTATTAATTAGTTACGCAACTTGTTTCTTACGTAGATCAGGTACATGCATTTAGTCATAAACACTCTCCAATAGTCATTGATGTTCCTTGACGCTTATCTATTACTACGGAGTTTGGATGCATACACTGCACTGTGATCGTGAATAGTCGTACCAGGGTCTTACAAAAGCTATAGATTTTGAAGAAATGAAGCATATGAACTTGCCATATCTGTCAACATTCGTTAATGGAGATATGGGTGAAATATTTGACTGCTAGCCTCGACGATGACATATGGTTGTTTTTATTTTTAGTGTCTTGAAATATGATTCTTCCATGTAAGTAATAAAATCTATGAAATATTAATCCATTGAAATATCTTATTTATATACAATAAATTTATATAATTATTATCTATATATAATAAATTTACTTTAACTTGACGATAGTCATATTTCACAAAAATATCTTATCTATATACAAAAAAATTATATGATTATTAATTTATGGTTATGATGAGATCATAAATTTATATAGAATTTCTAAAAAAAATATATTATCTTATTAAATTATCAAATTGTGTTAATTGTTACATTAGTCTTATCACAATTTATTAAGTTATAGAGGTTTTGTAGACACCTTTCTACGGTTTTTATGAATTTTTGCCTTCAGTCTTTTAAGTTTGAACATATATTATCCGTTAATATATAAAAGCAGCTAATCAAATTTGGGAATCTCGGACCACCAAATTCTCCGATAGGCCATATCAATCCCACCTTTTCCCACTAAGCAATGACATTAATTAGTATTATTGTTCGGTCGTAAAATCAAAAGTAAACGCTACCAGGTAATTAATCGAGGTCAAAACTCTATTCCTTCTGATCCTAATGTTTAAGCTCAGGTTTAGATGAAGTTTCTACTTAATCTCCTATATATCTCTTAAATTATTTTTCACAAACAGTAGGATCATAGCCTTGTAAATTTTCTCTTTTAAATTAATTCACCAATTTTTTTCCATTAAAAATGACATTAATTAGTATTAATTATTAAATATTTTCCCGTTCTTATCACATTATATAAGCCAAATAAACATTTTGGAATGCCCTAATCCCCAATTTCTGAGTGCTGATTATCCACGCGGTTCATCATGTATACAACATCATTATTCTGTATCTCTCTATCCCAGTCACCAAGAAATCTCCTGAAAACAATTATATTTTTCTCCTACATTTCTTAATGCCTTTTGATTTAATCATACTATTGTTAAGAATCTAGTAATAAAAGGCTCGCCTCTCTCTATATTTCCTTGGCATTACCCAACAATGAATGATTTAGTGACTGATAGAGCCTACCTCTCTCAATATACCACTAGATTGGGGTTAGTCCTGAAGAAATTGTTTGATCATGGAGTCTCCAGATAGGTCAAATGTTCTTCCAAAGAACCCCCATGAAGACAGGATCAAACAGAATTGTGATGTTTTCAATTGATCCATACCCGATGACATGTTATATATCAAAGTTTTCTGAGATTGAACAGGCAAGTGATTTTCTACACATTGCAGTTCAAATAGGTCAAAAGTGTTCTTCTTTTTTTGTACCTACGCTCGGGTTATGAAGATGTGTGTTTCACTGCTGCAAGAGTCCTTATAAGACTCTTGAAGAGCATTAGGATGGTGAGATATGAGACTCATCATAGGTTGTGTTAAATCATTCACCAATTAGTAACGCAACTTGTTTGAGGCACAACATTTACTCATAAACTCTCTCAAGTGGTCCTACGTTTTCAATATATCTTATTCGGAGAAGACATTATTATTGCTGTCCCTTCCCTTGACGCCTTCAAATTACTACGAAGTTTCTATGCAATTTGTTTGTTATAATTTATTATGTATTATTGAAGTCCTGAAGATGGTAACACGTACATTTTGTAACTTTATTTCATGGAACGAGAAAGAAAGGAAACATATATTAGAGAAATAAGACATATATATATATATATATATATAGTGGTGTGACGTTGCGTGACGTTGGAGACGTGCCATTTCAAAAGCCAAGGGCTGTGGAGAGCGGCGAAGCAATGACATTGCCGACTACTCCAACCGTTAGAGCCATCAAAATGCCAAACATTCTTCTTCCTATACTCTGATCCGAATTTTGAACCGGACCTGGATTTGTATATCCTTGATTGTATCCTTGATTGTAATAAGGCTGATAAAACTGATGATTGTAATAAGGCTGATAAAACTGAGGGTAAAATTGCTGTTGGGACCCGAAGGACCTTTGTTGAGTCGTTATTGCTGCTGCTGATGCAGCCGAATGAACGCATTCCATGTGAACATCTAACCTGCATGGACCACACTTGTATCGCCAAGACCGGATTGAACGGCGGCAAACCATGCACGTGTTGCTTCCTCCCGGCTGATGACTCAGCTCTAAGAGATGATCCGAGTGATGCACGTGACTCACGCGCTGAGGCAGCAGCGAGCAGATTGGGTGGACGACGAAGCCGCAAGGCTCGCATTGGTAATAGAGCCCTTCGACTGATTCGTCGCAGATGTTGCACTTACGTTGGTCCTGGTGCGTCTGCTCTGGTCCCTTAAAGACTAGCCGGAGCTCGTGCTGTGGATGCATAAAGCTGTGGAGGGCAGGGGGACATGTTGCACATTGATCGTGAAGATTGTAGTCACACAAGGTGCACCGGTAGGTGCTTCCGAAGCCATAGGTTTTGCAGCCACCGCACATGAACTCGCCATATCCTTCAACCTTCGTTAATGGATGGATATGGGTGAAATGTTGGACTTGCCCCGACCTTGACATATCGTTATTTTTTTTTTAGTATATTGAGAATAGTTTGGAATTGAGAGAATGCATGAGTGGTGGTATATAATAAGAAGAAACATTTTATAGACCATTTCCGAGCATTGTTTGAGAAATTAATAAGAACTATATGTTAGTTGTGGTAACGAAAATAATAAATTTTTGTTAGATAGACCTTTTCAAATAAATAATAACTTTTTTTTTGTTCACTTGTAGTTACAATAATATATACTCTTGATTACATATGTTCCTCTAAATAATTAGGGTGGGTACAGACCAGTTGCGGATGTAGCAAGGAAGTAGGGGTGGCAGCTGCCCCATAAAATGTATAATTTTTTTTGTTTTCATTGTAAAATCAATAAATTTTGTAGCACAAATGGTTAAAATAGACCATTTGCCCCCCCCCCCCCCCCCCTCCTTTTCCAAAGTTCAAATCTCACGTTGCCCCGGGTAAAATTATTTTATAGATTCGCCACTGGTACAGACGGGATCAGAATCCGCTAGTTCCAAGGAAAACTATAAAATAACTAAAGTATTTAAAATAGTGAATGATATCATATTGTAAAGATTTAAAATAAATTAAATAATCGAATCAGCAAATAAAAATACCATATATCCATATATATATATTTTCAAAACGATTTTCATAAATATTAAAAGCATATTATCATGAAATTTTTTTATTTTATTTGAAAACATTCCAATTGTTCTTAGTAAATCCTTCATTTTGTGTGATATCTTGTATCGAAGTTTTTTGAGTTTGAATAGGGAAGTGGTTTTATAATCATTGCAGACCACATAGGTCAAAAATGTTCTTATCTTTTGTATCTACGCTCGGATTATCTAAAATTGAAGATGTGTGTTTCAGTACTCCAAGTTTAGGTTGGTGAGAGAGAGGCATGTCATTGTTCATGAGACGAGTCCTTATAAGGCTCTTGACGAACATTTGAACGGTGAGATATGAGTCATCATTGGTTGTGCTAAATCATTGATTCATTCACCAACTAGTAATACAACTTGTTGGGGCACAACATTTACTAGTGGTCCTACGTTTTCAATATTTTATTCAGAAAATATATCACTGTCCCTTCCCTAAATCGACGCCTACCAATTACTACCAAGTTTCTTCTATGCAACTTGTTTGTTATAGTTTTTTTTTTTTTTTTTTTTGAAAAAACTTGCTTGTTATAGTTTATTATGTATAATTGAAGTCTTAAAGATGGTAACACGTACATTCAGTAAATTTTTATTTTATAAAACGAGAAAGAACAAACATAAAGTAATAGAGAGAAATAAGAAGTATATAACGGCGTGAGTCAACAGAAGAAAGTAGCAATGAGTCCAGGTATCGGCCCAGCAATGACATTGCAGATAACTCCAGTCGTAAGAGACATAAAAATACGAAACATTATTCTTCCTATACTTTTACGTCCACCCGGCTCTTTAATCTGACCTCGATTTTCATATCCGTAAATGTGCCCGTGATCGTATCCGTAAATGTGTTCGTGATTGTATACCTGATTGTAATGAGGCTGGTAAATCTGAGGGATGTAAAACTGCTGTTGATGAGACCCTAAAGATCTTTGCTGAGTTTTCATTGCTGCTACTAACGCAGACGAAAGAACGCATTCCATGTGAACATCTAACCTGCATGGACCACACTTGTATCGCCAAGACCGGATTGTACGGCGGCAAACCATGCACGTGTTGCTTCCTCCCGGCTGATGACTCAGCTCTAAGAGATGATCCGAGTGATGCACGTGACTCACGTGCTGAGGCAGCTGCGAGCAGATTGGGTGGACGTCGAAGCCGCAAGGCTCGCATTGGTAATAGAGGCCTTCGACTGATTCGTCGCAGATGTTGCACATACGTTTGTCCTGGTGCGTCTGCTCTGGTCCCTTAAAGACTAGCCTGAGCTCGTGCTGTGGATGCATAAAGCTGTTGAGGGTAAAGCAGTTTAGTTGACTGACCATTATATGCCTATATGGTCAATGACTCAATGTGTACTAGTACGATGGGATTTTTCCGAGTAAATAACTCTTGGGAGTATTATTTCTTTATATTAATTTCTTTTACAAGATTCTCATGATTTTTTTTTTGTCATCTGTTACATCATTATTAGATGTAACATGACTTTAATATAACAAATATAATTATATTATTAATATTTTATTTTTTTACCAAAACTAATATTTACATATTGTGGTTTCAGATCTTAAGATATACGGGTTTCGACCTAAAATTAACTTCATGATATTTATAAAACAAAATTGTATAAACATACTATTATTTTACGTTTTTTTGTATGAAATTATTTGAATTGGTAGAGTAATTTTCGTGTATGTGTGTGTTTTTATAATTCAAATTGTAACATAAATGCAAAAAAGCATAACTTTTCTTATGATACAGTTTTTTAGCAAACGAGATGGTGCAATAAAGAAGAGAATGAGGATGGTGACTGAAGAAAAATAAATAAATCAGTATCATGTTTACTAGAACAGGAAAACGATAGAGGCAATTTCGTGTTCCATACCACTAAAATGTTAAAAGACACGAATTTCAAAAAGTCAATTGCACTACAAGTATTGATTTATTGCACAGACTGACTTGTAACTGTAACGAGGTATAATGATATTGTTTGAGGTAGAAGCATAATTTAATAATACATAAAAAATATTATCAATCATGATGTTTAAAAATAAAACTAAAGTTGAGTTTGAGTTAAAATGATGTATGATTGATGTATAATTTTGAGATAATTTTTTGCTATTTTATTTCTAAATATCTCCAATAAAACATTTAAGAAAAATCTAACATAATAATTTGCTTGTACATAGAATCTCCAATCACTAATATTATTATTTTGTTACATAAAATCAAACTAACAAATAGAAATTTTTTTATTAGTAATTCAAAATAAATTTATTAGTAATCAAAGATTTTGGTCAAAGATTTTCTTAGTTATTTTAATAATTCAAAAAAAAATCGAAATTTTTTTCTTATATTATCTTAATTATTGATTTTATTTGTTAAATAATTGAACTATTATAAAATTGTTACACATATATATATATATATATATAAATGTGAATATGAATGTGAGCACTTAAACTCAAAAAGAAAAAAAGAAGAAGAAATATAAATATATTAAACTACTTGTAATTCTTGGGAACTTTATATTGTTCCATTTATTTTGTATTTTAATATATTATTATCATTTGTTTAAATGAAATTTATTTTGAATAATAGATACTGCAACTAAACATCATAATTATTACTAGTTAGTTGTTTTGACAAAAATGTAACTTATATTTCTACTGCATATTTATGCAACTCAGGTTTTACTGCAAATTATATCAAATGCAACTCAAGTTTGATAATCCATGTTACCAATCAGAACCAAAATGTTACAAAAGAAAGTGTCTTGACATGAGAGATACTCAACGGAAACACCAAACAGTGCATTAGAAACCACTTTAATTGTTAGCTTCGATGCAATGGTAAAAATTACTCGGTCTCGCATTTTGACCCGAGCTAGCCGCTGAAATCTGAGATTGAACAGGTAAGTGATTTTCCGCACATTGTAGTTCAAATACGTCAACGAATGTTCTTTCTTTTGCTCACATAGTAATGCTACTAGTTTCTTACAGAGAGGTTCAACAATTTGTTCTACTACGTTTTCAATATATTCATCAGAAAATACATTGCTACCCAATTATATTCGATGCCGAAAACATTATTACGAAGTTTGGATGCAAATTATTGTAATATGTTGTATAAAATTGAAGATGGTTTCACGCAGTAAATTTATTGAATACAAAATAACAGACGCAAATATACACAATGGGGACACAAAAACATAATAATAGCAAATATATACAATGGAGATACAAAAACATAACGGTAAATTAATGTTGGTAGGCTTTGTAAATTATAGTATAAAACAGGAAAGAAAGCAAACATAGATAACAGAAAAGTATAAGACATAAGCGTGACGTTAGAGACGAGCCATTTCAAAAGCCGCTAAGGACTTCAGCTGCCGGCGAAGCGATGATATTGCAAACAACCCCAACCGTTAGAGCCATCAAAATGTCAAAAAGTGTGGTCCATGCAGGTTAGATGTTCACATGGAATGCGTTCATTCGTCTGCATCAGCAGCAGCAACGACGACTCAGCAAAAGGCAAACATTTTTCTTCCTAAAGTCGTACCCGGCTCTTGAACTTGACTTTGATTTGTATATCCGTAATTGTATCCGAGATTATAATAAGGCTGGTGATACTGAGGAGGGTAAAATTGTGGATGTCCCCCAAAGGACCTTTGCTGAGTCGTCGTCACTGCTGCTGATGCAGACGAATGAACGCATTCCATGTGAACATCTAACCTGCATGGACCACACTTGTACCGCCAAGACCGGATTGTTCCTTGGCAAACCATGCACGTGTTGCTTGCTCCCCAATGACTCAGCTCTAAGAGATGAGCCGAGTGGGGCACATGCCTCACGTGCTGAGGTAGCTGCGAGCAGATTGGGTGGACGTCAAAGCCACAAGGCTCGCATTGGTAATAGAGCCCTTCGGCTGATTCGTCGCAGATGTCACACATACGTTTGTTCTGGTGCGTCTGATGATCTGGTCTTTTGAAAACAAGCCTGAGCTCATGACATGGATGCATAAAGCTGAGGAGGGTATGGGGACACGTTGCACAGCGATCATGAAGATTGTAGTCGCACCGGACGCAACGAGAATAACCCGGGTTCGATCCCCGGCAACGACGCCAATTTGATTTTCGCCTTTTTTATGGTTTAAGAAATCAAATACCTCTTCGTGCAAGCATTTAAGGATTGTATCCACGAGAGACAATAGCTTTACACTCGTTAAAAATGCAAGATTCTAATTCAATGTAAGGCGGAAAGGTTTTTACTTTTGAAAACAAGTTTTTAAACTAAAGAAGGCGGAAAATAAACAAAACACGGTTTAAAATTCCAATAAAGATAAAAACGAACTTTCGGAAATAATGTGGATGGATAGTGTAATTAATCACTAATCAATGAAGCTTAATTCCACTTCTTAAAACTAATCCATAGGTTTTAGACACTTAATCTATATTAATCCACTTTCGTAGCACTAATACTTTCACTAATTACTTAGTAATCAATAACCATTGTTAGCTACTAAATGTTCAATGAGCATTACCAATAATTCTAAGTTACCTCTTAGTTTTTTAATCAACTATTTTCATAGGTTAAGCAAGCTAAGTGCATTAATATTTTGGTTCAAACATTTTAACAAATACCTTGTGAGCATGAAAATGCCTAAGTCTTAGATTATCAATTTTTTGACTAATCTAGCATTAATAACACCTACTAAGCATGGATTTATCAAATTACAAACCTAAGCTCCACTAATCAATGACTAATCACCCTAGATCCACATTCCCAAGAGCTCTAAAAAGACTACTCAACCATCAACATGAAAACACAAATCCAAGAGTTTGATCTTTGAGAAATCATGTTGCTAAGATGAAAATAGGAAAGATCTTTATAGAAATCAAGATTTGATAGATGGGTATAAGAAAATCATACAATGTCTCCAGAAAAATCCCAAAGTGGCTTATCAAAGATCCCTAAAACAAAACATATCTTAATTAGGTTTTTCTTATGCTATTTATAGTAAAAAGACTTGATTAATATGCAATGAACCAAGTCAAACTCGAAACAGACCGGTCAACATATAAAAGATTATAAGATTTCTAACTCCATCGGTTGACTATTGGCCACTGTGTTTGACTGCTGTCGCTCACCGGTCTGCCTTACACCGCTACACATGCCCGCTAAGCTCCATCGGTTGACTCTTGGCCGCTACAACTGGTCGCTGAACTTCCCAAGAATTCTCAGCAAGTACGTCGCGACCAGCCTCAGACCGCTATGTGTAACTGCTCTTTCCCATTGATCTTCTCATACCGCTACGTCTCACCGCTGGCTTCCACCGACTGCTCCATTGCCACTACAGTTGGCCGCTGCACTTCCCAGGAATCTTCAGCAACTACGTCGCGACGAGCCTCTGACCGGTGACCTCCATCGGTTGCATCGTGCCGCTACACGACCTCCATGATTTACTTCCTTCATCAAATCCACTCAAATGATCCTTTTTTTACTCTTTTGACCATAATTTTGTCCATTCCTCTTCACAACCTACAAGATATCAATGCATATGCAAATGTGAAACTAAATCCCTACATGAATTATGAAAATAATTCAAAAGTGAGACAAAAATGACTATAAAAATGGTGAAATCAATAGATATCAATAGGCCTTCCCAAAGCCGTAGGTTTTGCAGCCACCGCACATGAACTCGCCATATCCATCAACCTTTTTAAATGGATGTATATGGGTGAAATGTTGGACTTCTAGCCTCGACGATGACATATCGTTGTTTTTGTTTTTAGTTTCTTGAGATTTGTTTGGAATTGAGAGAATTAGTGTAAGAAGAAAGATTTTATAGACCATTTCCAAGGATTTGGGAAACAAGTAATTAAGAACTTTCCGTCAGTTGTAATTACAAAATATTAAACTTTTGTTAGACCTTTTCATATAATAATAAATTTTGTTCACTTTTGGTTACAAAATTATTAACTTTTGCTTGTGATTTTACGAAATAGAATGGATGCGGACCAGATATCCTGAAATATATTCAAATCCAAATCCTATAGATCTATACTGATCCGAATTTAATAAACTAAGGGTATCCACATCCATAAAATAGCTAGAATATTTAAAATAATAATAAAATAAAATTGTAAGAATATGTATAAAATGAACGAATCAGAAAATTTGGATAATACAATATAAATATTTTCAAATTGATTTTCATAAATATTTTAGAGCATATTATCAAAAAATTAAATTCTATTTTATTTAAAAACATACTCCAGTTGTTTGAAATAATCTTTATTTTATGTGAAATTTTGAGGTATTTTATCTTTTTATATAATATATTTTAAATCTTATGCATATATTTTTTTAAAAAAATTATATGAAATCGGGTCAGCATATTTGAACCTTTAATCAAAATATTTAATGGAGATCTACAACTTTCTGAAAAAACTATATATATTTTTGGATCCAATTGGATCATATTTACCAGCTTACATTATGCCTATATGGTCAATGTGGACTAGGTTTCATGGGTTTTCCAGAGTAAATTACCTCTTTGGAGTATTATTTATCTTTGGATATAAACCAGTTGATATTGGGAAAAATATATTAAAAAAAACCCCAAAACTTGGGAGTTCCAAAAGGGAAAATGGCCTATTTTAGATATTTAAATGTTGCCAGTGGAATATCGACTGAGATCTAGAATGTTGTAGAAAACATAAAGTAACAAAAAAAATACAGTGATATTTTATATATCATATAAATTACACTAATCGAACGCTATACTATTTTTTAGGAACTTATAAACTTCTTTGTATCATGTTTGCAAGAACAGGAAAATATATTTATCAAAAAAAAAAAAGAACAGGAAAAGATAGAGATAATCTCGTCTTTCATACCACTACTATGTCAATACACAAAATTTCAAAAAAAGTCAATTTCACCACTAACATTGATTTATTACACAAACTCACCCTTTGAACTTGTAACTATAATGAAGCATTTATAATAAAATGTTACGAAACAAAGAGTCACGACATGAGATATTCAACGGAAACACCAAACAATGCATTAGAACCCACCCCAATTGTTAGCTTCGATGCAATAGTAAACATTCTCCACCCCTTACTCGGTCTCGCCTTTTGACCCGTCCCAGCCGCTGGTACTTGACCCGGGTTCATATATGGTGCCTTCATGTAAAAGTTATTATAATGATGAGGATGATGATGATTATGGTAAGGTTGATGACCCATATGTCCATACGGATACTGATAAGCATAACCGTATTGCGGTTGTTGCCATGGCGATGACGAGGATGGTTGCCCTGGCTTGATCCCTCTGCTCTTAGTACCCGATGCTTCCGTCTGGTTAGAAGGTGACGTGTTGCACACGGTTAAGATACATTCCATATGAATATCGAATCCAAATGGCTCACACCTATACATCCAAGATTGGCACGGACCACGACAAACCATACACATGCCGGCTCCCCCGAGGTGAAACTCCAAATGATGGGCAGGGTGAAGCACGTGCCGAGGCAGCTCCGTGCAAAGTGGGTGTACGTCGAACTCACATATCTTACATCTGTAGAACAATCCTTCCACTGACTCGTCACAGATGTCGCACACGCGCTCGTTCTCGCGTGTGGACTGTTGTTTACGTACAACGAGGGTTAGTGCGTGTTGGGGATGGATGAAGGTTGGGAGGGTAAGGGGACACGTCGCACAGTATTCATGGAGGTCGTAGTTGCACGGTTCGCATCGGTAAGTTTTGCCTGAGCCGTAGGTTTTGCAGCCGTCACAGTTGAAGTCACCGATGCTGTTAAACTCTGTTAGTGGATGATTATGCGTGAAATGTTGAACGGTGCGCCGTTTTGGTGTTCTTGGAGCCATATTTTCGTTTTGTTAGAGAGAGATAGAGCTAAAGAGAAAGAGTTGTATTTGATGTTTAATTTGGGTTATAATGAAATTTCTTCGGATATTAAAATGAGAGTTGTATATGTATAATCGTGTTTGACATTGTGACAGACTGTGACATCCTTTATTAGTTGACTTTCGAGGAGTTGACTGACCAAAAGATGTGGAACGTCTCTTTTTCTTCTTCTTTTTAATATGCATTTAGACATATAATAACATCTACATGCTTTACTAATACTTGATTTTAAGTACAATTATTCTACCGGTTTAAAATTTTTATTGGAGTTACAGTTTTTACATATTTTTATATATTGTCAAATGTTGATTTAAATTTAAATAAAAAAAGAAGAAAATGAGAGAGATAGATTTTCAAGGTTACAAAGACAATAGTTAACTTTTGTTTTCTTTATCTATTCACTACAAGAAGGGTTGAGTTTAGTTTCTTTTTTTTAACTATATCATCATTATTAAACTGATGTTAGAATTCTAGGATAACTTTTAAAATGATACTGAATCAAACTAGATATTTTAAAATCATTTATGTAAATGATCCTATAATTAAAAATTATTATCATATTTGTAAATAATCATGCTAATATATTTAGCATCACATTTAAAATGACATGAGTGAATAAATTAAGGGTCACTTTTAAACCAATACAAATTAAAAACAATTTTTAATTTTGAGTCATTTTTATAAATGATGTAACTAATGTAAAAATAATCATTTTAGTGATTACCTATCTAGAGTAGACTGACGATAATAGAATAGGTTTTTGATTCTGTCAAGCATGATTATGCTTTCATGGACGTTTGATTAATATAGGGTTCAATAATGACAAGGGGGATTAAGATAAAATGCGTTCTGGAAAATTAAAATGTGATCCAGAATAGTTAGTTATACGTGTATGAAATCACTATTCCCATATTAAATGCTTGCAAAAACCTAGCTAAGCATATACTGAAAATTTTTCCAACGTCCAAAACCCACCAAAACTTATGACATAAAGTACTATTTTTCTAACCATACACTCCAACTTTATTAGCTTTAAAACCCCATCAGCTATAAACACAATACTTAAGTCATACACATTCTTGTTTTTTGGACCAAAATGAAACATTGCTTCCAGCTACCTAAATTTTTGGCATGGAACTCAAAACCACCATAACTTTTATTTTATCCTATACCCATGCAATTTTCATCCTCACAATTTAATATCTAAATATAAAATTAATACCTAAAATTAGAGATGGTAAAATGGGTCATGGATCATAGGTATGACCTAACCCAAACTCAACCCATGTACTCTAATAGGTTTAAGATTTTGACCATAATGGATTGATGTATCAAACGGGTTGATGATTAAATAGATTGATTGGTCAAATGAGTTGGATAAAATGGATTGATCGTTAACTCATTTGATCCATCAATTTTTTAAAATTGAATCAAATCAATTTAACTAATTTTAACAATCTCTCAAATTTTCTGCCAAAATGTGAATATCTCATTTTTCCGCCAAAATGTGAATATGACATTTTCACCAAAATGTGGATCCACAATTTTTTCGCCAAAATATGTATCCGTAATTTTTTCGCTCAAAACATGATTTACAAATTTTTACAAAAATATGAAAAATTCATAGTTTTTCTGCTAAAAACGGATCAACAATTTTCTACCAAAAATTTGATTCCATAATTTTCAAACAAAATATAAATTCGTACTTTTCTGTCAAAATGAAAAATCCTCAATTTTTCTGGCAAAAACGGTTTCGTCATAGCCAAACAATTGATTTTGTGATGATGATGATGGTGACCACGGGATTGTCGAGTGAAATGGAAACATTCTAGAAGAGAAGTTTGAACTAACCCGGTCGCTTTAATTCTAATTGTTTTACGTTCAAACGGTGTCGGTTTGACTAGATCCAAAATATGAGGAGAAGAGTGCAAGCACATAAGCACAATTCCGTTTTGGTCCGGTCTACTTCCGATGTAGTTTAGTTTATAGAACCAAACTTGGTTTAAGTAACGTTTAAGATGTATATATTTATCATTTTTATAGATAATAGAAATACATAAAAAGATTTATATTCTTTCAAAGGAAAAAAAAAATACAAAAAAGCAACTATATTTCCCAACCATAATCTTAATAATGACATTAGTTAGTTTTAAAAATTCATCCAAACTACATCAGATGCTATTATATATTACCATGCCATATCAAAGAAAGATACTAATATTTGGTCACATATAGAATGTAGCGGTATTTTAAAATAGGACATCAAACCAACTTTATCAGAACTACAAAATAATATACATATATAAAATAATTAACAAATCGAATTTACGCTACTAAATTTTCATATGCTTACCAAACTAGGAATTTTCACAGAAAACAAAAACTTGACTCTTCAAAATATTTTCTCAAAATATGATAGGAAACAGCGAAGCTCAGAAACCTCCTCCAGCTCCACCTCCGCCTCCGCCTCCTCCACCCCCACCTCCATCACCACCAAAACCGCCGCCGCCACCACCACCACCGCCAAAACCTCCGTCACCTCCACCACCACTACTCCAAAACCCTCCATGACCCCCAAAATCACCACCACCTGTGAAGCCTCCATCACCGCCAACGCCACCTCCGTTTCCTCCGTCACCCATTTCCACATCTCCTCCGCCACCATCCTCTCCTCCTCCATCTCCTCCTCCTCCTCCTCCTCCTCCTTCTCCTCCGCCATTACCACCTCCACCTTTTAGCCCGCTACAAGAAGTATAAAAACACCCATAGTAGAAACAAAAGCTATGATGATTATTTCCCAAGTCTCCATCTTAAGCAAAATCGCTACATTTTTAGCTATCCTGTATATTTAATTGTATATATAGTTTCTTGCTGCGGTTTTCCTATAGACAAATAACGTGTTAAGTTTGAATCGATTTGGACTTTGACTATTCATATGTTTAACATATTCAAAGGTCTCGTTACGGGTAAAACTTGAGAAGAAGAAGTACCCTATGATGTTTGCTTTCTTTAATGCCATCTATGAAACTCTCCTGCAAAATATCTGGTGTCAAAAACAAAAAAAACAAAAATTATTTATTAAAATTTTATTTTTTATAATTTAAAATTTTGCCAATTTTTTTATTAAATTTTATTTTTTATAATTTAAATTGTTGCCCTGGATAAAACGAATTTCTTGATTTATCTATGTCTAAGGACTAGATGGTTTTGACTCGGTCAAGTGGACTTGGATTCCAATTGGATTATACGTTCAACCGGTCTGACATTTTTCTCACCGTCGTAATGACGTAAGTGCGTTTCAGTCTTTGTCCGGTCTACTTCCAATTTGGTTTGGATTTATACAAACTCGTTTTGTAAGAAAATCAAACGAAAAAGTGATCATATATAAATAATATAATCTAAGAACATTTCGGTGTGATATGGTTATTTTTTTTTTATTCTTGTTAAAAATATTGGTTTACAAAATAACCATGTAGTTTATGATTTTCTAGACTTACCAAACACTGTTGAGTTTTCTTTGAAAAATATCTATTATATGTATAGATGTTTTTCTTAATTTGAAACATATTTAAAAAAAAAATTAAACGATAGAATTCCAGCCCAAATATATATCTTAGTCCACTTTGGAAAAAAAACTTTTATAACAATTTTCCCTCTTTCAACAATTACTTCTCTCTCAACAATGACTCCACACGTTATCATGGAGACATGATATCTATCTAGTATAATACTATAATATATGAAGAGTCTCGGAATTAAAACTTTTCTTAGTACTCTTTTCATATTTGTTGTTTTATTATTCTTTTCTTAGTATTCTTTGTCATGTATGCATAAAGATAGTCATGACGACTTTTTTTAAGGTTAAAATAGCCAATAATTTGCAACGTATCCAAACTACATCATTGGTAGTATGGTATCACCATTCACCATGATATATTAAGAATGATTGTATTGTTTTTTTTATCACATATATAGCGACATTGTAAACTACGACATCAAACCAACTTTACAAGAACTACAAATAGTATACATAAATAATCAACACATCTAATATGGCCAATAAATTTTTCATATGCTTCATCAAAGTAAGAATTTTTACAGAAAAAAAATAGTAGGAATTTTCCGAACATTAACATTTTCTAAAATGATATGGAAACGCCGAAGCTCATCACCCGCCTCCACCTCCGCCTCCACCTCCACCTCCACCTCCGTATATCTCCTCCTTAAAACATAAAGTAACTAAATTTGGGAATCTCCCATTTCCCACTAAGCCATAATCTTAACAATGACCATTAATTAGTATTAAATAATTTCCCGATATTATCATATAATATTTAATAAGCCAAATGTAAACGTCATTGGCACGAAGATTCTTAGAATAAACTTAAAAAACATTTAACTAACATTATCTTCTTTATCTCTCCCTTCATTATTCGAATACGCCCATTTTCAAAATAACCCATTTAGTTTATGATTTTCTAGACTCAATATACCAAACAATTTTTCTTTGAAAAATTATTTATAATATATTGTATTACTATATGTATAATTTTTTTTTTAAAAAATGAAACATATTTTTATTTAAAAATAAATTAAACAAGATAATTTTAGCTCAAAACCCGCAAATAACCTTTTATAACAATTTCCCCTCTTTCAACAATGGAGACATGATAGCATAATAATACTCTTTTCATATATGTTTTGGATTTATTATTCTTTGTTGTTTAATTGATTACTTTTTCTCATCGTTAAGTAAGATGTCATGTACGCATAAAGATAGATGACTTTCTTTTAGATTAAATTAGCCAATAATTTGCACTGTATATCCAAACTACATCATTGGTAGTATGGTATCACCATGATATATTAAGAATGATAGTATTATTTATTGATCACATATATGTAAAGATTTGTTAAACTAAGAAAGATTTACTCTTATTAAGATAGATATCTAAGATAGAAATTGAAATAACTCAATCGAGTTTTATTTGGTGCAAGAAATATAAAATAATAGAACTTTAGATTGTCACCAAGAACACAATGATTTTAGATTTGATTTTATAAAAGGGAAAGAGGAGAGTTGCTCAATCTGCCAACTCTCAAAGTTACATTGCATTGATGATCTAAATACATATTTATATGATGAATCTCTACTTGATAAAACCCTAGTTAGATGGAGTATTGGACTTGTCATAAACATATAATTGGGCTTTCTTGTGGATGCTCTAATAATATATAGCGATATTGTAAACTTGGCCACCAAACCAACTTCACAAGAACTACAAATAGTAGACATAAACAATCAATAAATTAATATGGCCAATAAAAATTTCATATGCTTCACCAAACTAAGAACTTTTACAGAAAAAAAATATAGTAGGAATTGTCCGTACATTAACTTTTTCAAAATGATATGGAAAAGCCGAAGCTCAGCACCCGCCTCCGCCTCCACATCCAGTTTCGCCTCCGACACCGCCCCCGCTGCCAAACCCTCCATGACCCCTATCACCGCCAATGCGAGCTCGTCCATCCTCACCTCCTCCACCATCACCACACCCACCTTTGACCATGCATGCAGTCAAGGCCAGAAGAAGTGTAGAAATACCAACAACAGAAGCAAAAACTATGAAGGTTATAATCGGCGTCTGCATCTTAAGCAAGTTCAGAACATTTAATGATCCTCGATAATATGTATATAAGCTTCTTGCTGAGGTGTTCCTCCAGACAAATAACGTGTCAATTTTGTATTGACTTTATGACTTCTATTAATTTCTTTTATTTTGTTGTTCAACTGACTTTTCCCTTATTATTTATTTATATGTTTTATGCGTAATGATAACCTTTTAATAGATAAACCATATGGCTTCTTATTATTCATAGATTTATATATTGAAAGATTATCGTTACGAATAAAAATTGATATACTAATATGTTTATATACTCAAAGTCTTCATTACGGCTGGGTTAAAACTTGAGAAGTAATACGTCCCATGTGATGCTTGGTTTCTTTGATGCCAAACTATGATCAATCTTAGACTCGTCTAAGGATTTAGATGGACTGACTCGGTAGAATCAAATTCCAATTGGTTTTTACGTTTAATTGGTGTGACATTTTTCACACGGTCTTGACAAGATCCAAACATGAGAAGAAAAAGTGCATTGCACATAAGCACATGTCAGTTTTGCTCCGGTCTACTTTCAATTTGATTTGGATTTTTACAAACTATGCTATTGACATTTAGTATTAGTACTTAGTAGCTTTAATATCGACATTGTGTTGGAAAATTATTTATAATATATTGTATTATTATATGTATAAAATTTTTAAAAATTTGAAACATATAAATTTTAAAAAAATTTGAAACACTTTTTTTATTTTAAAATAAATTAAACAAGAGAATTCCAGACCAAAATTAACCCGCAAATAACCTTTTATAAAATTTCCCCTCTTTCAACGATTACTCCTCTCTCAACAATGACTGCACACGTAATCATGGAGATATGATAGTATAATACTATAATATATGAAGAGTCAGAATTTTTTAAAAATTCTTAGTATTCTTTTCAGATATGTTTGGACTTATTAATATTTGTTGTTTAATTGATGACTTAGTCTCATGTAAGTAAAATGTTATGTAACCAAGTCGTTTTGGTATAACAGTTTCTATTTGAGGAAAAAGTCGCTATGTTGGTGTAGGCCAGAAATCGATTCGTGTAGGTCAGAAATCGATTTTTACTTGGTCAGAGGCTTTTACATGGAAAGTCGACCAATTCATGCATAAACTTATAAAAGTTAGAGAGTATAGTTTATGTATGAAATTAATACATAGGGTAAATTCAGACATGAATTGATCTTCCTCAGACTTTTAAAGAATTATGGGTCTAAGCCTCAAAACCTCTTAAAAACAAGAAAAAAGTAAGATGTCATCTATGCATGAAGATATATAATTTTTTTAGGTTAAATTAATCTCAGAGAGATTACGAATCAAAGCCCAAAACTTTCTAGTTATATAAAAAAATGTAAAATGTCACTATGCATAAGGATAAGTGATTTTCTTTTAGGTTAAAATAATAAGAACTAAGTAATTTTTGATCTAGTGGGTTCTATTTGAGAAGGAAATTGCCCAATTAATTTATGTTGGATATCAATTCAGCTCAATCATGAAATGCTAGTAATTTCCACCGTATGCACTTTTAGGTTAAAATAACCAATCGTTTGTACCGTATCCAAACCACATCATTGGTAGTATGGTGTCACCATGATATATTAAGAATGATAGTAATTTATTGATCACATATATAGCAATATTGTAAACAAAGATACCAAACCAACTTCACAAAGACTACAAATAGTATACATAAATAGTCAACAAATCTAATATGCCGAAGCTCAGCACACACCTCCGCCTCCACCTCCCCCTCCCCCTCCGCCTCCGCCTCCATCACAACCACCACCTCCACCGCCGACAAAACCTCCACCGCCGCCGCCGAAACCTCCACCGCCGCCAAAACCTCCACCCACACCTCCTCCTCTACGGCCACCACCAAGGTGACCAAACCCCATGCATAGAGTCAAGGCCACATAAAGAAAACAAATACAAAAAAGAGAAACAAAAACTATGAAGATTATAATCGGCGTCTCCATCTTAAGCAAATTCGCAACATTTTAATCATCCTCGATAATATGTATATATATAAGATTCTTGCTGAGGTGTTCCTCCAGAAAAATAACGTGTCAAGACTGAGACTTTTATTATTCGTATGTTTGTATAGTCCAAGGCTTTCATTACGTGTAAAACTTGAGAAGAAATACGTATTATTCGTATGTTTCTTTGATGCCAACTATGATCAATCTTAGACTTGTCTAAGGATTTTAGATGGATTGACTCGATCATGTATATGTAATTGAATTCCAATTGTTTTTTCTACGTTTAATTGGTGTGACATTTTTTTTACACGGTCTTGACAAAATCCAAACATGAGACGAAAAGTGCATGCACATTAGCAAATTTCAGTTTTTGTCTGGTCTATTTCCAATTTTTTTTTTTTTTTTTGAATTTTACAAACTATGCTATTGGCATTTAGTATAATAGCTTTACATTTTGTGATAATTTACCAATTTACTTTTACAAACTTGTAGTTTATTACAAACAAAACAATTAGTACAAATGGTTCTAAATTCTAACTATCATCATTTTGTAAAAATCCTTAAAATTTTCCACTCTCAAAAAGGTAAAAAAAACATATCAAAACTTTACAGTTGAGCTCGCCGCACTGTGTAACATAAAGTAACGAAATTTGGGAATCTCTAATTTCCCACTAAGCCATAAATATAATCTTAACAATGACTATTAATTAGTATATTAAATAACTTCCGATCTTATGATAGCCAAATAAACGTCAGTGCCACGAAGATTCTTAGAATAAACTTAAAAAACATTTAACTAACAGTATTCTCTTCTCTATCTCTCTCTTCATTATCCAAATACGCCCAATCGAATCCACTTTTCAACCCGACGGGTCGTAAATTCCAAAAAGATTCCTTCCTCAGCTCAATTTCAAAGCTCCGACCTTTGGATCCTCTAGATTCTCGGCGCCGGTTTATCGGATAAACAATGGCTCAGTCCACGGGTCGTGTTGTTGGAGACTACTTGGTGGGTCGTCAAATCGGGTCGGGTTCATTCTCTGTTGTTTGGGAAGCGAGGCACCGCGTTAACGGCACCCAAGTCGCTATCAAGGAGATCGCTATGGACATGCTTAACAAGAAGCTTCAGGAGAGTCTCATGTCTGAGATTTTCATCTTGAGAAGGATCAATCATCCTAACATCATTCGTATGATCGACATGATCAAGGTTTGTTCTATTGAAATTTTTGACTTTTTTGTTGTTGGTTCTCATTTTGTAGCTAAATATTTCGAATGAGGTTAGCTTTTTTAAGTTTTTTTGTTACTAAATTTAAACATCTCAATGTCATGAGTTTGCTGCTGAATTAAGCTTGAATGTGGAATAATTTTGGGTGTAGTTTGATGTTTGTTTTGTTTTGGGGTAATGTGATGATGATGCAGTCTCCTGCGAAAATACATTTGGTGTTGGAATACTGCAAAGGAGGTGACTTGTCTGTGTATATCCAGAATCATGGAAGTGTTCCTGAAACTACTGCTAAGCATTTCATGCAGCAGTTAGGTAAATTCTGTTGACAACGTTTCTTTCTTTTTTATTTGGTTGACAGAGCAATGTTCTTAATCTTATATGGTTTCTATGTAACAGTGGCCGGTTTACAAGTTCTTCGTGATAATAATATTATTCACCGTGATTTAAAGCCTCAGGTGTGTTTCATTCTCATTGCTTTCAATGATCTTTTGTGCACCAGATGTTTTTTTTGTTGATCAGATTAGTGTGTTATTTGAGTTCGTTGTGAAATACTAAGACTTTTGAAAGGATGCTGTAGAAGGGTGATCTGTTAGTTTCCAATTCTTCTTGTTGGTTGGATATGTTTCCTCGGGGTTTCCTTTGTCCAAGCAGAGATAGAGTCTTAGAGATTCCATCTTTTTTGAAATTTAATTCCTAAGGTTCTTTCGTTTTTGAAACAGAATCTTCTTCTATCCACAGATGAAAATGATGCAGATTTGAAGATTGCTGATTTTGGATTTGCAAGGTATTGTCATCAGCACCCCTTGTTACTTGATCAAAGAGTGTAATATTTCAAATGGGGTCAAGCTGCTTATGAATGTATATTGTGAGTTTGTAGGTAATTTCATTCTTTTCTTAGGGATGCTTATTGCACCCCTCCCCCTTTTGAATTTTTAGGTTGCATGTTAAACATCACACGTTCCTTAATGCAGATCGTTGCAACCTAGGGGGCTCGCAGAAACTTTGTGTGGTTCACCATTGTATATGGCCCCAGAGATTATGCAACTTCAGAAGTATGATGCAAAGGTCAGACCTTTTCTCTTACTAAGCTTCCTAAACCTTTCTCTTTACAACCTCCTTACAATCTAGCTTAACACACAGGCAGATCTCTGGAGTGTTGGTGCTATTTTATTTCAACTTGTGACAGGCAGAACACCTTTTACAGGAAACAGCCAAATTCAGGTTTTGTATTCTCTGTCTCCCTGATTTCTATATTATCCAAGTGTTTGCATTCTGGTGCATAAAGCTAACACGTTCTCCATCTTGTGTTCTCAGTTGCTCCAAAACATTATAAGATCAACCGAATTACATTTTCCAGCGGACTGTAGAGATTTAAGTTTGGATTGTGTAGATTTGTGTCAGAAGTTACTGCGCCGTAATCCAGGTCAGCATAGTGTAAAGTTAATTCTTCTAGAAGTAGTGTAGACTACTATTCTTTTGCACGAGACCCATATGCCCCAGGGTCTATATTGGCATAAGTGGGTTGGTCTAAAAATGTAAAATGTATATAGAATGTGGCCATTCATGACGTTAGATTGGCAATTCAAAAAGTTTCAATTTTTTTACTGTATTCATAGTTATTTGTTTGATTCACATAATTGAAAACCGGAATTGTCACTGTTGCCATTTCAGTCTAAGACTGTCCTAACTTTCCGAGTAACTCATATCAATGGAGTTGGGGATTTGTCCAGAACTTGGAGTAGTGAAATGGTTTAAACTAAGCTCTTTTTATCTCCGACACCACGTATTTTACACTAAAGATCTTATGGCCCTCCTCTATGTGTATCCAATGCGATTACAAGCCATTTTTGAATATCTTGTCTTCTGCAGTGGAACGTTTGACATTTGAAGAGTTCTTTAATCACCCTTTTCTTTCGGACAGGCAGTCATATGATTTCTCAAGGTAGATTGACAGTTGTTGTTGCTAATGCTTTTTCTCTCTCTTTTATGCAAACATTTGTATTGATAAAACTATCTTTGCTTCAGGAGTAGACTGGGCTCAAGAACAATGGACGGTTTTCTTTCTTCTGGAAGCAGTCCCTCGAGAAACATGGAAGAAAGTTCTCAAGAAGACTGTTTGCCATTCCTTCTAGATGATGATTCTAGTGGACCTGAGGGGAGCCCTTCATATTTGAAAAGGACTTCCTCAATTAAGTCGTCCTCTGGATTTAACGTTGATACTAGAGTTGGGAGAAAGGAGGCGGAATCTAGTCCTTTAAAATATACAGAAGTTACTTCTGGACATAGTAGAATCAACCAAAGAGAGGAAACCAATAGATTTAGATTTGAAACTCAAATAAATTCTGATAGGAGAAACCTTAGGGAACCTACAAGATTGACTGATTCCAGATCACTTATTGCTCCAGAAAGAGGTAATTGACTCTCTACTATTTCTTTCACCCTAGTGAATGACAAAGCTTTCTTGTTCAGTTTCTCACATATTTCAGAATTGCAGTAGATGATTCTCAAGACTGCATGGATCAAGATTACGTTCTCATATCTGGACCACCAGTGGATATGCCATCATCTTCATCGAGTTCTTCGAAACCTTATAATTTCCCATTCAAGTCTCAGTCTCCTCCTGTAGAGTTATTCAACAGAAGCATAAGTTCGACGGCTCCCATGCCTATAATTGGTGCTACTGGCAACAGCATTGGTCGGTTTGGGAGCCTGGACAGTCAGAATTCTGGCCCGAGCACTTCTCATGGGTCTCTGGATCTTGGGGATGCCTTTGAACAGCCGTCAACTCACAGCCTGACGAGAATCAGGTCTCTGAGAAAATGTGCAGCAACAATTGCAGAATTAGTTCATGAAAGGGTAACCAAACTTTACACTGTTTATAAGGTAGTCATGTATTATCATCGTGCCATCACTGCCCAGTTTCTGAGTAAATTATTTTCATGAGTCTTTGTATAGATCGAATCTGACAAACAGCTAGAAGCTTTCTCGATCCAACTGGCGATTTTGGCAATATGGAAACAAGCACTGCACATATGTCATACTCAGGCAATTTCAGGTTTGGAAGGAATCCCAAACCAAGACATTAACAGACTCGGAAGAAGTAGCAGCCTGAAATACGATACCCACAATTCTGATAAAATCACTGATCTCAGCCACTATGGATCAGAGGAGATATCCTCTCAGATTCAGAGGCAGTTTATCCAGGAGATTGAGCTTGCTGAAGAACTTGCCAAGAGTATCGAACCTGGTATGTTTTTTCTCTTGGGGGGAAAATGAAACTTCTTTGTGTGTTTTGCGGTATTCAAGATCTTAAAAGGTTTTCATCTACTTGGTTGTAGGAAATACAACAATGCCGGATGCAATGGAGACGATATTTGAAGCAGCCCTTGATCATGGAAAACTTGGAGGAGTAAGTTTCCTTTGCCTTTTTCCCAAGGAATTTTTAATGGACTATCCGACTAAAAAAACAAACAGTTGATTAGTGTATTGCTCATTCTCATATGTGGCTATGGCATTTTCTGCAGGTTAAGGAGGTTATGGGAGATATAGAGAAAGCTGGAAACCAATATTCGAAAGCAGTGCGTTTGCTAGTATTCCTTCTAGTGGAAGCACCAATGCTGATTCTGAATCCGCCGCTGTCTCTCACAAACTCAGTAAGGTATCGTCTGCGAACATATATCGATTTCCTCAGCAGAAGATTAAAACATCTGCAATCACATAGAAGAAGTTCAGGTGCTCAGATGCAAGGATCATCATTAGCCATGATGAACAAACACTCATGAATCCATCCACTCACTCGGTTTGGGTTCTCTTGTTTCATGTGTTTTTTTATATGTATAATTCTGAAAAGAGAAAAATGTATTTGTTTGTACAGCAGAATCATATATTCTTATTCTTTTGGGGTTTAATCTGGTGGGACTTTGGAAATATGATGTGTGTGATTAATGTTGTAACATTTTTTTTTTTGTTCTATCTTAATCATAATCCTTTGTTTTTCCAAAGGTTTGATACCAACTTTATGATTATTCGTGGATACATAATTTATGTAACAGTATAACTAAAACTTGTGATGATGTTTTAAAATAAGAATGAGAATTTTCCCATATACAAAATTCTATCCAACATTCATGTTTGTTGTCCTTATAACAAAAAAAATCAGTTTAATTCTTTAATTTTTGTTGGCAAACTTATACTTAAATCTTAATTTACGCAAATGACGTTGGCTCAACTAGGTTAGAAAGGTGTTAAAACACTAAGGAACCATGTTCGAAAACTAAAATACAACAACTTTTTTTTCGTACTTGTTCTTAGTTCTGATGTACTTTGTTCTTATCTTCATTAATCACAGACAAAACCTTAAGGGTTTCAGTTCCAAGCGTGTTTAGAAGTTGCCGCACGTGCAAGGGACTGCAGAAAAATAAGCGCCAGTGGCCCTAATCACTCTTGCAGTCACACCACTCTCCGTCTCTTCTCCTCTGAAATCGCAGGAACAATTTCTCCTCCTTCTGGTCAAATTCAAGGTTAGGGTGTCATCCTCATTGGCGAAAGTTTCTATCTTTTGAAATTTGCGTTACGTTTTGGTCTCTTCTTTTCCTCTCATTTTCTCAGTTTTGGGTTTTTGTTGTCTTGCAGAAGCCTCTGTGGGAAGAAGCTTCTTACCTGTTTCATCATCAGTGCCAAAGTCTTCTCTTTTGGATTTGATTAGAGAGTTTTATTTGTCGACTTATCCTAAAGAGGAAAATGGCAGGATGTGCAATGAATTTTCAATTCTCGAGTGTTGTGAAAATGCGAAAAAATATCTCTTCTTCGCTAAGATTTTGCAATCGAGACTTTGTATTTAGAGATATGGTGAAGACAATGAAAGTTCCTGTTTTGAGTAGGCAAAGATCGAGGCTTTTGATGGTTAACATGTCTCAGTCTCCGTCTGAGCCGCAGCTATCTGGTGGTGTTGCAGCTACTGAACAAACGAAAGGAGAAAGTGATGATAGCATCTTAGGGCAAGACAGTGTTAGAAACTTGGAAACTGATCAGCCTGTGAATTTGGATAATGATGGTAATGTTGGTGATGGCTTTAACGGTAGTGATGGTAATGGTGGATTTAATAACGGTGGAGGAGGTGGCAATGGAGGAGAAGGTGATGGAGAAGACTATGAAGAAAAAGAGTTTGGACCTATTTTGAAATTTGAAGAGGTCATGAAGGAAACTGAAGCTCGAGGAGCTACTCTTCCTTCTGATATGTTGGAAGCTGCTAAGATCTTTGGAATCCGAAAAGTAATTCTCCTTAGATACTTGGATTTGCAGGTACATTGTTTCATTACTTTTATTTTGTTTTCTTCTGGATATAATAGTCTTAGATAAGAGTTTTGAATTTCGATTATTTTTCGGATTTTAGAGCTCAGCTGGTTTGCTTGGGTTTGCTATAAGATCATGGTCTATGCTTCGGAATAGAATGTTGGCTGATCCATCTTTCCTCTTCAAAATAGGTGCTGAGGTAAGAAATTTTTCATTTAGAAATTAGTTTCTCATTGTACACTCACATTGTGACCTAAGAGATAATTTTCATTTGATATGCCAATTTCAGATAGTCATTGATTCTTGTTGTGCCACTGTTGCTGAAGTTCAAAAGAGAGGGAAGGATTTTTGGGCGGAATTTGAGTTGTATGTTGCTGATCTTTTAGTTGGAACTGTGGTTAACGTTGCTCTGGTCGGTATGTTAGCGCCTTATGTCCGTTTTGGTCAACCATCCGTATCAAATGGCTTCTTAGGACGCATGCTTTTTGCTTATAATGCTCTTCCTAGCAGGTAAATTATAATAAGGTACTTACATCTCTCATATTGTGACTTTGTTAATAAAGTGTGAGATGTTTGAAATGATGCAGTGTGTTTGAAGCTGAAAGACCAGGATGTAGATTCTCAGCTCAACAGAGACTAGCTACATACTTCTACAAGGTAAGTGAACTTCACAGTCTCCGTCTCTCAATTGCTCCATAACTTATGCTGTTTCTGATCAATCATTGTTACATTTTTTTTTTCAGGGTATAATGTATGGTGCAGTTGGGTTTGGATGTGGCATCATAGGTCAAGGCATCGCGAATCTTATCATGACTGCCAAACGGTAACACTCCTCTTTCTAGCTAGCTAGAACAAAAAGGGTCACTTAGTTTTTGGATTTGGCTTACATTTTTCTTTTGTCACTCTCTTCTCTCAGAAACATAAATAAATCAGAAGAGAACATCCCGGTACCACCGCTCATCAAGAGTGCAGCTCTCTGGGGTATATATTGGCTTTATATACCTTTGTTTACATTTACTTTACTAATTCATTAATCTCCATAACAATGATAATTGATTGCAGGTGTATTCTTGAGTGTTTCTTCGAATACTCGATATCAAATCATCAATGGTCTAGAGAGAGTGGTCGAAGCATCTCCTTTCGCTAAGAAAGTGCCACCAGCGGCTATGGCCTTCACAGTTGGTGTAAGGTTGGCCAATAACATCTATGGTGGAATGCAGTTTGTGGATTGGGCTAGATTGAGTGGTTGTCAGTGAAAAAGTCCAAAACTCTTTTCTCATGTGTCTAATTTGATGAAAACCTTATGTTGTTGTATCCCACTTTGGGATATGTTTTATTACATTTCGGTTGTTATATCCAATTCCAATAATACAAAAGCTCGAATGTTGAATCCTTATTGCCTTGTCTATAGTGTCAAGACTGAAGCAATGAAAACTAACTGATCTGAAACAGGATAGGTAGTGAAATGTTTTTGTTTTGAAATAAACCAAAATATTTAAAATCTTTTTTTCTTAATGAAAGAAAAGAGAAGAGAGAAGCAAAAACAAATACGCAAGAAATCAAATGACAAAGACACAAAAAAACAGATGGTGAAATCTAAATCAAAGTAAGCAAAAACCAAATGATTACAGAGTGGGAAAAAGTAAAAGAACTCAATATTAACGGCACACGTCACTAAAACACAACCCCCCCCACTAAACACATGTTACTATATAAGAATCATCATCAAAGCACTAATTAAGACACTCAACAAAACAAGAAAAATAATCAAGAAGAAGCATGAAGTGGTATAGGTTTGTTGCAGTGGCTTTGATGAGTCTTCTGGTCACATTGGCATCCACTGAGGCGGCAGCTGAGTGTGGTCATATGCCCATTGGTCAAGCCGCGGCTAGCCTAAGCCCGTGTTTGCCTGCTACAAAGAACCCGAGGGGTAAGGTTCCACCAGTTTGCTGTGCCAAAGTGGGTGCTCTCATTAGAACCAATCCTCGTTGTCTTTGTGCTGTCATGCTCTCTCCTTTAGCCAAGAATGCTGGAATCAATCCTGGAATCGCAATCGCTGTTCCCAAACGCTGTAACATCCGCAACCGCCCTGCTGGCAAGCGATGTGGACGTATGGATTCGATTCTTCTTAAACCTCATTAGTAAATGTAACATGAACTTGATAGTTGATATGACTCTTTTTTTTATGTTTTATTGCAGGTTACATTGTTCCATAAAATCCCCCATGGCTTCAGGATTATGAAGAATAAAACCACGGTTTGGATCTTTTAAAGATCAAAATGATGAGGAGTTTTAAGATTATAATAAATGTTTTCACTAATTACCTTTGTAGAGAAGAAATGTGAACTAAGATATCCTTAATAATATATTTCCTACTGTTGGACTATATATGAGAATGCATATTAGTTGTTATATCAAATACACACTCCAACGGATACAACAAACAGTATTTTTCTTTATAAAAATGATAAAATCAACAATATTATAACTGTATACTTTTCTGTGTTCAAGAAAATGTTATTTTCACATACCTTATATAGATTGAGAAATTTGTTAACATACATATATGCTCATGATTAACATAACAGGAATTAGACGATATTGATTTTAGATTCAAAATTTATTAGCTTTGAATTTGAATAAGTAGCAAAGTAAAAGTTTTTTTTCAAAAGTCATTGGAAATAGCAAATATGTTAAAACGATATTTTCTTAAATAAAATAATTCTAAAACAACAGTCTTTTATAAAGTGGAAAGAGTGTATAATTGGACTTTTTCAAAATCAAACACAAACATTATTGACTAATTTCTTGAAATCAACGCACAACATTACTCTTTCTTTTTTTTTTTTCACTTTCAACTGCAAACGTTAAGCAGTAAATGTGATGCAGAAAACCGTACGGTTAAGTCAGCAAAAAAGACAAAATTTGAAAGTCATTAAAATATTGAATGTACCAAAGCCCACAAAATAAATCTACCAGAAATTTCCGATTCGTCTGTAAACAGTTAAATCATCACAATAGAATCTTTTCAGAAAACAAATGAATCCAAGATTCACTTTCCACGTGGCTCATTAAGAAAACTCCACGTGTAAATACAGTCAAACCAGTCAAAGCCACAATGGATATTCTCTTGTTCTCCCGCTTCTTCCTTTATAAAAAAGCAAAACAACAAACAAAGAAACAGAGATTTCTCTGCAACTCTCTGAAAACTTCATTTCACCTTTCAAAAAGAGAGAGAGAGAGAGAGAAAGATGACGAAAATCGACACTCTCCGTCGTTTTCTTCTTCCCTGTATCACACCTCCGACGAATCCAACCGCCGCTTCTTTAGCCGGAGATACGTCAACCGGAGCTCCCAAGAAACGTCTCAGCACTTCCCTCAGAGACGACATCTACGTTCAAGACTCAGCTTCTTCCTCCGCCTCATCCTCCGAGGCCATCTCCACCTCCGACTACAACCTATCCGCCGTAACAGCGCCGCAGAGACCGTCGAAGACGATGGTGATTGGAACTATCTTCGGGAGAAAAAAGGGACACGTGTGGTTCTGTGTTCAACACGACCGTCTCTCTGTTAAACCACTCCTTCTCCTCGAGCTTTCAATAGCAACGAGCCAGTTAGTTCACGAGATGGGATCGGGTCTTGTTCGTGTCGCTCTTGAATGCCCGACCCGACCCGAATTAACGTCGTGCTTGCTAAGATCCGTGCCAGTGTGGACTATGTTTTGTAACGGAAGAAAGCTTGGGTTTGCTGTACGGAGAAGTGCTAATGAAGAGACGAGGATGATGTTGAAGAGATTGGAGTCGATGACGGTTGGAGCTGGTGTGTTACCATCTGGATCCGGTTTGGGTGGGTCAGGTGAATCAGATACGGATGAAGTTATGTATATGAGGGCGAATTACGAACATGTTGTTGGTAGCTCTGACTCGGAGTCGTTTTATCTTATTAATCCTGACGCTAACTCGGCTCAAGAACTCAGCATCTTCTTGCTCAGGACTTCTACTTAATTGGGACATTGTGGGGGTAACTTATGAATCCTTTTCATCAAGTTTTGTTTTTCTGGTCTAGAGATTGTGAAGACATGAGAAAAAAAGTTATGATTTTTTTCAGTAGGGATTTAGGTTGTTAGCGTTTTGAGATCTTTTGAGTTCTCGATGAGAAAGTTCTTTGTGAGTTTTCTTGGATTTGAGTTCTTGATCCAAGTAAACAATTTTTTTGTTAGTAAGATTGATGATAATGCTTCAAGATTTAGTCTGAGTGTAATCTTTTTTGATGTAACAAAATGTTGTAGAACATTCCTCATTCCACAACTCTGTGTTGAAAATCTTATGATTGCTACAAACCCACAAATACACTGCATAAAGCAAACCAAAACTTTACTGTATAAAAGTTTTCGCAAGTGTGTAAATTAATGAAGAAACAGAGATAATTGGTAACAAAAACAGGACAAATTGTTATTATCTCAGAAGATTGCTCAGCGTGGAACACAGTAAATGATACATTTGAATGTCAATAACCAAAGTGCAACTAACCCTATACACTGTAAATTTTCTCTATTCTGTTTTTTCACGGCAGTAAGAGAAGTAAAACTTACTACCTTAGTGTTTGAAAAGATGACCAAGTGGAAATAAACATGTTCCTTTCTTCTCCTAACTCTATAAGTATTAGTGGAAGCCAATGACTTGAAGGCTGTCAATTATCGTGAGAAGATAAAAGCATCTTCAAACCTTCGTATGTCATGAAGATGATGCCAACGCCAGGAACCACTTTGTAATATTCAGGCAATATTCCTCTGTATAACCCTCTGATGCCTTCTGACTTGAATATGTGTTTGAATGTTCCAAAGAGTCCTGTGTTGTAAACTCTAGCTCTTCCACCAGCTCCTTCCACTTGCATTCTTCTTCTTACAAGGTCCAATGGGAATGTAGCTACAAAGTTATGATGCATATAATAAGAAGCAAATATGTCTCTCTCTGGAAACTAATCTCGAAACTACAACGTAGAGAAAATGTCAGTTCGAATAACAAACCTGTTGAAGAAACAGCTCCAGCTACACCTCCACAACCGAGACCAGCGACCAATTCTGAATCATTTGGCCTGAAGAAGTTCAAAGAAAATAGTAAGATATGCATGACGAGTTAGCATCTGAACAAACAAATATACTCAATAAGCGGGTACAGAAGTAACAGAAAATACCCAATCATAGATGAGTTTTACCTATGAGAGTACCAAAATGATTTCATAGACTCATACACAGTGAAATTGATAGCAAGACTTGGCCCAACACCCTGCATCACAAAAAAGATGTACCAAGAAGAAGTTTAATAATCAACCACAGCTTCCACAAGATAACAAGGGAAATCAAACAACATAGTATACCAACAATGTAGCACCAAGTCCTTTATACAGACCCAAAAGTCCCTCTTCTCTGCATATGGTACGGAAAGCATGCGTAATACCCTGGTAATACATCGCATTTCTCTGGGAAGGATCAAATATAACCCAATCCAAAACACGAAAAGACAAAGAAACATTGGTTAGCTCAACGGATTAAGAACAGCATATTCAAGAAGAAAATCAAAACTAAGGATAGGAAATAAATTACCTGTGCAGAAAGACGTGTCCTGACAAGATCAAGGGGATAGGTAGCTGTAGCAGCTGTCATTCCAGCCAAGCCACCACTAACAAAGTACACGAACGGGTTGCTACTAGTATTTCCTATAAAACTCTGTATGACTGGATTTGAATAGAGAAACTGCAAAATGAAAGAGCCATTGCGAGGCTGAGTGAACAGATCTCATGATAAACAGACACGGAAAACTAAGTAAAAGACTAGAATCATGCAAACTCACTTTATTGTATTCTTGATATGCATAGAAGTTTATTGCACTATAGGGAACCCTGTGTACTACAGTAACCAGATTACCTTTCCAAAAGGCTCTAAATCCTTCCTCTTTGAAAATACGGGAAGCTTCATGCCATAAGCATGGACGACTTAACACTGCACCTTCTGATTGCATACCTTGCAACTGAAAAAAAGACAACATCAAAGTCTCGAACTTGATAATTACCAAAAGAGTCAAAACGTGTGAATAAACCAAAAAAGCGAAAACAATATATTCATGACTTCATGAACTCAGCTAAATGTTCATAAACCCTCACATCAATTCCAATTCCAAAACCCTTTCCTGAAATTTTCCCAGAACTTAAAAACCAAGCACCAAGCTAAAAAAATCAATTTTTACAAATTCTCTATGATAATTACATTGACCCACCAAAAGAGAACTCGAACTAGACCTGAAATAAGATGGTGAGGCGAGCGAGAGGAGCGGTTACAGTCTTGCTGACGGCGCCAGCAAGACCTCCAGCGAAGAAATTGGCGACGGGGCCGAGTTCCGTCTTTGGTTTAATCTGCGGCACGACGCTACTGTGCACAGTGGTTGCAGCGTTAAGAGCACTCTGAACTCCATCTACAGCTACACCGACTCTAGCGTCAACGTTCATCTTCTCTCTATAACTCTTTCTATGAGATTACCCGTATTTGGGTTGGGAACTTTGAAATCGAAGGTCACATCAATTGAAGGAAGTTGAATTACAATGGAGATCGGAGACATCGACATGGAGGAGAGTGAAAAGGTAAACTCTTTGAGAAAAAACCCTAAAACTTGCTTGGAGAAGAAGGGTATTTTCGTAATACAGCTCAGATACTATCATACTAAGATACAGCGGAATATGCGTTCCTTTTTGTTTTTTTTCCCTCCATGACTTTTTAATGTCATTTTTATCAATTGAAATTTATATAAGGTTTTGAAAATATGTGAAACAGAAAGAATAAAGGGAAATTGCAGTATATAGCAACAGATAATTCAAAATTTAAAAATATGGTAATGGTTTTTTATTAATTAGTTATCTTTCTTTTTATAAATGTTTATACTAAAATGCTCCTATCATAATTTTGGCGTTAGTTATTTTATTAATGTGGTATGTATATTATTTTGTTAGCGGTTAAGTAGTGTTGTTAGTAATTTTTTATCTCGTTAGTATTTATATATTTTATTATTAAATTTTATTTTCAATTTCCCATAAATAGATGATTTAGTTCAAAATAAATATATAAGTTAAAACTTAAGAACAAAACATAAAATTATATTTATTTTGAATATTCATGTTTTGTATATATTAATAACTTATTTACATGATAAAAACATTTTACATGTCTAATTTTGCTATCGATATATAATAATATATAGTAAGGTAAATAAATAAATAACATCTTAATTATTTAATTAGCATGACATCATTCATAGATAAAAAAACATAGAGAATTATATTTACTTTGAAATTTGAATATTCATATTCATATAAATTATTAAATTATTTACATGATAAAACATACTTTAACATAGTTTCAATTTTATTATCGATATAGAATAACATATAGTAAAGTAAACAAATAAATGTGATAATAATTTTGTTAAAACTAGAATATATATCGTGTTAACAAAATATTTAATCGACTTAAACTATAACTAGTCTTTTCAAATAGTTAACCCTTAACAACATATTTAATAGTTAAGTTGTGAAAAAGGTATTTTGGTCAAAAAAAATAATGAAAGGAGAGAGAATTAATTATTACAAAATCACTACCATATTTTTAATTTTTAAATAATCTATGTATTAATAACTTAACAACCCAAGAATAAAAGTTGGATAACAAGACTAGTAATTGTGCTGTGGGTACAAAAATTGATCAAAGTCTTTTGCCTCTTTCTTCATATCAACTTTTTATATCTAACTTTGAAATAATCTATTAAACAAAAACAAAACAAAAAATCTAAGACCGAGATGATTGATTACCATGGACACATTTTTTGTTTTTGATTTTTATTGTTTTGCTTAACGGCATAAACTTGCATGATAGCATGTCTTCTTTATCTAGGCAACGGACACGGACGAGTCAGCTAAACCTTGGCTTGGCTGCACACTTTTGTAAGGACATCTCTTTGCTACAATCACAAAGACACATAAATTGGCTGCGGTTACACCGGCAAGAAACCAGTAGAACCAGTCCAAGCGGCTTGTATTCAGGTCATTTCCGAACCAACTCTTCCCGGAGAAATCCTCCGCGAGACTATCAACGGCTGTGATCAGTAGATTGTTAAGGAAGCTAGCCGCGCCTATCACGCTTAGGTAAAACGCTATACCTAAGCTTCTCATGGAATCAGGGACTTGGTGGTAGAAGTATTCTTGTAGTCCAACGAGTGTGAAGGCATCCGCAATGCCAATGATTATGAACTGAGGAGCTAGCCATAACACACTCATGGCTGGCTTCTTGTTGTTGGTAAGGTCCAATCTTTGTTTCTCAACTAGAGCTGAAATGATCATGGTGATAAGGGAGAAAATCATACCGGTCCCGATTCTTTGGAGAATGCTGATGCCTCTTTGTTTCTTTGTGATGCTTCTTAGCAAAGGAACAAGGAGTTTCTCATAGATAGTGATTGAGATGATCAATGAGATAGCAGTAAGAGAGAACATAGAAGCTGGAGGAACTGTGAAGCTAGCGATGTGTCTGTCCATGACAATTGCTTGTTTGATAAAGAAAGTCGAAGTTTGTGTTGCACAGATGCCAAAGGCCAACGTAAAGAGCCATATAGGAATCACGTTGATGACCAGCTTCGTTTCTTCTACTTTTGTTAACGTTACAAGTCTCCATGGACTCTGTTTCTCAATGGCCAGAGGACTGTTGTCTTCGATAATTGCTGCCTTGTCAAGAAAGCTACAAAGTTTTAAACCACACATCAGAATCAGTTTAGAAATTAAACGAATGGGACATTTCTTGAGTTTGTTTGTACTCACTTAAGATGCTTTGTGTGGCTGAGAAGCCGACCCTTAGTAAACTCTGCCTTGGAAACCTCATGAAGCAAAGAAGGATCAGAAGGATAAGGTAGATTTCTTTTGGCTATGGCTGCAACAATGACTTGCAACATTGGTGTCAATGGGCTACCCAAAGGTCTCCGGTAACGATAAAATGTTTTTCCAGAGAGGAAAATGAGAAGTGAAGTAGCCATGATTACGGTGAGAATGATACCAGCAACACCCCAACCAATCCGGTCTTCGATATAGACAATAGCAGTCACGGAAGTTAGAATACCAGCACATAGATTAACGTTCCACCAGTTAAAAAAAGACATCTTCATCTTTCTTTCTTCAACATGATCATCATCGAATTGGTCAGCACCAAAGCTCTCAAGGGAAGGCTTATGACCTCCAGTACCTATAGAGATCAAGTAAATGGCAATGAAGAAGACTATTTCGTGTGCTTTCCTTGGTTCAATGCATACTTCTTCATGACAAGGTTTCAAGCCCGGTATAAACCAGGACATTGTTAAAAGAACCAAACCCTGTTTTTCAAAAGATCAAGACATAGTTTAAGCTTGTTTATGTAATATTTAAATAAATTGGATTTGGGTAACTAAGAAGTAAGAACATATATTACCATAAGATAAATGGTGGTTGCAACCAAGATAGTAGCGTAACGGCCAAGGTAAGCGTCGGCTACAAAGCCTCCAAGAAGAGGTATCAGAGTAGTGACACCTGACCAGTAGTTCACATTTTTTACAGCCATCTTGAGATCTTGATGGAGAATTGTTGTTAGGTAGACAACCAAGTTTGTAGCTAACCCAAAGTAACTTAGTCTCTCGCTGAACTCGATTGCTGCACAAAGAAGATGAATCAAAAGACTTCACAAAGATTCATATTTTTGGGCTATATTATGGCATACTTTGAATTCTATGTTATAAAGTTTCAGAAGAAGAAAAACAATCTTAATCAAAGTTATGTACCGATGATGAAGAGTGCAGCTCTCCAAGCGCCAGTTTGAACCCGAAGAGGAACACGTCCTCTGCTATCTAGAGAAGAATCGAGAACCCATTTCTGTTGATCATCGAACGAATCTTGAAGTTCTTCATCAATCTTCTTATGCTCCATCTGTTAAACTTTAATGGACAAAATACACAACACTAGAGAATTGATTCTTAAGGAGTGTGTGTGTGTGTGTGTGAAGTGATGTGTTAGAGGAGAAGCAAACTTGGTTCCCTCTTTATAAGCTCAAGCTCACTATGTTGACTCATCCTTCTACAGTGTTTTCCACATTGCTTTTATTCTCAACCTCAAACAGTTTTCATTTTCTATTTATCTTTATTTTGTTTCACTTTCACGTTGACGATAATGAGTCAACAGTCAACACAACGACCCTATTCACATAGATGAAAATATAGGTAACTTAAAAAGTCTCACAATGTTGCATTTGCAGACCTCGTAAGTATAAAATAGAAGTATCAGATTAGATGTAAAGACATAACAAAGCTCCCAATACTATTGCATGCTTGTCCAACAACTTAGTCTATGAAAACTTATGTTAAAACTTTTTTATTTTCATCATTTGAAAATCCAAACCCAAAGTAAAAATCCAGGTATACAATTAAAATCTTATCCTGAACTTGTCCTTCAACAAACTTTACAGGATGTTTTTAATATTCTTTTCGCCTTTTCAGACAAAAACAATAAAGAAAGATTCGCTTAGAAAGATTACCTAAAATGTAATCCTTTTCTGACTGACCAACATTAAAAAATATGAAATCATCTAAAAACTACCCAATCTCAATTTTCTTCTTTAACTTAGAGAGATCTTGTGACAAGATGCAGAATATCAAGAGAGTTTTAATTCCCACTAAGGTAATATTAGTATATTGCCATCTTCTTTAAACCCTAAATCCTAACTCCCCTACTCCACTAATCTGAGATGCTTTAAATCAATCAACATAAAACATTCATAACTATCGAATATTTCAATGAATCCAATGCTCTCTTTACTAAATTCAGTGCTTCCTTTATTCTTTTCACTCTCTAGTCTCTACTAACCTACTTTGTGTGTGGAAATAGATCTCACCTCTCTTATACAATTTTACCATTTTCCTTTGTACTGTTTTTTTATAAGAAAGTGAACATCATTTAAAATGAAAGTTTAGGTTTCAAGTACATGAACCAAATCCTAAATCATGGTCTCATGCCAAAAAAGATAAAAACATGGAAGCATAAAACATCCGAGGTTCATCTCATCAACTAAACCTTAAGCAATGAGGTATTGGAAAGAAGATGTAGTGAACTCGTTTTAGAGACTTCCTTAAGCGAAACCGTGACAAGAAACAAAAGCAGTAAGAAAACAAAAACTTTACATTGACGATAAAACGAGGTGAAAGTCCTTTCAACGATACCCCGAAACACGCAGAAGCGGAAATACACGAGCGATTAGCGGCATGCAACGAAGACTATTAACATTACCTAATATTCAACAATAAAAACATTCAGCCGCAACACATCACAATGTCAAGCCAAAAAGATAAGCTTAATCCTATCTCTTATTTAAATCCTTAATCATACCTAAACCATAGTTTACATGATCATTTTACTTTACTACAACTATTACCACAATCACTCATGAAGATAAAATGAACCACATCTATGGGTTAATCATGCAAAAGCTTAAAGTTTTAAACTATGTTTAATGCTCATAAAAGGTGATTGTGCTATCATACAGTGATTCAAATGGTTCTTTTCTAGAAGAAAATATTTTTGAGGTCATGACACCAATGAATGATTAGTTTAGTGATCACCCATGAGAAAGTTTTCAAGTGTTAGTGGATTGGAATTTATTACCAAAAACGCAAACATATCTTCGAAATCTTATTTATTTTGTATATGCTCCAATAGCATTTAAACAAACAAATTTTATATTATCAAGAGTCAACCCCTAACTTAAATTAAATGGAATTTTATGGCTCAGGAAAGTGAATAAACCTTTCCCCATAATGCTAACCACTATTGACTGAATTATAGTATACTAGTAGTAGTGTAGTACCGACAAAAATAAATTCTGCAAAGAGAATAATAAACTTTCTACTAAGACTTGGCGCAGTTTAGCAACTAGCAAGTATGACTATGTAAAATCGATTTTGAGTGTTGCCACATCAAAACCTCATTTCCCAATGAATGGTCTTTTTCCACCACCTTAACACAAAAAGAAAAAAAACATGTTGTTTCGTGGAAGTAGGACCTCCACTTCAGTGAAGTTACTTTTGTAAGGGAAAAAAAAAAACCAAGTAAAATTTGGCTTAGAGTTTCCCTTTTAAGCGAAATTTGAATTTATGCACTCATCATTGTGCCCGGTTCTATGGACGATGCCCATACTGGTTGATTTCTTGCCAATATTCCTTAATTTTTCTCTTTTTTCTTCTTCTTTGAAATGACAAATTGACAAGTAAAAAAAAGCTTAAATTACGGAAGCTAGAAATTACTACAACTTTAACATGGTTGTCATGGGGTCATAGGAACAAGATAAACAAAATACTTTCAAACGATTTGATATTTGGTGGAAATGACTAGAATGACTACTTTCACGTGCTTTGCAATAGAGTCTCCCATTGTTATGCACTACTAATACAGTAGAAGTGGGTCATAGGAGACGTATGTCAACACATATGGCTATCAATCAAATGAAGCACCATGCAATGGTTGATGAGTCAGAGGATGTTATCATCAAGATCTAAAGATTTGACAAAATAGAACGTACGTCGGTAAAATAGCTAACCAATCAGAGCACATCTAATGGTCTTAAACGTTGACAACCCCATTGGATCAGATAATAGTAACCTGAATATGGAGTCCAATCATCTAATAATTGATTTAGAGATCACCTACCACAAAAAGACGTGACAAGAAAGCGAATTGTGGATCATGCCATTATCAAGCCGAGATTTAATACAACCAATATATAGACTTGAAGACATTTCATTATTATATAGATTTCTTCCACTTATATAAAATCATTACCAATGCTGAGCGTGAATAACGAAAGAAAAAATGCGCCACTCAATTCAAAATCTATGTAAATAAAACGATGTAAGTCACAAAGCTTGCTTTTGTCATTTTACATGATAAATGTATTCATTCTACCCCACGTAAAAGTTCATATACATGTACATTACCAAATAAATTCTTCTTGGTATATTAATTATCGTAATCCAAATCTTATTTTATTCTTTGTAAAATTGGTCTTAGTCAAATTTATTGTGTACTAAGAGCCAATCAATACAACAAAAGCGCTCTCTTAATCATTTAGCAATCAGTCTCCAGAATTCAATTAAAGAGAGCTTCCCTTAAACCAGTGGAACCATCTCTAAACGTAATTAATTCACTTAATTTCAAATATGCCTTTGAGGTAGACAGATTTGAGAAAGTAGAAGATAACAATACAACAAGGCCAAGAAAGAGTGAAATGGAAAGAAAACGAGAAGTAGCTCAAAGATTGATATTCAAATAACTTGTATGAGCATTGTTAAGGTCTCCTAGATAATCTGAGTCAAGTTGATGATGCTCCTATAATTAATTCCAGTAGATAATTATTTGTTGAAAAAGTGTGTTTTCATTCAATTTCTCCAATTTTATTGGGGAATACATGTGAGCACTGACACGATAACTGCTCATACAACACACTTCCATTAGCTCACATCATTTCCTACAGGACACGAAAACAATACTCTGGCAACATTACCAGGATCACTCTGAATATGAACAATTTTCAATTCAGCAAAGCCATTTTCTTGTATTTCTTAAAATGAAAAAGTAATCCATTTTTCACTTAACTAACTCAAAGGGTTCAAAAAGTGAAGTTGCAAAGCTCTCAACTTCACTTTTTTTTTTTTTTTTTGACATAACAAATTCACTTTGACTCTCCTGAAATGAGGCTCTGTCCAGATAAATTCATCATTCACCAACCTTTGCCTTATTCAGTTTCTTCTTCAGGCTCTTAAAGCAGAAAGACAATAGCTCCTTTGGTTCCCCATTGGGCTTTAACACTAAGTTTTTTTGTGGATCTAAATATCTAATACATCCAGGACAATAAAATGATCACAAACTCCTTCCAACTTCCAAACACAGACACAACACTAACACATTGGCAGGAATTTGAGAAAATTGGAACACCACATTTACATCATGTGATGTAACAAAGACACAAAGAAGCAATTCTCATCTTGTGATGTAACAACAGCAAGAGATACAATCTAACAAAAACCACATCCTAAAAACTCAAAACAGCTTTAGCAGATTCATTATGACCATCCCCACACATATATCTCATACTCATAACTAGATACATTTGACAATACTTATATCATTTCGATCACTAACACTAAAAACATATCTGTTTTCCCCTATATTCAACTCCAATACAACCAAATCTTGAATAATGATTTTATCCAAGAACCAAGACAAGTATAACACTAAAACTGCGATTAAAACTGTTACAAGTTTACATACAAGTTTATCTTCATTGATTATGAACACAGCAAAAACAAACTCTTAAACTATGATCCAATTTCGTACCTTCCATCGTTCTGCAATGTCATATCATAAACCTGAGATCTTCCATTTCTTAATTTACCACCATTAACACGATTCTTCTCAATCTTCTTACCTTCTTCTCTTCTCACTACACCTTTGATCTCAACTACTCTCTTCCTCACTCTACGACCTCGTTGGTTTCCAATTTCTTCATGTTTTGGCACATTCTCTTCTTCACCATCATCATCATCATCATCATCACCGAAGCTTGATAATCTCCGATACGGTTTCACACTATGAACAACACCTTTAGGAAAAAACCTAGCGGAAGGCAAATCATCAACAGTCTCAAACAATTGCGGTCCATCTCGATCAGTCCAGAGATCGAATCCGCCTGGTTTCTGAAACCGATCCGCGAGTACCTTAACTTGTTCATCGGCGCAAACGGAGAATAGATTCGGCGGTTTCTGAACCGGTTCCCATGGTCGTTCAAGGTCAGCCACCGCTGCTTTGAGCTCGGCGCGTTTCCGCATCTCGTAAATCTGGCGTTCTCTGCATAATCTTGCTTTGAGGAGTTGTTTTTGTTTCTTTGCTTGCATCCTTTTCCATTGCCATTTGGAGACGCCTCCGGGGAATGTTCTTGGACCTCCGCCCATACGGATAATTGTCGTTTTTCGTGGCTGTGGAGAGGCTTTGAGAGATAAGAAAGAGAACTTTGAGTGGAGAGAATTGAGGTCCGGTGAAGAAATTGATGATGAAAACGATATCGGTTTGCAGTAGGATAGGTTAATTCCGATCATCGTTGCCATTGGTATTCCTCCGAGTAGAGCCGACGAAGTCGAGTAACTATTTTTATCTGTTCTAGATTTTTTTTTCTTTTTCTAATGCTTCTTTAAAATAAAATTATTAATTTTACGATTTTTGATTTGGGCTTGATTTGAGCCCATGAGGTGGATCTAAGCCTCAAACCAAATGAGCTTATCAAGCATTTTTTTTTTTCATTTAATAGCTGTGTGGGATGACCAAAAACAAAAAAAAACATAAATGACTATCAAATTTAGGAGAATTGCAAGAATGATAAAATTTTGGGATAAATGTGTGACCACATTGGAAAAAATGAATTAGTAACCTATTGTATTTTTCTATTCATGGAAGTTTATTATCACAAAGAATAAAATGAAAAACCAAAACAAACAAAAAGCCATATATTTTCACTCCCACTCACCAAATGTTAACGTATCACAGAATACTTGCCTCTTTTACATTGGAAATGAACTTAGTCACACAAATCAAATAAAAAAACCAAACAAATTCCATCCTCGTTGGGTTCAGTTATTAACCCGAAGATACTAGAAGATATCAGATTTACTACCCGTCGACCCGACCCATATTCCGAAACCCCCGTCCCCGAAAAACCGCAAACCCAAGAGCGTGCCCAAAAATCGCAGCAAGGAAAACGCCACCGTTGAACGAAACAACAGCTAGAATCACAAGGTAGCTAAAGCCGGACTTGAAAACATACATAGCTGTACGAAACGCAACCCTAGCAACCTTATCAGCACCCGGTTTGAAGGAGGCTGCGTCAGAACATCTAGCAAGCAACTCAGCTAAGAAAGCTAACAAGAAGACAAATATAAGTGCGAGAGCATACATAGCACGGTCAGAACCAGGCCATCCCGAGAAAAGCACTTGGCAGTTGTAACCCCAATAGAACGTTGGGTGTAACAATGACGGTCTATGTGGCGTTTGCGTTTGTGTTTGCGTTGTGGTGGTGTTCCATGCCTCTACTACGAAGATGTTTTTAGTAGACAACATATCTTTTAATTGTGGGGAAAAGAGAATTTGGGAAGTCGTTGTCGTAGTGGGAAATAGGGGACTCTCTAGTCTCTCCTTTAAAAAGTGTTTCTTCTTGAGAGGAAGAGACTGGTCCTACAAATTATATGCTATGTTCTTGTTATGAAGCAAACTCAAAGATTTGCTTGTCGGATTTTTCTTTCAAAAAGCTACACCTTCTCCATCAATAATTTAAAAAGTATTTAGCTGTATAACTCACATTAACGCACATATATATATATATCGTAAGCTAAAGTAGCTAGCTAACTAAAGGTAAAGTATCTTTTGTTTTTTGTCTACGTAAAATATTTTTTTTTTGCTTTTTCTTATAATTAATGGTTTTACAGTAAAAATAAAGTTTGTCACAAGCCACTGCCAATAAAATATCTGTTTTGTTGGGTAAAATTTTTTATTTTCAAATAATCATCAATCTATAAAAAAAAATTTGTTATCACAAGCCATTGCTATTTTTTTGTTATATCAACCCAAAGTGACATAAAATTTTCGCTGATAACAGTGTGGCCCATGTTACGAAGGCTAAATAGTAAATAATACTAATCCCCTCGATTCAGCATAAATATTTATAACTTAGCCAAATTCCAAAAGATATAGATTATAATGCTATATATATATATGCCTTACCTCAAGTTTGCGTTCTTCTTAACTCATATAATAAAGAGATAATTGGACGTGGCACCGATAGAGAAGGCTTATCGTATCGATGAGTGTAACGTTGCCCATGCTACTGTAGTGTATGACCATGCAAAGAAACAACTATGTTGTGGGCCTTTGTGGCATCCTATATGAAATATTTGTTTTTTACTCTATTAGAAACTCCAACTTTATCAACATAAATTTAAAACGTAATTTATGACGTAATAGACGCAAATAGACGTAAATTCCGTAAACTCCTCCATTTCACAAGTCTAACTCGCACCCCAAAAAACACACACACACACTTAAGATTATGACCACTTTGAACAGTTGGATACATGGAGCATAGCAACGTGGAGGTGAGGAGCATTAAGGATCTCTAAGGTAGTCCACTCGTTCCCATCATCTACTCTTTTGTTTATACGGATATTCCAACTCAACTATATAATCAACTTTAAACTTTTGTGATGAGTGAAAACTATTTTAAAACAACAATTTTCTTTTATGCATTTCAAATTTAACTTGATTGATGTAAAAGCATATGATATTTGAACAATTGGTTTTGAATCTAGATCAATCTCAAGGCAACTCTCTATAAAAAAAGATCAAATCAGTTGCAATTAAGTGCCTAGTGCCTAGCTTTCTAATTTTTTTTTGTCACCGGAAACAGCGTGTCAATGATTAAAAACGCAAGAAAATAAATAGCAAAACAACTCTATCTTAGCCGGACCAAATTCTCCGATGAAATCATTTATCTAACTTTCTGAGTCATCACCTCATGCGGCACCACCTTTGGACCACCCAATTTGAAAATCACATCCAAAAGACTTTATCACGACAATATCCCTTAATTATCAAATTAAAATAATTAATTAAGAGTAAAGAGATCGTATTGTGTACTAAATTTAGAAATTAGTGAATTAATGCTTCAGTAACATCTTAAATTTTAGTGAATTTTCGCGGTTAATCTATTAGTTGTATCTACAAAATTACATACAAAACTCTTCTGATCCTCACTAATAAGCTCTGACTTTTTATCATTTGAACGACATTAAAACTCTAAAATCTCATAGTCGTCGTACACTTGTACTTGAAAATCCAATCACAGAAAGACAGTGACACCAATTCTAGTGCCGATATATTTTTTTAATTCCTCCGTTTTAAATTAGTTATCGTTTAAAATTATTTCATACATATTAAGAAAATATTTAATTTTTTTATTTTATTCTTAATTAATGTTTATTTGATTTTATTTTATTGGTCAAAACATTAAAACATGATGGATAAAATTAGAAATCTTATCAAATATATGCATTGAAAATATAAAACGATAACTAATATGAAATGAGTTTTAAGGTCCAAAACGACTATGAAACGGAAAGAATATTTTTTTCACAAAACGATTCGAATATTTTTATTAACTTAAATCAGAGTAAAATTGGGTAATTAACGGAAGATCAGTGTTTTAAAGCGTGGAATAAAAAAAGGTAAGTGAAACTCAAGTGTTTGGACTTCAGTGTCAGTTTTTTTAAGTTCTTTGCTTCGCTCAGAATCTAACAAACAATATTTCTTCGTCTCCCCCTTCGTCATCTACCTTTTGATTTCGCGCCACCTCGCTTCCAAGTTATCTTTTACATCTCACAGCTTTGTCGCTTAGATTTCTCCGATCCGCCTGAGTTGTCTTTGTAAGTGGTCCCTATCTTCCCACTTTTCTCCTTCTCTAGTTTGGTTTATAGTGAGAAAAAGAAAAGGGAAAGTGTTAAATTTCGTTTTCCTTTCTTTTTCTTCATTTCACATTTTAGTGATCCTTTGATAATTTGATAGCATGAAGATTCTGATTCTCCCATAATTGAGTTAGATCTGCGAGTTTTTGTTGTCCTTCCCTTCTTAAAAATTTCAAACATTCGTTTCGTGTTATTGATTTTTAAGAACTATTCAGAGATTCTTCAAAGATACTGCTTAGCTTTGGTAAGAATTGAGTATAGAAGTATTAAATTGTGTTTACTCTATTGAAGTTATGTCTAAATTCTCTGACAATCTTGTTATGTCTTTTTTATTGCAGTGTTTTTAGTCTAAAGGTGTATGAAGAAACAAAGATTTGGTATAATCCTGAATGCAAATATACAGAGCAACTGATTTAAGGTTTCAGGTAACTATATCACTATGGTGAGGCAACAAATAGTCTACAAGGTTCATGAGGCTCATTCTCATGGAACCTCAGAGCATCAAGGCAAGGATGAGCTAGCGAAGAGTGATATGTTGGATCCGCCAAGGTATCTTCGAAGAACTCAAGATTCTCGCGCCAAGGCGCTTAGTTTTGGGGTTTTGGATTGGAAACAGTTGGAGAAATGCAAGGATACTAATGTAGAGGGAAACAAAGGAGCTTCTTGTATTTATGCTTCTTCATACAATGGTTCAGTAGAAACTGCTGGAACTTCTTTGGAACTAGATTTATTAACTGGAGTAGTCAAAAGATTGGAGGTAGATTTGAAGCCTCAAGCAACAGTTGTGAATTTCTCTACACACAAGAGAAATGACAGTTTCTCACTTAGATCACAAGAATGTTCAGATTCAATGGATGCTGCAGATATCTTGATGACAATGGAAGAAAAGAGAAAACATAAAGAACATAGTAATGTCTCTGCTCCTCTAAATGTCAGCCGTCAGACAAATCCAGGGTCAGAGACAAGTTCCATGCTTTTATCTGAGGCATTTAAAACAGCTGAATGTCAAGATAGAAGACAGGATCTCGAAGGTGAATGTTCAAGTTCGGTAGAAAGAAACCAAAACATTCCCACAGTTTCATCCAAAAAAGGAAGATATGCTTCCCTTAACAGACGGTTTAGCTTCAGTTTTAGTCAGATGAGTAGAAGTTTCAGTTCCAAAGAAAGCTCATCAGCATTGTCAAGCACATCTCATGCATCAGCTAAATCAGGTCCTTTGACATTCACAAGAACAAAGCCACATGGTCACAACAGATATAGATCAGGTCCTATATTGATACCTAAGACTGAAAACAAGAATGTCCCATCATTACAAGTGGCTTCAAAACCTTCCAACACAAGACCACCACCAACAATGGAGAAGAAGCAAAGCAGCTCAAGAGTTCACGCTCTTTTACAATTCACATTAAGAAAAGGTATCAACTTGTTTCAGTTTGTGGTTGGAGACAACAGCAACAACGTTCTTGCTGCAACCATGAAGAGTTCAAATTCTTCTACAAGATCTTACACATTGTATACAGTAAACGAAGTAAAGAACAAGACTGGAAACTGGTTAGGCCGCCACAAGAATGAACATCCATTTGTACATACAATCATCGGTAACATAAAGACTCTTACTTCTTTCACCTCGGATTCATCAATCCACAAATCAGAATCTGTTCTGTTCGGTGTTGATTCGACCAATGAAGAGCTTGCAGCCATTGTTCAAGAAAGAAACATGAGTCAGATACAAAGCACAACTACTATCATACTTCCAAGTGGAGCTCATACATTGCCTAAAGATTGTAATAATGCTCCTTTGCCGTTGATTGAAAGGTGGAAGTCAGGTGGAGCATGCGACTGTGGTGGTTGGGACATTGGTTGTAAACTTCGTGTATTCTCTAATGATCAAACAAAGTCTCACACTTTCTCAAGCTTTCAACTGTTTGATCAGGTAACTAACTTGTTCTGTTCAAGTCCCTTTAAGTATCAGAATTGATGGTCTGAACCATTCTTTATTCTCACAGGAAAGAGATGAACCAGCATTCAAAATGGTGAACCACGACGATGAACTTAACTCGGTTGAGTTTGGATCATCGATCTCTCACTTGGAAGCGTTCTTCATTTCGTTAGTAGTAAGTAGTCATCAGAATTGGTGTGAGGAGGAGGAAGAAGCAGTTTTGAACAGAAATGGTTTGTTAAAGAGAGAAAAATCGGTTAAGTACGCATCAAATCCACCGGTTTCTCCAATCGGTCGGGTTTAGACTTTTAAAGGCATATAATTGGTTTGGTTTAGACCGGGTTTAGCTGGAGTGGGTTGGGCTTTAATATGGCTGTAATTAAGAATTTTATATGACTGAGTAATGGTGTAGAATTTGCGCATGTACAAAATAGTGAAATACATTTATGAATAATATAGAAGGGTTAAGTTTTTTTTTTTGGAAGCATCTTACTTGAACTAAAATTATAAATTAAAAGATATAAATTATGGTAATTACCTTTGTAAATTATCATTAGACCATTGTTTTCACAAATGGTACGGTTGATAATCCGAGCAAGAACTTAATCTGTTATTTGTTATATAAAATTAATGAAAATTAGGAATAGAGGATATAAAACTGAGCACGTGAGGATACAAACTTGTATTTGACAAACATGCTTCGCTGCTTCACCCTACCCACATGCTCCTCCAAATCAGTTATATCCGAGTCCAAGTGTAATGTTATGCACAATTAATTATATTAAGTTTATTATTTTGTTATATTAAGTTGTAAATTGGCCACTACTAGCTCTAATCCTCCGTCATAATCTTTGAAATTTGAAACAAAGCGTCAATAACGCCTTACGGGTTGGTGGTGATGCATGTATGCATCAATCAAGAATCATTACCAGATTTTTACTTTTTTTTTTTTTTAAATAGCAAAACGAGGATAAATACTAATAATGGCAACCGAAATTCTCATGCGAAATGACCAGGATGTTACGAGTTAGGACCATTCCTTAAAACAAGTGATGATATTTGGAACACCAAAATTTAATGTGATAATTGATAGATTGAGTTTCAATATTGACTCATTTCCTAAGGAGACTTTCACGACTTTTCTTTCCATTAGTCTTTATATTCATTTTCTTTTCTCTTACATATATATTTGTATACGGTTCTCATTTTCCCCTTGTATATCTTTAGTTACATGATTTAATTAATAAAAATTTTAAAAAGGGATAAACTTACAAATATGAAAACATATGTTTTGACTTTATTAAAAAATTAAATTCAAATAAGAAAGAGGGTAAAAGATCAAACACATTATTGTTATATTTTTCCCTAGATTTTCAAGTAATATATAATAAAAAGTCGACAGTTGTTGTTGCAGATCAATTAAACTTTCATCAATAGTTTAATTTACTGTCAACATAAATAAATCTCAGCTAAATAGAACCAAAATTTGACAGAAATATTCTACTGTTACTATTTTTACCAATCACTAATTGATCTAAAAAAACAAAAGGTCATAACAGCTATCAAAACCTGATAGACTCATAAATAAATAATGATGATTAATAAATGTTGGAAAATGTTAAAACTTAAAACCACAACAAAAAAAATACAGCAAAAAAATAATAATGAAAATTTCATTTTATATTTCGTATAAATAAATTTTTTTATTTATTTTGGTACAAAAAAAATAAATAAATTATCAGGTTAAATTTTATTTTGTTTTGTTTTTAAAACATTATAGATTATTCAATTCAACCGTTTCTCCGTGTTGAACTCTCTCGCCTTTTTAATCTTAAGGCTTCGTTTCTCAGATTCTGCTTAACGAAATCTCTTTTCTTCTCTACTTACAAAAAAGTTTTTGAATCTTCTTTAGACTTTTCGTCTTCGATCTCTCTCTCTGTTACTTTTATTACGTCTTTCGTTTCATTCCTTCTTCTCAGATCTTGGATCGTTGACCTCGGATTTGTGTTGGGCTAAAAATCTAACATTTCTTCTGGCGACAAGCTCGAGACTTTAAGAATTTATAGGGTTAAAGTGTTTGTCTTTAGATTGATGATGTTGACCCAATTTTTTGGGTTTTGAACTACTATGGAACTGATTTTGTCACACGAAAAGAAGAAGAAGAAGATCAACAACAAACAAGATTAAGATGACGCTTTACATTCGTCGTGAATCTTCCAAGGTTTTCGTCATTTTTCTCCTCCTAATTCATCTTCTGGGTTTTTCAAATTTTTGGCTGATTTTGTTGTTTTTTTAATTCAGCTTTGGAAGAGATTTTGCTCTGAGATAACGACGGAGATCGGTCTTCTCGCTGAGAACTGGAAATATCTTCTCGCTGGTCTTATCTGTCAGGTTCAAATTCTTAACTTTACGATTTAACTGAGCGCTTTGGAATGTGAGATTCACTCATTTTTATCTCTTGATTTGAAATTAGAGAGCTTTATATTATTAGTTGGAATTGATTCTCTTCAGATTCAGATTGATTTTTTTTTGTCACTTGGATTGTTATTTCTTATTTCTTATGCTGAGTATTAATGATGACTCCTGTTTCTTTTTATTGAAGACTGAAATGGAAAACGTATGATACTGTGTACTTATGATCATTGGTTTTGTTATACATAAGTAACCTTTGAGAGAAAGTTTTGTGCTTTTGGCTAAATTATTAAAAACCACAGCTTTGCTTGTTCAGCAGAAGCATATGTCTTGGATTTAGTTTTGATTTCAACAATGTAGCTTTTTCCTTATTGAGTTTACTTATATCTTATGTGCAGTACATCCATGGTTTAGCTGCTAAAGGAGTTCATTATATTCATCGCCCGGGACCGACGCTCCAGGATCTTGGCTTCTTTCTTCTTCCGGTTTGTCTCTCAGACATTTCAACTATATACTCAGTTCTGAGCACACTTATCTATCGGATCAGAATATATGTCTTATTGCTTTGGTTTTCTATTATTGTGTAGGAGCTTGGTCAAGAGAGAAGCTACATTAGTGAAACCGTGTTCACTAGTGTGTTTCTTTCATTTTTCCTCGTGAGTCTTTCTACATTCATAGTTTCCTCAGTATTCTAAGATTTATGTATGTTTTGGTGTTCTTTCTGGTAATATGTTATTGGTTATAGCTGAATCTTACTTTGTTAGAGCTGCCATTACATGATTATATTCCGATATTAATGCTCATTGAGCCTTTATTGCAGTGGACTTTCCATCCATTCGTCCTGAAAAGCAAAAAGATATACACCGTGTTGATATGGTGCAGAGTTCTAGCATTCTTAGTTGTAAGTGCCCTGGCTTACTAGTTACTATATGTTAAGCTTGCTGAGATTACTCTGTTTTGTTAATCTTCAAGGATGTTTCTGCTTTCAGGCCTGCCAGTTTCTCCGTGTTATAACTTTCTATTCGACTCAGCTTCCTGGTCCTAACTATCACTGTCGCGAGGTAAATCAACTGAGATCATACATACACAAGATGTCATGTTTCTAATCGGTGAAGCTTAAGTTTTTCCCACTTTGTCTTCAGGGCTCTGCAGTTTCCAGGTTGCCATGGCCCAAAAACCCTCTTGAGGTGCTCGAAATTAACCGTGAGTCTACTTTTTTTCTTTCCTCAATCACAGATTGAGTTTGCGCACATATCTTTGTTTGCTTCTGTTTCTCATGTGATGATTCTGAACTCATCAGCTCATGGGGTGATGTATGGATGTGGAGACCTGATATTCTCATCGCATATGATATTCACGCTAGTCTTTGTCCTCACTTACCAGAAATACGGAACTAAAAGGTAAATCTTTTTAAATTTCAGTAGGCAAGAACTTAAAAAACTACTCTGGGAATCACATCTATGTATCACTCTTATGTTAATTCTGTTTATTACAATGTCTCAGGTTCATAAAGCTGTTTGGGTGGCTCACTGCATTCGTGCAGAGCCTCTTGATCATTGCCTCTCGTAAACATTACACTGTCGATGTAGTTGTTGCGTGGTATCTGTTACTATCACACGAAAATTGATCCAACGAAACATTTGTTTGAAGACAGAGATTTATTAACGATGTTTTCTTTATTCTTTCCCTGTTTAGGTATACTGTGAATTTGGTGGTGTTCTGTCTAGACAAGAAATTACCAGGTTTGATCTCAGCAAAACCTTTCTTCATTGAAATTTCAACACTTTTTGTCTTATTTTGTGGAGACTCGGTTTCTCATATTTATGTCAAACGTCCATACAACAGAATTACCAGATCGAACTGCGGTGTTGCTGCCAGTCAGAACCAAAGAAGAGAATCACAAGCTGTTGAATGGGAACGGTGTTGATCCTGCTGATTGGGTACGCTTCTGAACCTGTGTTTGTTCTCCTTATCTTTTTGAATTGAATCAATCACAAAGTTTGATGTTTTAAATGGTTTTTTTGGTGTGGGTTTAGAGGCCAAGAGCTCAGCTGAACGGGAAGATCTATGAAGATGGTAACGGAGTTCACAATGATAACTCAATGAATGGAGCATAAAACTGAGGCAGGACTGAGGGGCAAAAGCTCTATACGAAAGCAGCAAATCAATGGCGGCTTCATGAAGACCCTAGCGGTCTTTTGGTTTTGATGATTTATCAAATTTGGGATTTGAATTTCTGTAAGTGGGGGTAAATTTTTGTTTTTGGTTATTGTTCGAGAAAGAAGGAAGAATACTGATTTAGAGAAAAGTTGGGGCTAATGCTAATGCTATATGTACATTTTCCAGTTCCTTATTCCCCAAGTAATCATCTCTTGTTGGATCACGTTGTTTGTTTTCCATTAATTGTCAGTTTTGTTACTAGAAATTGTTTAAAGCTTTGAGACCATGTCTTTAAGCATCTTTTTAAGAAAAGAAAAAAAAAATCTTACATCCAATGACCTTGGCTCAGCTAGGATTTTTAGATGTCTTTCTCGGTTTTATCTATACAAAGAATCGAATACATGTTTGATTGCAAAGACCATATAGTATATATTGGTGGGATCACGAGGAAGAGGAAACATGGAAATGAAAGATCCATGAAATGAAGAATCCAAAGACCATACAAGCTAACACTATATTCACCACTCTCTGTGGCTGCCACCTGTTCTCCACCGCCGTTGCTCCTCCCGCGGCGGTTGTTTCCTCACTGCCTCCACCGTTTCTCAACTCTATCTCTGCCATCTCGTTCGCACCGCTTACATTTCGTGCTACCGATTGGCAAATCTCGCAGACTCTGTTACAGTAAAATAGATGTTAATTTCTATAATCTTAAGTGATCCATAATTCATTAGCAAATTATGTTGGTTCTTACAAATGTAGTAGTATACATCAGAATGTCAACTCTCTTTTGTTTTTTTTATTGTAGAACTTGCGTTGCATCTTTAATATTTTTATAAATCAATTTACGGTCTAAACCAAAAAATAAAAAAGTCTTAAAAGATAGTTAATTTGAAAAGCATAAATCATAGATATTTTAAAAGATAAGATATAGTAAGTAAACATTATTTTTACTTTATTATGTCCATTAACCCAAAAAAGAAAACGATAGTAATTAAGTAGTAACAGTGAGTTTTGAGTGGTTTACCTACAGCGATTTTTTAAATTTAAAGTGAAAACGCTTTAGACAGAAAAATACTAATTAATCCTAGTTAAGAACTTAAGCTTCACATATTATCTAAAAAGTTTGACTCGTTCCTCAAATTGAAAACTAATCACTAAAGAATTAGTCAATTATAAATTCTCACAACAGAATAATCAATCAAACGGTCCGAAAATAAATCCAAAAACTAGAACTCAAGTGGGAAAAAATAGAAGAAGAAAAAACAAAAAAAATGATCTCCTATTAATTCTAACAAAGACTTTTGATCAAGTTTATCAAAACCCATTACTGGAAAATTTCAAGAACACATACACATTTATGATTAAAAAAATATATTTAGAGAAAACAAAAAACAAAGAGAGAATAATTTACTTGTCGCCTTTGATCTTGAACCAAGTCTCAGCACATTGTCTATGAGCAATAGCCAAATCTTCTTTACACGAACACCCTAACTCTATAGCACCTCCACCGCTCGTTTCCACCCCTAAATGACATATCCGGCAGTCTTTCTCCGGCGGTGCCGTCGCATCATCATCATCATCATCATCATCATTATCATCTATCTCCGACGGACTTACCGACGACACTTTCCTCGACTCTCCTTCATATTCATACGATCCTCCCGTCGTCGAATAAAAGTAAGAGTAGCATGACGTCATATCATCTCCATCTGAATAATAAACGCTGACGTCACTTCCACCAAAAGACCGCCGGTGATATCCGTACGCTCCTCCTTGTTCTAAATCGATATCTGTCATTTGATTGTTTAATGCGACAGTAATGATGAAAACGGAAATGAGAAAAGGATTGAAGGGATTTAAGGAAGTGTGTTTTAGTGGATTTGGTGATTTATTATTTACTGAGGAATTGAGTAACGAAAATGTAGGAAGAGGAGTGAGTAGTTGTGGAGCAGGAAATAACAAGCTTGGAACAGAAGAGTGATAGTGAAACTCTTATTATGAAGTAAGATGATATAATAGTTAAGGATGATGAAATATTTTTTTTAAAAATTGTTAAAGATTAAAGAGAGAAAAAAAAAAGATATTTTTGTTCCGAGTATAGAGATTCATCGTTTAGGCGACGCGATTACAACGTATCCTACGGCTTATATTGCGGGATCGTAAGATTATATATGTTCTCCATCTAAAAAGTAATTCCATAATTGTATAATAAGAATGTGTTGACCACAAAAAAAAAATTAATAATAAGAGTGTTGTATAGTAAGTTACTGAAAATCCGATTCGATCCTTGATTCTTGCTAAAATAGAAACCATATAGGGGTAGTTATGTCATTACAATGTAGAATTTACCAGTTTTTTGGATTTACTTTGACCCATTCCCGCCTCCGACAAATTTAATCACGGCTGGATTTGTTTTTTTTTTTTAATTGTACAATGGCAAAATCTATGGTTTAGAATGGTATGTACTACTCACATGTTTTTTGTAGGAGTTTTTTTGGTTGTCTCCATTATTAGACTATCACTATCTTGGTGGCGTTAATACAAGAGTTATTATGTTTAGTTTATCTATAATTCGATATTTGTTCCCCGGATCCTTAATGATTTGATGGTTATGAGAATTCACATTTTTAGGGATCTCCATGGTTCAAGTCTCACAGAATCCATGATACCAATTATCAAAACATTATGAAAGTCATACTACCACCTCAAATAACGGTGCAACTATGTTTTATCAACAACAAATTAAGAAAAAGCAGTATTATTTTACTATCCCAGAAAACAGATCTAAAAATATATTAGGTTGAATTTCTTTTTATGAGGAAGAAAGCTATTTCAAACAAGCAAGGAATATAAATTTATTCTTAAAGACGTACAAATTAATACTAAAAAGAAACAGGAATCTCATTTTCCACGTCAAAATGTTGAACCACTATGGACACCAAAGGAATAAAAGAAATAAAGAAACGTAAAGAGTAAAAACGAATTTTGATGGGAAAACAAAAATGAAGAAAACAACAGTTGATCAAGTTGGTGGGTCTGGTTCTAATGGACAAGACATACCTATTCTTGTTTCATTTGAATCTTATATTTGGCATTTTCTTCTATCCATTATCTTATTGTGGTAGGGAGATATGTACTAACTCAATTATGAGACGAAACCTGTTGAAGATATGGCAGCTAAACTAAAAAGTATCAAAGCTCAAGCTCTGACCATTTTGCTATTCATATTTACTCTTCTAAAAAGCGTCTATTATTGGACGGTTATAAATAGAGATGTCTATCTCGGGTATCGGAACCAGAAATAACCGGTAAAGTTCGGAAATTGATGGTTTGGGGTGTTCAAAAATATTACCTAATTTAATATATTTTGAGAATTTTAAATATATATATCTAATCTATTTTATACTGTTGGAATATATAACATGTAATTATTTGAATGGAAATTCTTACATAACATTTTGTAAAATAGGAGGCATGAAGGTTATGTTAGGATCACCTCGTACGAGTGTTGTTGCTCATATATATTCTGCCCATTTTGTATTTTACGTTTTTTTTACTCTTTATGTTTGTGTTCGTTAATGAATATCGAAAGGGACAACACACAAATAGTTGCTGAACATCGAAAGGGACAACACACGTAGTTGCTCTGTGTCTCAACAGTTTCATGTTCAACACAACTGGAAAAGTTTTTTATACAAGACCAGAAACTGCAAGCATCTAAATGTTATGTTTTATTGTTCTACAAATACTTTTGGCCGGTAACCCAATTTAGGTGGACAGAAAAACAAAGTTGATATGCGGGAGAAGTACTTTGCTTGATTCAGGTAGTTTTAGTTGTAAACCAAATAGAGACATAGATTATAAAATAATAAGAAGTTAATTCTACTTTTATCGATAGTCATATAGAGAATTGAGTAGCCAAAAACTAAAATAGCTTAGAGGAAATAATATACACAACTTAAATGTAGAACGAGTTCGGAGCAAGCAAACCAAAGATCTACATTAATATTGAAGCTCTAAAAATATATAGAAGCGCTGTTAGGTCAACTTGGAGGATCAAATCAGTCAAGTGTGACTCTGCCTGTATTTCTTGGCTGCATATAGAAGAATATTTTTCATGTTAGGGAGACACCGATAGTGCTTAGCACTAGCCCAAGACCGTAATACCCCGAGAAACTCGAAAGAACCAAGATGAGAAACTCTCCAAGTATGATAGAAAATTTGGAAGAACAATTAGAGAATACTTGAAAGATGTCTAGAGAGACTTAGAGAACTTATGAAGAACACTCTTTCTTTAAACTTACTTTTTATTTCACTTCTTCAAGTTGATTACAAATAGGAGAGGAGGGAGCTATTTATAGCCTCCAAAACTACAAAATATCTTACAAACCTTCTTCTAATCTCTAGAACACTCTAACATAATATCTAGATTTTTATGTTACAATTATCTAGATTATTCCACACTAATCTCTAGATATTTTATCTAATAGAATTTTCTAGAACACTTATAAGAGGTGATAATCTTTAAGATGTTTCTAGAAAAATTCTAGAACTTGGGCTTAATTTTGGGTTTGGTCCAATGATGGATAATTGGATTATGAACCCATAATTAAGCTTAACCAAAATCAAGTTTAATTTCAATACTCCCCCTTAAACTTGATTTTGTCAACCATCCCGAGCTTCCAACGAAGTACCTCGAACTGACCTTTCGGTAATGCCTTGCTTTAAACCTATCAATACTCCCATTCGCTTTTCGGTTTATTCGATAGATCCATTTGCACGAGACGGATTGGACATCTTTGGGTTTTGGAACCAAATCCCAAGTTTCATTTTTCATTAGAGCATTCATCTCCTCATTCATTGCGCTCTCCCATTCTTGAACTCTTTTTCCTTCTTCATATGAAGTTGGCTCATCCTCATCTAAAGGAGCTGCAAAGAAGCATGAGAAGGTGGTGACAAACTCTTCATCTCTAAACCGTGCCGGCCTAATAATATTTCTTTTAGGTCGTTGACTTGCAATGGAACCATGAACTTGCTCCTCTTCTTGCTCTTGATTATTGCTCCCCCTTTCAACTTGTATCTCATTTTCATGACTTATATTCTCAAGTGGTACTTGAAGAGTTGATTCATCGATCTTGGAGGAATTCGCACCATCTTTCTCAACCAAGACTTGAGGTGGCCCATAGTATGAGGAAACTTCATCAAATACAACATCACAAGACACAACATACTTGTTTGTCTCAGGATCCATACACCTCCAACCTTTCCTTTGTTCATCATAGCCAACAAAGATGCATTTTTTCGCCTTTACCTCCAACTTGGTTCTTTGATAATCAAACACATGGACGTAGCAAATTGATCCAAATATCCTGAGATGTTTCACCGTTGGTTTTTTTTCATGGACCATCTCATAAGGAGACTGCATATCGTTTGGACTAAGTGGCATTCGGTTGATGACATAGGCTGCACATCTCATGCCTTCCGTCCATAAGGCCTTAGGCAAATCCTTCCCATGTAGCCAACTTCTACATGTCTCACTTAGATGTCTAATCTTTCTTTCCGCTACTCCATTTTGTTGAGGTGTATATGGGCATGTAAATTCTCTCTTGATACCATGATTTCGACAAAAAGAGAGAAACTCCTTTGACATAAACTCCCCTCCATTATCCGTCCTTAGGGTCTTAATCTTCCGATCCAACTCTCCTTCCACGGTGATCTTGAACTCTTGGAACTTGGAGAATACTTCTGATTTTTCCTTTACAAAGTATACCCAAGTATACCGTGAGAAGTCATCAACGAACAACAACATGTAGCGAAACCCGGAATACGAGGGTGTTCTTGTCGGATCCATTAAATCACTATGGACCCTCTCCAACGGAGCATTATATCGTAAGGTGGAGTAGTCAAATGGAAGTCTATGTGACTTTCCATATTGGCATCCTTCACAAAGTCTTCCATCATCTTGAAACTTCAACTTTGGATGCCCGTTAACTAAGTTTTTATTCACCATGACCTTAAGCTTAGTCATATTTATATGACCAAGTCTAGCATGCCATATAAAGGCATTGTCATTTGTACTCATCTTCTCCACATAAGTGTTTGAAGCAGATAAAATGTAAAGATCTTTAACTCGTGCTCCGGTATGAACTACGTCCGCCTTTAATTCTTGAATGTTTTTCAAAAATTTAACGTCTTTTGGGACAAATAAAACGTAGTTACCTGAGTCCACCGCATTTATCACAGAGAGAAGATTTTTCTTTACTCTAGGAACATGGTATACATTCTTGAGAGTGATTGGACTTTCATCATCTCCTTTGATGACAACTGTTCCTTCCTTCTCAATGTGATGGATTGAATTATCCACGGTAATGATTGCTTCTTTTCCGTCATAGTGCTGAAGACTAGAAAATAACTTCTCATCTCCCGTGATATGATGGCTACAACCGGAATCCACAATCCAATTATTTTTCACTTTCATTGGACTGGATTTATCTAAGGATGCAGCTTCCACCGTGAAACATTTTGCCCATTCTTCGTCTTCACTATGATCTTTTGATTCCGCCATATTTGTTTCCTTTAGTTTGACTCGACAATCTTTTTTAAAATGCCCAAGTTTCCCACACCGATAACACTTGAATTTTTTCTTATCTCCTATGGATGATCCTTGACGTCCATCATAGTTTCTTGGGCCTCCATCTTTGGGTTTGGGATTTAAGCCTTGTTGTCTTCGGGGCACAAACGCGCTCCCCGAATCGTCATGAATTTTAACTCCCGCCATTTGTTGGGCTAGTGATTCTTGCGAAGCTAGCAAGTTTTCAAACTCCTCCAAGGAAGGTTGTGTAGCCCATCCTTGAACCGAAGTCACAAACGGAGTATATTCGGATCGTAGACGTCGAATAATAACCTGTTTCAAACGAGCTTCCGAAATAGATTCTTCCGGATTAAGAGTATTAATCTCTGAGCAAAGATTTTTTACCTTGATAAAAAATTCTGAGATTGAAGACTCTCCCTGCTTCGCATTCGCTAACTCATTCTCTAATAGTTGTAAACGAGCTTCGTTCTTCTTGTTGAACAATTGGTCTAGCGCCTGCCAAATAGAACTAGCAGATGTACACCTTGAGACATGCTCAAATATTCCCACGGATATTGACCTCTTTAGGGCAAACTCCGCCTTGGCATTCTTCCGTGTCCATTCTTTTTGTCGCCTCAGATTGCAGCATCTCCAGTTGGTCTAGTGCTACCACCGACGACATCCCATAAGTCCTCACTCACCAAGTATGACTCCATACATGACTTCCATAACTGGTAGTTAAATTGGTTTAAGATCTCCATTCCCAATCCAACAACACGACCCGTTGATTCCATACTTAGAGTAAACTCGAGCTCTCTATAACCTTGATCTTGATGAGCACAAAATTAGAATGGCTCTGATACCATGTAAATAAAACACCGATAGTGCTTAACACTAGCCCAAGACCGTAATACCCCGAGAAACTCGAAAGAACCAAGATGAGAAACTCTCCAAGTATGATAGAAAATTTGGAAGAACAATTAGAGAATACTTGAAAGATGTCTAGAGAGACTTAGAGAACTTATGAAGAACTCTTTCTTTAAACTTACTTTTTATTTCACTTCTTCAAGTTGATTACAAATAGGAGAGGAGGGAGCTATTTATAGGCTCCAAAATTACAAAATATCTTACAAACCTTCTTCTAATCTCTAGAACACTCTAACATAATATCTAGATTTTTATGTTACAATTATCTAGATTATTCCACACTAATCTCTAGATATTTTATCTAATAGAATTTTCTAGAACACTTATAGGAGGTGATAATCTTTAAGATGTTTCTAGAAAAATTCTAGAACTTGGGCTTAATTTTGGGTTTGGTCCAATGATGGATAATTGGATTATGAACCCATAATTAAGCTTAACCAAAATCAAGTTTAATTTCAATACAAACCAAAGATCTACATTAATATTGAAGCTCTAAAAATATATAGAAGCGCTGTTAGGTCAACTTGGAGGATCAAATCAGTCAAGTGTGACTCTGCCTGTATTTCTTGGCTGCATATAGAAGAATATTTTTCATGTTAGGGAGAAAAGATACATGATAAAGTATGTGGTATGGTTATAGACTTATAGCACAGTGAGAAAGAGCAATTACCAGGACTTAAGATTCGTAAGCATTTTGTTATGGACTTTACAGTAGTCATGGAGTCAGATCCTGCAAATTGAAACAGTATTAAGTATAAGTGAAAACAATTATTAGCATTTTACATCTATAATATCATGTGAAGACTGAACTAAACTAAAACCACCTTGTGTGTTCATGTCTTTCTCTTGAATCGTTTCTGTCACTGTTGATGTATACTCTGATACAACCTGGTCAGGCAATGGATTTGTGTTTGTTGATTCAAGAGCTGACCTGTGATTCAGAATTGTATATAATAAGTAAAAAAGCAGCAGATATAATTGGAATTTTTCAAATGGTTATTGAGCCAATGAGAAGAAGCATATACCCTGAAGCAGTCTCTATGAAAGAGTTTGAAGGCTGTGGCAGGCAAGAGTCTGGCATTCCTTCACAACCAAGATCGAAATCGTTTAATAGCTCTGCAAATGGAAAGTCTTCACTCAAAAGTTCCATACTAGAGAAATCTATATCAAATAAATCAGCTTCTGCTTCAGAGCCAGATGAGGAAGCTGAAACCAAATCAGCAGTGGCAGGTGCATCTATATGCATTGTGGCTTCAGTGTCATCAAAGTTGAGCCTTCCTTTAACATGATCTCGTTTACTGGACATCTTCAAATCAGACTTAGCAGGTGAAAAAGAAGAAACTGTATGGCTTCTTTCCACTGTATAAGAAGCAATATGTTTGAGAGGACTAACAGTAATCCTCTCTGTAGTAACAATAGTGCAGTTAGTAGGAGGAGTAACTTCTTGATGTGGAGTAATAGATGTATCATCACTCTGAGGAGATACTTGCTTTTGTGGTGTCCTTAAAAACGCTGAATTACTTGGAGGAGACATGTCTGATTTGTTAAACAAACACTTTGGCGAAAGGTCAGATAACTCATTAGCTACATTACTGTTCACCGGCGTTGTTTGTATCTCAGCTGATGATGATTCAAATGTCAAGTAATTAGTCACCTTATCAGCTTGTCGTATATTCATTCCTGAAATAAGAAAAAGAAGACACAGAGCAAATGTTTAAGAGTAATGTAGAGGTTAAATGTATCACATAAAAATTGAACCATGTAAAGTACTAATCACCTTTCTTAAAAACAGAAGGAGCTCCAAGAGAAGAAACTTCAGGACTCTTTCGCTTTTTGGTTATAGACTGATTACTAGAAGGTCCTGTGAAGTTACTAACTCTTTTGTTTCCTGGCAATGATACTGCCATAACATTAGGTACCTTGTACACAGTACAGCCTGGAAAAAAATGAACGTTGACATTAGTACATCAACCAATTTTCAAATTTGCATCTAATCTACATTATCATTTGGTAACAAAATTGCAAAACCTAGCTATAAATAGCTTCAATCTCAAAATTAGAGTATGAACAAGTACCTGAAGGAGAGACACCGAAGTTGTTTTGTTTAGAAGATGAAGCAACTATTTGGATATTCTTCGGAGCTGCTGATGGAATCGCCGGAGAAGGAGGAAGAGCTGGTGGTAGTGCGGTGGAGTTGTAAACGTTCATAACATCTTGCATTCCATGTAATAGATTTTGAACTCGAGTTTTCTCTTGATCTAACATTACTTTCTCCTTCTTGAGTCTAATGTATTCGTTCAATATTTCATCTAAAGGAATCAAACTGTTCGGAACCTAAGAAAAAAAAAAAGGTATAAGACGACTAATAAACAGATGAATCAAATTGAGAAATTGAAAATTTCAAGGTTGCTTACATCGCGAACAGGAGAATTGGAGATGAGAGAAGAAGCTTCAGATCTGAAAACGGATCGGGTTTTTGTAAAGCGATTATCGCAAAGGTATCGATCAACGAGGAAGGCGACTTGTATCGGAGTTACTTCACCTTTGCCTATTATTCGCCCTGTATTCTTTGATCTGTTCGGCCTCGTCATTTTTTCTTAATATGATCGAGAACACTAAAGATCGGCTGTGATGTGTGAAGCGAAGGAGGTAAATGAAAAGACACATCGGAGATGAGAGGAAGATGATTAGAAGAAGGTAAAGAAGAGCGGGAGATTTTGGAACGGTTTAATTCGATTTTGCCGGGAGATTCTCTGGCGGTAAACCAAATTTATTTTTGTTAAGCGGTCAAAATTGGGAAAACCCATGTGTTCAGTGAACCGTTCGGTTTAAGGGTAATTGCGCTGCCTATTTGGACCGTCGGGTTAAGGCTGGTTCGTCGGAGAATAGTTAATGGTTTTATTAAACAAAGTTAATGTTGATTAATGTCGACGACAATACTTTTTTATTATTAAAAAATATCCTGTCATTAAAATAATGCTTAATTAAATGTTTCTTTGTTCTTTCTAAGTTCTATCTACAGTTTCTTTAGTAAAGAAAAGAAAACCGGTTTCAAGTATAAAATGCGTCAAATTCTTGATATATCTAATTCGATTTCATAGTTCTTTTGTTAAATTTGAAACAAATTAATAAATGTTTTCGTTCGAATCACACAACGATCCGAGGCTTAACAAAAACAAGAACTTTAACCTTCGTATTTTTCATCTCTTGAATTTACAAATTTATAATAATCATGGCAATTGGCAAATTTAAACGAATTCATCAACTGATGACCAGGCCTGAATGAAATCATTGCTTACTAGCATCGTCTTGAAACCATATTACACATTATCGTCTTGAAATCATTGCTTACTAGCTTAATCCATTGGCCTCTGTTATTCCTAACTAAAGAATTGAATTGAGTCAGGTTCAGATCATTTGCATTGATGTTCTAAGTTCAACTAAAGTACTATGCATTTAGGTGCCAATTGCTGCAGCTCGAGTTCTGCTCTATTTTTCATATTCACTTGACCGATAATCAGATAAACACAGACAAAAATAATATTCGTTGGTTCATCTCTTCATCTAGTACGACCAAATCACACTTACACTTTAAAAACATCATGAATTAAAACACCAAAACCAATCAACAAGGCATTATTATATCATAAACTGATTAGTTGGATTAGGTTATCAGATCTCAGCGTTTTCTGTTTAGTGTCTGCAACTCCTATTTCGGAGATTAAAGAAAGATAACGCAGTTTGTAAAATAACATCATCGATCTGATTCTAATACCATCAACCAAAACAAATTTAAAAACAAGATTATCAGAAAACAAAAAGTGCGACGAAAAAACATTGGATCTCAGGTTTTTTATTTTTTATCTTCAAATCTTTTTAAGGAGATTGCAGATAGATAACGCAGTATTTAAACTAATAAATCATCGATCCAATCCTAAACGGAGCTAAAACAATCGACCGTTGAATCACATATAAACACATAAAACAGTGGGAGCATCTCAGAAGTTGAAAAACCCCGATTTGTTTCTTCACTAGCAATCAAAGTGCAAGGATAACAATTTTTTCATGGATTCATCACTGATGCACTTTAAAACAAACCCAAAAACAAATTTAATAAACAAGAAATCCTAGAAAAAACTAAGATCGAATAAGAAAAATCTATCATAACTAGCTTAAACAAAAGAAAGAATCGGTAAAATCGCCGAACTAATTTTTAAGAAATCGAGACTCGAGAGATATTTATACAAGGCGCCGAAGAAAAAATAAAACCCTACTTTTTTGTTTGGTAACAGAGTTATATCCTAACCGAAATACGGAAAGGATACGGCTAACCTTTCAGATACTAACTACGTGCCGTTTTTATTATATCTCCCAAACATACGTGCCGTTTTATTACACAACCGACCAAGGGAAATGACATGACATTCGTCGTCGTGGAAGCAGAAGCTCCACAGAAGAAGAAATTCTCTGCACCACACAAATTTTAAACCTTTCAAACTTTTTCTGTAATCTTGGTCATTAAGCATGTTAATAACAATGACGCGTTCTCTGATTATTCCACCAACAGCCAAAATTCGATTTGAGTTTGTCGTCTGATTCTATAAATATATTGAAATATAATATTATACAAACACGTTATCAAATGCTCACCACACATTTGCGTTTACTAACCGAAAGAACCAAACTGATAAATACTTCTTCTCCTATGGGAATAGTTTTTGGTAAAACTTACATAATGGGAATGGTTTTTGGCAAAATCGTTGTAGAGACACCAAAGTACACGGTGACTAAATCAAGCGACGGTTATGAGATCCGTGAATATCCACCGGCGGTTGCGGCGGAGCTCACTTACGATCCTTCTGAATTCAAAGGCGATAAAGACGGAGGCTTCCAGGTCTTGGCCAAGTACATAGGCGTTTTCGGCAAACCCGAGAATGAGAAACCGGAGAAAATCGCTATGACTTCTCCGGTGATCACTAAGGAGGGTGAGAAGATCGCGATGACTGCTCCGGTGATTACTAAGGAGAGTGAGAAGATTGAGATGACTTCTCCGGTTGTAACTAAGGAAGGAGAAAGCAGTGAAGGAGGGAAGAAGATGGTGACGATGCAGTTTCTGTTGCCGTCGATGTACAAAAAGGCGGAGGAAGCGCCGCGTCCGACGGATGAGAGGGTTGTGATTAGAGAGGAAGGAGGGAGAAAGTACGGTGTGGTTAAGTTCAGTGGTACGACGGGGGAGAGTGTGGTGAGTGAGAAGGTGAAGAAGCTGACTAGTGATCTTGAGAGAGATGGGTTTAAGATCACCGGAGATTTCATTCTTGCTAGGTATAATCCGCCTTGGACGTTACCACCGTTTAGGACCAATGAGGTCATGATTCCTGTTGAATGAATGATCCAAAGTTTCTCGCTTTTAATGTCAAAGAACTTGTATTTTCAATTTGTGTTTGTAGTTGTAAGATAAGGAACAATAATGTAATGCAATGTAAGCTTTTAATTCTATAGAATGAATGAATTAAGAACAAACTGGTTAATCTTACAAAGGTCAAAAAGAAATTGAAGAAATGTTTGGATTGAGTTTATTCAAAAAAGGGGTTTTGATCTTTTTTTTTAACCGGAGAAAAGCTTAACAACAATGACAATTAAGTTAAAGAGCATGAGAGGAAGCCTCATGTAATGACAGGCGTGGATGAGACCAATGATTTGGCCTTTGAGAGAGTTTCTTTTGCCAGTTTGATGAAGTTCTGCGAGTGTCCATCCTTTGGGAGCTAGAAAACGGTCTTCGTTGAGTATAGCTAGTGCGTTTGCAAATAGCAGTAATCCTTCCATCAGTGTCCAGAACCCCATGCTTTATCTGTGACACATCAAAGAAGAAACAAACAATCAAGATTCATGCGTAAGAATAAAAAGCCATGAAAATAGCAAAGGGAAAATCTTGATTCTAACACATGGATGAACAACCAATTGCATAATTATACTATAAAAAGGTATAAGCCTCAGGTTGCTAGTTTTTCATAATTTGGTGTTTGGAAAGATAAAACTGTTTTCCTGATTTCAAGTGTTGTCGTGCAAACAACTTCTTCATGAAATAGAATCACATTAGCAACTCCAAGCAAGCAAGAAAGCGAAGAATACTAGACATGGTTTTTCTCGTGATATGGGTTCAAAAAAGCACAAACTCGATGGTCAGTAGCTGAAACAGCTTAGATTGTGAGTTATCAATCTATGCAAGGAAGGCAGTAGCTAGATGAGCCTTGGATGCTAATTTACATTGAATAAATTAGTATAAGAGAAATGTGAAAAACGCTATTAGAGCCTAAAAGGGATTTTAGTTTTGAGAACAAATGCATATCCAAGTAATAAATGAAACTTGTTAGAATCCTTAGCTTCAATTACACAGATTCCATTTAATCAGTTCCTGGATTCACTTTGATATTAGATACAGAAACTAGAGTCATCCAAATTCACATACAATCATCATCGAAGATCCACAATTTCTAGTAAAATTCAAGCAAACTGATTGATTGATTGATCTCAATAAATAAATAACAAAGCCCCAAATTTTGCAATCAGCTATCAAAGAATCTAGGAACGATATAGTTTTCACCAAAGTGACCCGTTAAAAGGTTCAAAGCCAGGAATTTGAGAGCTGAAACAAGTCCTAAGTACAATTTCCCGGGAAAGTATCAAACCGCCGGAAATCAACAGATGGGGGATAGAGAAGCAGAGAATGAAGGTGAGAGATACTTACAGCTGAGTCGAAATCGACGGCGTTGAGAATCGAATTGAGGTTGAGGTTGGAGTTGAGATCTTGTTCAAATGTAACGAAGCCTCTGCGATCTGTTTATTCTCACTTTAACTTTTAACCACCATCAGTCAAGATAAATCCAGAACCGGGTTTTTTCCGAGACTTAATCCGGTTTGGTTTAGACTTGAGATTTTTAAAAATTATAAAGTAACATTGGCTATATCCTCTTGCTCAACTTCTTGGCATGTTCAAAGAAGACTATTGTAGGGGATGATCATTCATATATCATTTATAATCCGTAACTCCAATGTACAATGAAGTTTTTGAGGTCACTAACAACAACAAATGTGATGAAAGAATAATGATGGGCCAAAAAACAAACAAAATCATGCTGTTTTGCAAGCATCAATCAAATCTCTATTGCTGCTTAACCCTGGGATTTCTAACCACCTTCCCTGAAGAGACGCAAAAGAAAGAAAAATGCTATATCTTTGATGCTCCTGTATAGTGTCAATAATCCAATTCTACTACACATGTGTCTGGATCGTCTTCTTTCCTATATTGTACAAGAAGGCTAAAAAGGTTTGAATCAATGTGTTGTGTGTGTTCTCTTTCTTCTATCTTGAAGCACTCTTCTTCCAGCTATTTGACACTCTTGATTTCCAGAGTTGTTGTGCAGATTGAGACTTGTCACAGATGCAATCTGGTTGTGGGTTCGCATAGAAATTCTCCTCTAGCCGAGGGAATTCACCTGCCAGTCTCGCATAAGGCGCTCCTATCCTGCCATTATGTAATTTCTTCACCTCTGAAGAAAACTCCTCCCAAGACATAATCCCGTTGTCAAAATGATCTATCAGTCTAACAAAATTTAACCTGCCATTCTCACAGACTTCCATATCAGTAAAAAGTTTTTCAAAAAGGTTTACTGCAAAAGGAATGATAATGGTTCAAACCTGTCTGGATTGATAGTCTTCTTAAACCCTTCAAATCTCCGGTGCCCTTGTACCGCCTTAGCCATATTCCCATCATATGTATACACAAAAACATCGCTTTCAAGTGCCACAATGTAATCCAATGCAGCCAAGCGGTTCTGGTATTGCTTAAAGGGTTCTAACTCTTCTTCAGTAGCTAAGGTTGAATGAGAGAAGACGTTTGGATATTCCTCTCGGAAAGCATCCATACTGTTTCCTCCATAGATTTCACCTGCAACTATGTATACAGTCGTCGAGGACGGATAGCCCATTGCCTTTAGAAATATGGCTGCTTCTCGGGGAGACATCGGGCAACCCCCTTGGATCCGCCTCTCTCTGCTGTCAATCTCTTTTTCCTTCCAATGTTTAACATTGTACCTCATGATTCTCAGCTCTTCAGCTTCTCCACCTGTGAGATTGTGGCTGCAGCCTGTGAAGGCAAGCATATCTTTCTCGTATCTGCATTTCAAATTCTCATTTTTTCAACCAATCTTTGTCCCGAATATGAAGGGATGGATGCAGAAAGAAATATTACTCTACCTCAAGTGCAGAGCAATGAAGGGTTCACTATTATTTCGTAACCGGTTAACCAGAACTTCCCCAAATTCCTCAATCTCTTTTGAGTAACCTAATGCCTGGTAATTAGCACGGCATCTCAACCGTTGTATTGATGGTGGCAAGCCATTGTTGGCCAGACGTGAATCGGTGTGTGTGAACTTTACCACCTTATGTTTTTTCAACAGCGGTAGCATCTCACTTCTGTAGTAACTAGCCTGCGTAAAGCACAGAACTTTTAACCACAAAATAACCGCTAAAATCCATTTGGGAATGGAAGAAACAAAACACAGACCTTGGACCAAGAAACAGGAGCCTTGAGGAGAGGTCTCATGGCTGCATACCGCGAAGGCAAGTACTCGACAATGTCAACATCATCTTTCAATACGTTCAAGAAGTGTCTCCAGTCAAAAATATCTTTGAAAGTGCTGCAAATTTACAAAAAGCTATCTCTTCAAATTCAACTTCTTTTCAAAGACAAATACCTTGTTGTGTAGAGTAAATGAGATAAAACCTCGGGTCAGTCCAGAAAGATTCATGGTCGAGGAAAGGAAGAACAAGAGTCGCATTCATAATCTTTGCTACAGTAACCATGTCACATATCTGCATTTGATTTGAAAATCAATAAACGAAGGCAAGAAACCAGAGATCAAAATCTATGTAAAATACTAAAAGAGAACATGAACTCACTCCAGTTCTCATCTGATTCAATCCGCCATTCGCGTGTACTAAAAGATAACCGTTGGTTTTCCTATGCAGCCCTGAATCATACACAAAATTCAGGAAACCAAAAGTTGCAACTCTAGCTTTAAAAATCATGAAATGCAAGAATGCTAGCTTTACTTGATCGGTTCTTCGGATGTGCCGCGCATTGGCGATAATTTCCGCTTTCAGGTTTCTGCCATATTTCCGGAATCTGTAACAAAAAACCGCCAAATCCTTGGAAAACTAAGTCAAACAGACTAATGATTTAGAGTTCATACGTTCCAGAGACAGATTCAGTTCACAAACAACCGAAGTTAATAAATCAAGTCAAAGTTCATAAATTGCAATCATCCCAACAACAAATGCATTGTTTTGGAACTTAAAAGATAGTTAAATCAAACGTTGCAAATCCCAAAGAACTTAAGAACATTGAAGATCTTCCCTTTTACTAGTTTTGAACAAGTATCAAAGGGTCACCATTTCACCAAGTTTTGACACACACAGAGACAAAATCTCAGGATCCGAATGATTATTCAATAATGCATCGGTTTCAATAATAACAATAAGTTCAAGAATTCCAGCAAATATAATAAAAGGTCAATGGAAACTATAGAAAGTGGTGGTGATCCACACACCAAACCATGGCTGCTCAAATCCATTGACTATTACGCCTTGTCAAATACTTTTAACGAATTTCAGAAATTTGTATACGAATTTTTGATTGGTGAAGCCACTACGTCACTACGATTACTTAATTAATCTATAAAGTGACGCAACCATCATTATCATTAGAGATATTCCACGGTGTATCCTACTACTACCCCACTTTATTATAATTTTCCGAGAAAATGAACCAAAACAGAGCGCCAATTTCTGTTAAAAATCCGATCTTTGATAAAAAAAAAAAACTCAAACATTGATAAAACTGAAAACTTTTTTCCCTTCTGATTTTCTCGGGGAAACAAAAAAAAGCAGAGATAAAATTCATCAAAAAATTGATCAAAAACAAAACTGAATCACAGGCATTGATTGATCAAATGACGAAACTAATTTCAGATTTCGGATTGAGCATCGATTAAAACCAAAATCCAAAACGTGAATAAGCTAAAATTTTCTCGGGAATATTAAATTTAAGGTAGAAGAAGAAAGAAGAAGAAAAAAACTCACAGGAAGCTTCTCAAGGACAAGGGTAGGTTGAGAAGAAGCAACGTTCTCCGTCATTGCTCGTTGAGCCATTGACCAATCTTCATGTAGCGTTCTAACAACGACGAGCTCATTTAAATCTCTCCGGTGAGCGTGGTCAACGACGCGCCCACCCATTAAAGAGACCCTAAGGAAGAGCGAAGCAACGACGAGAAACATGAGAAGACCCAAGATCCGACGGCCTAGATTTCTCCCAGAACAAAACCACCACCCTTGACTCACAACAGCCGTCGATCCACCACCGTCGCATAGAAACGGCAACCGTAGTTTACGGAGGAGAAGGTACCGAATCGCCGGGTGATGGTAGTGGTGATCGTGGTGATAATGGGATCCGCTAGAGGAGGAACCAATCGAGGAAGGAGAGGAACACGCGCCGCCTTGTAAAACGGAATCAACGTCGTCTAAATCGGGAGATACGGCGATGTTGACTGTGTTGTTGTTGCAGTAATCGGAGGAAATGGAAGGTCGTTCGGAGGTGGTGGTTGTTTCAAGGGAATCTCCGACACGGCGACGTGTGGTAGTGGGTCCGGCAGTAATTGGTGCAATGGCCAAAGGGTTTGCACCGGCCGCCGACATATCGTCGCCTGAGTAACAAAATCAATCTCGGTCAAGCGCCAAATTGAAAAAGGATTGATTTTTTTTTTTTTTGACGAGAGAAAGAAATAAAAGAAAGGATTGTTTTTTTTTTTAATTGATTTAGAGGGTTAGTACTGGTTGGCCATGTTATGGCTCTTTTTTTTTTTTTTTTTTTTTTCTGTATTAGCCACCGTGATCTTCGGCGAAGCTGAGAGGTGCCTAAAGCTTTCAAAATCTCTCTCTCTGTTTCATCTCATGTATGTGCGTTTTTATAATATACAGATTTATGTATTTGTATCAATTTTTGTGGGCCTTTCCTTATCATTTGTTTTCGGTTAATCCCCAAATACGACGAACATCTTTTTTTTAATGTACTTTTTAACATCTCTACTATATATTTTCATTTTATAAATTAACTTCAGTTACATATAGTTACGGTATAGATAATGCTTTTAAAACCGGATAAAAAATGAACCTGGAAGTTTTCCGCGTCACCATATCACTAGCTCGTTTCGGTCCAATCACGGTTCTAATTAAAAAATATATATAAAGCATAAATAATTTATTGGATCGTTCTATTTGCTATTATCTCACTTAGCAGCTAGCAATTAGCACTGTACAGGGATGTTAAAATGATTTCTATTTAATTAATCTTAGAATCTTAGAATGGAGTAAAATATTTGCCAGGTTAATTCGTCGTCATAAACTGTGATCTTAAAAACATCTGACTCTAACTTGCTTCGTTTTTACGATCATGGGTGTCGAGAATAGTCGATATATTTTAGATAATATTCGAATAGATATTTGATAAGCTCTAATGTATTTAAGATAATAACGTAGCTGTAAAGATAGAGTCTAGAGAGTTGTATAAATACAAAGTGAATGAATACGAAAGAATCAGATTTTCCCAAAACAGAGTTCTCTTGATTGACATGGTATCAGAGCAGAACTAAAAGATCCATTTTTTTTTCTTTCTTTCGATCAAGAGCTAAGAAAATCCAAAAAAAAAAAAAAAAAAAAAAGCAGAAGAAAAACACGAACACAAATCATGAGTGCTAAAGAGGAATCATCAACCAGTGGATCAAACATGAACGATCCATACTATTTGTCGCCTTCAGATAATCCAGGAGCCGTGATTTCTTCGGTGATTCTGAACGGCGAGAATTACGCAGAGTGGGCATCGGAGCTTGCTAATGCGATTCGTGCGAAACGCAAGACGTGCTTCATCAATGGCAGTCTCTTGATGCCATCGGAGGAAAAGGCGAAGTTTAACAATGGAAAACGAACAATGATGATTGTCGGATGGATACGAGCTACAATTGCTGGTCCCATACGATCTATCGTTACTTTTATCGGAGATGCTTACAAGTTATGGAGTGACTTAGAGCGTCGATTCTCAATTGTAACGCCAGCGCCCATCAATTAAAAAGAACTTCTGCGTGTGCAAGATGGATCAAGTGTCTTGGAATATTTTGGCAAGCTGTCTTTAAAGTGGGAAGAATTGTTGAATCATAAACCTGTCCCAGGTGTAGCGCAGCTTTTGACGGAGATCGTAAAGAGAGAGAAGAAGAGAAGGTGCACCGGTTTCGATGGGGTTAGATGAAGCGCTTTGAAACGTGCACCAATATCATTGGACTTGACCTACATCGACCTCAATAGTGTATCGAAAGTTGTCGAGAAGAACGGCGTTTGAATTCGCATGAATCGACATTAAGCAAGATGCTATTGCGTTTGTGACAAAACTTGATGCGAGGACTGGAAATGTGAGTGACACGTCTCGTGGAATTATAGCTGCAGCTGCAAGGGGACGTATCACCACGGTCTGTTCCCATTGTGGTAGGAGTGGCCATGACAAGGGAGATTGCTGGCAACTAGTTGGTTATCCGGAGTGGTACACGGAACGTACGCAAACTGGAGGCACTCGTGGAGGACGTGGTGCAAGGCGTGGTAGAGGACGTGGCAGGTCTGGAGCTTTGCCTCGGTCCAATGTAGCACAAGCCAACACCTCAACCACAGTCCCAAGTCTCAGCGCAGAACAGTGGGCTTTGTTGACTGCGCTTCTTAAGAAGCCACATCCCATTCCGGAGAAACTTCACGGTAAAGTACAGACCGGTGAGGTTATTCTTGACTCTGGGGCATCCCACCATATGACCGGAGATGTAACTTTGCTTACAGATTTAAAGGAGATTGTTTCTCGACTGTTAATTTTATGACGGAAGCGCGTGTTACACAAAGTGGAAAACTTTGCTTGTCCAACAAGATTACTTTGCTTAATGTGTTATTTGTTCCGAACTTGAACTGCACATTATTGTCTGTTGCTAAGTTACTTAGGCAAACCGGATGTTTTGCAATATTTACTGATACATTGTGTATTTTACAGGACCGTTTTACGAGGACTCTGATTGGAGCAGGTGAAGAACGGGATGGAGTTTACTTTTATCAAGATGTGACTGTTACTAGAGGACACAGAGTTAAAACTGCAGAAGATCAGACTTTGTGGCACCGTAGATTAGGCCATCCTTCATTTGGTGTTTTAAGTTCTTTACCTTTTGTTAGTGTTAAGCACAATCTTGATAGATTTGGAGGATGTGAGATTTGTTTTAAATCAAAACAGACTCGTGAGGTCTTTGATGATAGTTTTAATAAAGCCGCAGTTCCATTTGATTTGATTCATTGTGATTTATGGGGACCATACCGAGTACCTTCTTCGTGTGGCGCATCTTATTTTCTGACAATAGTCGATGATTATTCGAGAGCAGTGTGGATTTATTTATTGCTTGAAAAGAGTGAAGTGAAAACGATCTTGCCAAATTTTATTGCTATGACTCAGCGCCAGTTTGGTAAATCTGTTAAGACGGTAAGAACCGACAATGGAACGGAATTTTTGTGCTTATCAAAGTATATTTCTGAAAACGAAATCCATCATCAAACTTCATGTGTTGCCACTCCTTAACAGAACGGACGCGTTGAACGGAAACATCGACACATTCTTAATGTTTCCCGTTCTTTGATGTTTCAAGCAAATCTTCCGGTGAAGTTCTGGGGGGAGTGCATACTCGCCGCTGTTCATGTCATTAATCGAACACCGTCTCGTTTATTACAAGGAAAAACACCGTATGAATGCCTTTACGGTACACTTCCATCTTATTTAGCTGTGAAGATGTTGGACTGTTTGTGCTTTGCCCATAAGCAATCGCGTGATAAGGACAAATTCGGGACACGAAGCAGAAGATGTGTATTTGTTGGATACCCATTTGGAAAGAAGGGCTGGAAGGTTTATGATCTAGAGACAAACGAATTTTTTGTCTCGCGTGATGTTATCTTTGAAGAAAAGTGTTTCCTTTTCATGAAACACGTGAAACTACAGGACCATCTACCCAACCTGTGATGATACCTGATTTTATCGCTGATGAGACCCTGGTTTATACGAGAAACAGGGGGAGTGGTGAAATAGAAAACAGAGCACAAATAATCGAAGCTCAGGATGAGTCAGAATTAGGGAATGCACCAGAAAATGTTAACATTCCTGGCACTATGCACCAGAGTAGTGAAACAGAGACCCAAAATGAAGAGGTTGTAGAAACTCGACAAACTGAGATGGAACACGTTGACATAGGTAGTGAGCAAGTCATTGGACCTGTGACGCTAGGAAAACGTGTACCTATTCCCTCTGTGCGATTTAAAAACTACATCCTTTACAATGCACAACATCTTCCCGATAAAAGCTCTGATCCCGTTCCACCCTCCATGTCCTCTTCAACGGTTCCAGGTACACTCTCATACCCTATTGAGAATTATGTAACTGATGCATTTTTTTCAGAGAAACATCAAGTATTTTTAGCTGCGATATCATCTAGAGCAGAACCACGTAGTTACAAAGATGCAATGCTTGATGAAAAGTGGAGAAATGCCGTGAAGGGAGAAATTGGAGCGCTTGAACTCAATAGAATATGGGACATTGTTACGCTGCCTCAAGGTAAGAAAGCTATTGGAAATCAATGGGTCTTCAAATTAAAGTTCAACGCAGATGGGACCGTGGAGAGATATAAGACAAGACTAGTTTGTCTTGGTAATCATCAAGTCGAAGGAAGAGACTATGATGAAACATTCGCACCGGTAGCAAAAATGACTACAGTGCGTACCTTGTTAGAAGTTGCTGTTGCAAGTGATTGGGAAGTTCATCAAATGGATGTGAACAATACCTTTCTTCATGGAGATTTGGATGAAGAGGTATACATGAAATTACCATCCGGGTGTCATACTACTGATCCATCCAAGGTATGTCGGTTACGAAAATCATTATATGGCTTGAAACAAGCCTTGAGATGTTGGTTTGCCAAGCTGTCTAGTGCACTTACGAAGTTTGGTTTCAAGCAATCATACTCGGATTATTCACTCTTTACTTACATCAAGGGTTCAAAGAGTTTACGAGTATTAATCTATGTAGATGATCTCGTGTTGGCTGGTAATGATTTACCGATGCTAGAAAAGTTTAAGGTGTATCTTAATGAGTGTTTTAAAATGAAGGATCTTGGTAAGATCAAATATTTTCTGGGCATAGAAATTGCAAGAAATTCATCAGGTATGTTCCTTTCCCAGCGAAAATATGTTCTGGATATACTCAAGGAATCAGGGATGCTTAGTTGTCGACCAGCCTCCACACCAATGGAGCAGAACCATGGACTCTTGGCAGATGAGGGTCCCTACTTTACTGAACCAGCTCATTTTCGACGCACACTTGGGCGTCTAGTTTACCTAGTGAATACTCATCCAGAATTAGCATATGCTATTCATGTCCTATCTCAGGTCATGCACAAGCCAAGACTTGCGCATTGGGAGGCTGTGCTTAGAGTGATAAGTTACCTTAAAGGATGCCCAGGTCAGGGCATTTTCTTGAAGAAAGATTGTGATTTACAGCTGAGAGTTTACACTGATTCAGATTTTCAGTCCTGTCCACTTTCAAGACGCTCACTATCAGCCTTTGTTGCTCTGTTAGGAGAGTCGCCTATATCCCGGAAGGACAAAAAACAGGACACCGTTTACATTCTTCACCGAGGCTGAATACTGAGCAATGGCAGATGCATTGGCGAGATGAAATGGTTGAAGCGACTACTAGCTGATCTTGGTGTTGACCATAACCGACCAATGCAGATGTTTTTGACAGCAAGTCCGCAATGTACATTGGCTAATCCAAAGATTTCATGAACGGACAAAACACGTTGTAAACAGATTGTCAAGAACGGGATGCTGTCCAGGCTCGACTCATTTCCACGATACATGTTCGTACCATAGAGCAGCTTGCCGACATCATGACTAAGGCTTTGGGAAGTTCTCAGTTTAAATACTTATTATCCAAGTTGGGCATTCGTGATCTACATGCTCCGACTTGAGGGGGAGTGTTGAGAATAGTCGATATATTTTAGATAATATTCGAATAGATATTTGATAAGCTCTAATATACTTAGGATAATAACGTAGCTGTAAAGATAGAGTCTAGAGAGTTGTATAAATACAAAGTGAATGAATACGAAAGAATCAGATTTTCCCAAAACAGAGTTCTCTTGATTGACAATAGGATTTCCGGATCCATCTGTAAATTACAAATTTAATGGAATATGGTATTAGTTGTATTTCATTTTTAAAAAAATCCATGATTGTTTACTAATATAATTTTTTAAAAATAAAGCTAATTAAACCATTTTTAAAGGCTTTGAATGGATATAGTAGACCGGATGATCAAAAACATATGTGAATTAAACCATTTTTTTTACCATTCATAAGTTACAGTATGCCGTACGAACTGAAAAAAAAAAAAAAAAAAACTACTGCCGACCAAATGCGATCCAAAAATAAACTTAGATCTTAACAGATTATATACCGCTTCAAAAAAAAAAAGATAATTTAGACTGATGGTTCTATCTACTACGTCCATAGCCACCATTTAATTAAACTATCATGTTCGTAGAACAGCCATACGAAACCGTGGCTTGTAGGGTAACTAGCCAAATCCTTATCGTTTATAGCATCCAAAAATTAACCTTAAACTCGTCCATAACAAAACGGTTTATATCTAATCTAACCTTGATATTTTGATTCTAGTTGACACTCCACATGTGTCACGCCACACATGCCGCTCGTTTCCCCTTAATTTTTTTTGGTAAAAAGAACATCCTACTTAGTTGCTATCATCATTACCTGTTTAAAAAAGTATTATCTTTTTCCTTTAATTGCTCATGTTTCAGCTGTTTTTGACACAAGAAATTGAAAAATGTACTACATAGTTAACAGTTAACATGTATCATGTGGGCCAAACCTTAGATTTGCCACCAATATATTAGACACGTAACCTCTCACCACATACATCAGACTCCTCTCTGCTGCTACCACGTGGATACATTCTAAACACTTTCCGGATCTCAAGCTGGTCGGCGATAGCACCAGCGTAAAATTCGTTTTCTTCATCTTCTTGATGCATTGATGGCCGTTGGATCCGAATCAGATGGCCAATGCACGATCTCCCTTGATCCTACATGTGAACTTGTCATTTGCGTTAAGTAAAATACCAAATCATTTGTTTACCTTTTCGACGAGGTATATAGAGAAATGTGTTTATACCAAACAAAACTAAAAAATCATACCAAAAAAAAAGTATACAAAATATGAAGGGGGAGGTATGAAGTACAAGAGGATTGTAAATCAATTAAGTTATATAGATTCCGATTGGTAACAATGAGATCATCGCATAATGATATAAAAAAATAAAGTTACATAATAAAAAATTATGAAATTGGATAAATTATGCGGAATTGTGCAATGACATAGTATTAAAATATCAATATATACATAATTAAGAAATTAGTAGCACTTTTAATAAATTTCAAATATTACTAGAAATTTTTAAATGCATAAATTTAAAATATTACTAATGCATAAATTTAAAATATTAGAAAATAAATATTTTTATTGCATAGTACATTAAAAATTAACTATGCTATGATCCCCATATGTATTGACTCATTTGTTTCTTCGGTTGGTGTTGTATCTTGGTCTTGACCATCCATTTTTAGCTCAAGATCATATATCTCTAGCCATACTTGATACATGTAATCCGACCATTGACTATACTATAATATTTTATACATTAAACATTTTAAATAAAATTTTGATATATATGAATCCCAACAAAATAAGACAAACAAACTTGAATCGAATAAGGTAGATAGGAGATGCATAAGACATACCTCTTTGTTTTTGGAAACACTTAAAGGAGAAAGAGTAATTTGGTGGAGAATCCAGAGCTATATTTTTTTTAATAAATGGTTTAGGAAACTAAAAGTGCTCGAGGATAAAAAAAAATCATTAATGTAAACACATCAAATATCTTACATGAGTATTATCAAGGCACATAATTATATACTTAAAAATAGAAGCAGTGATATACTAATATTGTTGACCCCAAAAAAATGAAGTACTTGAAAGATGCTCGCCCGGTTCTGGAGTTTGTAGACATGAAGCTTTAGCAGGTCCAGCTTGCACGGTCTCCATGCATTGCTCAACTAGAATATCTGTGTTCTCAGTACTTTTGACTTGTTTTGTTTATGAGATTTTTCAGTACTTTTGATTTCATGTTATTTCTATCTTTGCATGTTTTTGTATTTGTTAAGTCATTTGGTTCAATGGCTAATAACATTCTTAATGCTTCCAAAACTAAACTCACGTAGAGACCAAACATCAATTTCTTAAGGGTCAGGTGTTCGCCTGTTCCATGATGATTCTAATTTTCCAATTTTGTTATCCACAATCTCTTGATTATAGCCAAATATAAAAATCCTTAGATAGAAAATATACAATTCACCATAAGTTAAATTGCTTAAATTATAAAGAAAAAGAAAATAGATTTTATTCTGTTTTTTTTTTTTTGTCAACAACAATAACAGTTCAGAAATCCAAACCAATGGTACAAAATTTACATGAATAATAAAATATTGATAAAGTCTGGTGCTATATATTAATTATTGTGTTTCCTTATTTAGTAAATCATTTGAATTTAATTTATTTGTTTATTTTTGTAACAAGCAAAGGATCGTCGGAGGCGGAGAATTAAAAAATTTAAAATTGAGTAATTAATTGTTTAAAAACAAAAAGTTGAATGTACTTAATTGTCAAATTTTGAAAGTTGAATATATATTTTTGAATATTTAGGGGAAAGAAGGATTTCCTAGCAATTTTCGTTATTTAAGTTGGGGGAAGAGAGGAAAAGGTTTAACACAAAAATATCGCAAAACCCTAACAAAAAAAGTTAGTCCTTTCTTCACTGCGCCGAGAAGACATGGAGACGGAGACAAACCAAATATACCAGGTCGATGTCGGAAATCTCTTGGCTTTCAATCCCAATCACCGCTTCACTTCTGCTCCTTCTTCAAGGTTCGTCTTTCTAGTCTTATCTTCGTGAAGCTTTGTGTATGAGTTCTTCGGCGGCGGCTTGATTTTGTTTTTGTTTTACTGTGATTTAGTGGATTTGAGGTGTGTTTGTCTTTATACTTCTTGTAAACTTTTCGATTTCTGAACAGCGTGAAGTAAAGTATGCATTTTTCCTAGTAAAAGCTTTGTTTTTTTTCCTGCTAGGGGACTCTTAAGGTCTCTTTAGGTTTTTGGTTAAATTGTTTATTTTTTCTGGTTAAGAAAATTGGATATGGATTGATGAAACTAGTTAGTAATTAAAAATTAGCTTTCTTAAGAAATGCATTACTCATAGTAGAGCGAGTTAGATATCTTAGACCATGACCCAATTGAAAAGGTTGTGTCTTGGTAGAAATATCAGCCACCTCTTTCAGTGCTGTTAAGTGTTTTGGCAATTGAACATGTTTCTCGGTTACAATTCTTATCTAATTGGGGAACAATGCTGTGTTGCTATCATACAATTTCGTCTGAGTTTAGTTACTTTGTTTCTGTTGAGAGTTTTGTTCTAATTCTATTCCTAATGACTGTTTCTATGATATATTTTTAGGGATGAGCTTGTGAAGGAGATCATTACAGAGGGAACAGAACTTGTTCAGGCAATAGCTAAAACTCTTTTCAACTTTCCTTCTACTGAAACTAATGATGGTCCCATTGTCCAGTTGCCTCCACCTACAACCAAACTTCCTAGAGAGAAACATGTAAGATCTTCCTTTTATCATTTACTATCTCCATTTTCAACTTTCAAGCGACGAGTGATTTCTTGTAAGAGCCTTTCCAATAGAGGGTGTTTCATATTTTGCTCATCACTTAGTATTTTGAATGTACTATAAGCATATGCTAACCTTCTCCTTTTTTCCCCAGCTTCCAAGGCCTAAGCCTCCTACAAAATGGGAAGAATTTGCTCTTAAGAAAGGTAAACCTGATTGAAGATTGCAAGTTTTATTTTGGTTTAGATTTTGATGGCTTGAACAACATCTTTGTTATATAGTTTCAAGATAATACTGTTTATTTTGTTTGAAATTGTTCTTGGTTCTGTTTCTTAGGTATACAGAAGCGCAAGAAGGACAAAGTTGTATGGGACGAACAAACCGATCAGTTTAAGCGTCGCCATGGTTACGACCGTGTTAACGATGATAATGATGTTCCCATTATTGAAGCGAAGGAAACAGATGGTAGGTCTTGTGAAAAAAAAACTTCTTATCTTTGCTTTTTCAATACCTAGATTATGTTGCCAGTTTCTTAAAGAAGCATATATACAATTGCAGTGGCAAGTATGTTGTTGAGATCTAATCTTTTTGAGTGTAAAGGTCAAGGACATGTAGTTGCATTAGAAGTTGTGTGTTTTCCTACTATTTATGAATGCTTTGGGATAACTGCAGAACCAGGAGAAGATCCTTTTGCCAAGAGACTGGATGAGAAAAAGAAGAGAGTTGGAAAGCAAGAAAAGAATAGACTACAGAATTTGAGGACAGCTGCAAAAGCTGGTGCTTTACCGAGGTATAACAACTTTGTTGATTGGTATTGTAAATGTTTTCATTGCCTGAGATAGCACAGCAATATACAATAGTTGCTTTATATTAATTTTGTATGACGGAGAGAAATAAGTCAATGCTAGCTCCATAAAGTACTCCTTTATTAGTTAAAGCTGATTATTTGCTGGTATTTTTCGTCTCATATTTTCAGTTTTTGGTTTGAGTTGTTTCATTTTATATGCAACACCGGGGGTATCATACCACTTGTTTCATGGTTTTGATAACTGAAGATCTAAATGGCTCTACATTATTTGCAGCCATATCCAACTTGCTGCAACCGCATTTCCCATATCAGGGACAAAAGCTCAACCAAAGAAAATTGGAAAGGAGGATCTTGGAGATGTTGCAGGTTTTGCCGCTACTTCAACCGCTAGTGGTGGAAAATTCGATAAGAAGTTGCCTGGAGAAAAACCTCCTAAGAAGCAAGGCAAACATCACAAGGTAATTGAGCTATCTTTTCTCTCCTTTGGTGACATTTTGGACATGTAATAGTGTTTTCTAAATGACCATAACCGGTGATGATATTTGCAGTATTTACCGGTTGTTGGAACGTCTGGGGTGGTTAACCCGGAAAAAGAACAGACAGATAAAGTACTTAGCAAGATATTCTCAAAGCATTCGCATGAGATCCTTAATGTTGGCAAGGTAAAACCAAAAAACAACTCGGCTCTTTTCTCTGGTTTTGATCTCTTGCCTCTGATGTTTGTATGTGAAAAGCTTGTGTTGATCCGTTGCATATAATATGAATTAGGCAATTAACATGTACAACGTGAAGAAGGAGAAGAAGAAGTCAGGAAGGTCAGACAAGTCAGGAAGGTCAGACAAGTTAAAACCGAAGAAGGACATCACCAAGAAGCCTGCCAACAAGGCCAAGTGAAGACTCTACCTTCTCTAATTTACTCGTGTCTCTCTTCTACTACAAAATAAATTTTGGGTTTAATCTACTGCCTATCAAGGAAATACTCTATATTTATGCTATCTTTTAATCTTTTTAATTCCATTTCACCAGAAAACGATTTAAAGTTCATAAAGCTCTTCTTAATTTCCTCATCAGATGAAGTATTTGGCCACAACAGTATACACACAACAAATCTATTCCTCTGTTTTACAAGCAATCTCTCTCTGTTTCTTTACATTCAAGTAGACAAGATCAAAAGATCAACTCTCGTTTTCAAACCTTCAACCACTCCAGACAAGGACACAAACCCCAGCAGAATCTCGCAGGGTAATAATCTTTCAAGTATATCTCCTTACCAAAACCAATAATGTAAAAGCTGAAGGCTTTACCACGATCTTCCATGGTGACGCGTGTAACAGGCACAACAGATATAGTGTGTCTCTCGCAGACAACATTGGCAGTTGGTGGAACCTCAGCTCTCAACGCGATAACTTCCGAGGAGAACTTGTTGAGGAAATATGAGTCTGCAAAGTAAGCTGGTGTGCACTGATAAGCTTGTGTGTTGCAAAGCTGAACTCCTTCTGCTCTGTGAAATACTTCTTCTGGTACTGAACCAGCTCCTCTTGTTGCACTTACCTTTCGCTTTGACAAAGTCTTCCTGTCAAAACCCGAAAAACAAAAACCATATCTTTCACTGGCTACTCAAAAGCTATATATATTCTTAAGAATTTGTAAAACTTACCATTTTACAACTGCCATACTGTTTGTCAGAAGAGAACCAGTACTGTCACAAGTCTGACATTTGATTAACCCGCGAGATTGGCAAGTTGGACAAGGAAGCTTTCCCTTACCGTTACAGTGTGCGCATCTATGAAGAGAAAAAAAAAGGTTTATCTATAAATAGTAGCCACAGATTGCAAACCATTGAAGTGAAAGTTAAGTTCTTGATATGAACTTACATTGTGTCAGATCCATCTTTATGAGCAATCAAACCTCTTCCATAGCAAGCAGAACACTTCATCATCTGATTCTCCTTGTAAAATCCTGGCTCTCCATCGGCATTACATGTTGGACATACTACATCTCCTCTTCCTGTGCAATCTGTGTGACTCAATTATACCAAGCCTCATCAGTAGTCTCTACAAGATTCTAACTGTCTTGATGGTAATCATTAACATATAAATAGTTTACCTGTACACTTCTCAACAATCTCAGAATTAGGAACAGGGACTTGAGTTTCTTTATAGGGGACAAAGAGAGTAGGAAACTGCGATGCCATGTCTAATTGCCATAACCCTAGTTCAGATCCATGTTTCTTTCCATTGAAGTTTCCACCAGTGAAAGGCACAGTATGTGTTAAAGCTTCCCTCTCTTCAATGAAAGTATCAAGAGTTCCGACATAAACATTGCAGTCTTCAACAGCATGAATCTTCCATGTACGAGCAGGACGGCTTCCCCAACAACAACGATGGCCAATGTGATCAATAAGAAGCTCTCTTATTTCAATCTCATCAAGAATCTGCCTGGGAAATTTTACAATAAGTTCAACACATGAGGGATAACAAAAACAACAATAAGATCAAAAGGTAGGAAGCCATGTTCTCTGAACTCACCTTTGTAATTCATGACCTGGTCCAGATCGATTCGGATAACCAAAAGCTTGAGCTGTGAAACACCAAGAAGAAATCAGAAACTTGCCAAAAAGTGTTGTTTTTTTTTTTGCACATTAGAATGATAAACAGAGCTCATATAAAAATCAATTGCAAGAACTATGAAATGATGAAACTTTTCACATTTGGACGATCAAAGTCATAATATGTATTAGATAACCTAAAAACTAAAGGCCAATACAAAATTTGATCAGAAAAGATGGAACGAGGCTTACGAGTGGGTAATGAGATGGGAGTGTTAATAACGGGAGGATAGAGGGAGGGAGGATCAGAAACAGCTGAAGCAGAACGGACTTCTTCGACGGTAACGCCAGCTCCGGCGAGAAATGCGTTACGAGCAGAAGAGCTGTTTCTCTGCAGGTATTGGTATGAATCCCACCTCTCGGATTCCTTTGTTTTCTCTGATCATTAAAAAGACAAAATTATGAAATCAGAGAATTCAAAGGAGATAGATATACACAGAGGAGATGAATTATTACCTGAAAGCAGAGGCTTATCCATGGATTACGAATCTCTCTGCCTCGGTGTCTCTCAATAACCAAAATAGATAAATTAGAGATTTTTCTTAGAGAGTAAGGAAAACGCAGTTACGCAGGTCAATTCGATCTTCTTTTTGATTAGTCTTTGTTTTCTTCTTCGTGTCAGATTCCATTACAAGAAACAGAACATGATTTGAGTTTCCGGTTCGGATCGGACCGGGACCGGATAGGATCGGGTACTAATGCCACGTGTGAAACCGTTGAAGATTTCAGCCACTTCTGATTTTATGAGTACGAATACAAGAAGATTTTTCACGAGGGAAAGAAATTATTGCGCATTTGGTCAAGTCGTGTTTAAGAAGGTATATATGATTATGAAAGATGCACTGATACACATGGGGCATGGCATATCGACAACAAATCTTTTTCATCTTCTTTCTTTTGTTCATACTTAAATCACTGCCGAATATATAAACACCATTCTCCTAGTTGTTCATTATGAATAATGCTAACATTGTCGTCTAATTATTATTGTTGACCTGGAAAATATTCTATTTACTAATTCTTTTAAGCAAATTGGTTCACGTTTCTTTGTTACAGTGTTGAGATATCTTTTCATACAAATCTCATGTCAATTGGTGTTTTTTTTCTCTTGTTGATGACATACAAGAATATATATATATATATATATATATCAGTTTTTACTAGACAACCCAATTTTTATAGTTCTAAATCTGTAGTTGGTTTTCTGAGTTATAATATAGAGAAAACAAAATTATGCAACAATTGATATACATAGTTATATTGGTAACATTTAGACCATTTCCAACCTAATACTCCATTTGTTACTTTAAAATGGAGTAATCTAAAATGGATTACTTCATTTTAGAGTTGGGTTTATGATCTCTAACCCATTACTCAATTTCTTACTCCAAAAAGAATATTCTAAATATATTATATTTTTTCTTTAATTATTAATTTTTATTATACCTCTATATTTTCTAAAATTACAAAGTCCACTAATTTATTTTAAGTTAAATAATAAGTAACAAATTACAATATTATTTTAATTTAAAATATATTATAAAATAAACTTACATTACATATCATTAATGAAATAAATAAACATATAAAATATTATCTACATCTATTTATAATTTATAAATAATCTAAATATCTATAATTGTATACCAGTATACATGTAAAATTATACCTTATACATTATTTATAATTTATAAATAATCTAAGTATTTATAATTTTTTTAAGTATAAAATAATACCAAATTATTTTATTTGAGTGTAAAGTATAAATATATGAAATTTAAAGGATTGATTTGCAAATAAAAAATTCACTTCCAAAATGGAAGCAAGAAATAGAGATCTCTAAAATATGAAGTAAAAAACTAGAGATCTCCATTTTAGAGATGGAAATATAGGTGAGTTGGAAATGATTTTACTCCAAAATTGAGTTTAAAGGTAAAAATGAAAGTGGGTTGTAGATGTGTCTATTATTGAGATCCACTAAAATTTGACATCTATTTGTTAGTCTAAATTTTTTGAATCAGTTGTTATTGCTGTTGGGAATTAATTAACGAATAAATGAAAGAATCAACCAAAACCCACTAACTAGATCGTGTGTCACTTTTTATATTTTATTTTTCTAATGAATTTTGTGTTTGATATTTTATACCAGCTTAAATTTGAAGTAGAATAAAATGGAATCATAATAAACCGAGAATAGATTGACGATGAAATTCATTCACATGTTTTTCATTATCTCGAAAATTCAAATGGATCCGACTAAAATATTTTCTAGTTAAATCTTATTAGATAATGACTTAGACTAGTAATTTTTTTCAAAGAAAACTTAACATATGTAAAATCATAGGTTCATTTATTACTAAATCTGCAAATGGTAGTAATAAAATGAACGAGTTGGAAAAACAATTAAAATTTTTCTGAATTGAATATCATTCAACTTTTTTCAACTTTAAAATAGTAGATGAGTGAATTGAGCATTTTTTTTTTATATGAAGTGAATTGAACATTTTTCTTTTGTAATTTATATATTTGTTCAATTTTTTGATATGATATCTAGTATAACTAAATTCAGTGAGATAACTAAATAAAAAAAGTAAGACATATTTGGTAGTCTTCTTTATTAGTTAGTATATAAAAAAGAAAGACACGTATCCTAATTCCTAAATTAAGTAAAACTACCTCAGAGTGTCAGACAAATTAACGGAAAATCAGCATATCATATTAAATAGATAATCTGCATCCACTTATCTGTTTATTCGATTCTTCCAATATAAGATACGCAATATGGTCAGACAATTCAAATCATGATGATCTACTAAAATTTAATTTTAATCGACGCGGTTCATTATGAACTGATGAGTAGACAGAGAGTTTGGTCTGACAGCAGCGAAGAGCACTTTACGGACATCCACTCGCGTCCACATTAAAAATTTTCAATTCCCCCACTCACTCACTCACACACACGACTTTGATGTTTCAATCTTTCATGCCGTATTCTCTCTCAAAATCCTTTCTCTTTTCCTTCTTCTATGAATCTTCTTCTTTAAGATCCGAATCTGTTACTAATCCCTCTTCTTCTTCCTTCAAGCTTCCTTCAACCATGGCCGCCTCATGCCCATTGTTTCAGTTTCAATTTTTACTCTTTCTTTTTCTCGCAAAAGTTGTTTATTCTTCTTCTCAGTACTTGATCGGAGTCGGAAGTTATGACATCACTGGTCCTGCCGCTGATGTCAACATGATGGGTTACGCTAACTCAGACCAAATCGCTTCAGGGATTCATTTCCGGTTACGAGCTCGTGCCTTCATCGTCGCTGAGCCTCAAGGGAACCATGTCGTTTTTGTCAATCTTGACGCGTGTATGGCTTCTCAAATCGTCACAATCAAAGTTCTTGAACGACTCAAGGCAAGGTACTAAATCATTCTCTAGCTCTTCCATTAAGAATCTGACATTTAGATTGATCTTTGAGCTAGTGAAATTAGAACCAATTTACACGAATTTGATGAGAATGTATAGATAAATTTATCAAGTCTATTGATTTTTGTAGGTATGGTGATCTTTACACAGAGAAGAATGTAGCAATAAGTGGAATTCACACACATGCTGGACCTGGAGGTTATCTTCAATACGTCACTTATATTGTGACGTCTCTTGGATTTGTTCGTCAATCTTTTGACGTTGTTGTTAACGGCATTGAGCAAAGCATTATACAAGCTCACGAAAGCTTACGTCCTGGTTCTGCTTTTATCAACAAAGGTAAAGTTTCAATCTTTTTTTTCTTTGTCATCTCCTTTAATTATTGCGTCAGTTTACATCATTGTGTTGTGTGTGTGTGATAATGTTATTAGGGGATCTTTTGGATGCTGGTGTGAATCGAAGTCCTAGTTCTTATCTTAACAATCCTGCAGCTGAGAGGAGTAGATATAAGTATAACGTTGACAAAGAAATGACACTTGTTAAGTTTGTTGATTCTCAATTGGGTCCTATTGGAAGTTTTAATTGGTTTGCTACTCATGGCACTTCTATGAGTCGGACTAACTCTTTGATTAGTGGAGATAACAAAGGCGCTGCTGCACGGTTTATGGAGGATTGGTTTGAGGAGAATGGACAAAAGAAATCAAACATCCCTAGGAGAGTATCAACCATTGTTTCTGATTTTAGCAGAAACCGTGAGTCAAATCTTTTGATAAGTAATTATAAATATTGCAGTTGCAGTGAGACTGATTATGGTGAAAGTTATGATTTTTTTTTTTTGTATTCTTTGTTTCAGAGAGCAGACTTTTGGATATTGCAGCTACTTATAAGTCCTCTAAAGGACAGTCATTGGATAAGTCTCTTGAAGCTAAAATACGAGTAAGAAAAGCTTCCAAACGTAAATTTGTCTCTGCGTTCTGTCAATCAAACTGTGGTGATGTGAGTCCAAATACTCTTGGTGCCTTTTGCATTGATACTGGACTGCCTTGTGATTTCAATCACAGTACCTGTAATGGAAAGAACGAATTGTGCTATGGTCGTGGCCCCGGGTATTATAAACGACTGCTTCATGATGTGTCTTGTGTTTTTCCTCTGTGTCCAATTCTATCTTTTGTACATTCTCATTCGTGTTCTGCTTATGTGTAGCTACCCTGACGAATTTGAGAGTACACGTATCATTGGAGAAAAGCAATTCAAAATGGCAGTGGAACTATTTAACAAAGCTAATGAGAAGCTACAGGGAAAAGTTGGTTACCAACATGCGTATATAGATTTCTCAAATCTTGATGTCACAGTTCCTAAAGCTGGTGGCGGCTCTGAGACGGTTAAAACATGTCCTGCTGCAATGGGGTTTGGTTTTGCGGCTGGAACTACTGATGGTCCAGGTGCTTTTGATTTCAAACAAGGAGATGATAAGGTAAAATATGCAAAAGCTTTTCTTATTTCTCTCTGAATCTTTTCACTAAAGTGTTCTTATGCATGTTCTCTTTTTGAAGGGTAATGCATTTTGGAAATTAGTGAGGAACGTGTTGAGAACTCCAGGTCCAGAACAGGTCCAATGCCAAAAACCAAAACCCATTTTACTTGACACTGGTGAGATGAAAGTACCATATGACTGGGCGGTGAGTGGCTCTCCATTCTCTTGCTACCTAATAAAGACTGTAAAATCTTTGTTGTTTACTGACGATTTGTGAACTGTGCAGCCTTCGATTCTTCCTATTCAGATACTTCGCATTGGTCAATTAGTTATCCTCAGTGTCCCTGGAGGTAAAATCAATGAGACTTCTCTTTTCCTTAGTCTTTCCCAACAGAGCTAAGAAGCCTATACTTCGGTTTTACTAAATCTGTTATTGGATCCAGAGTTCACTACAATGGCTGGAAGACGTCTCCGTGACGCTGTGAAGTTTTTTCTCATCTCTTTAGACAAAAAGGAATTTGGAAACAACCTCCATGTCGTAATCGCAGGTCTCACCAACACATATTCTCAGTACATATCCACTTTCGAAGAGTACGAGGTTCAAAGATACGAGGTTTGTACTTTGTAAAACAACACTTGAGGCTTTATTTACACATGTCACGTCGTCACTGTGTTTATAAACGACATTCTCTTGTTTTTTTCAGGGAGCTTCAACGCTATACGGTCCACACACACTCAATGCTTATATCCAAGAATTCAAGAAACTAGCCACAGCTTTGGTCAAAGGTCAAACACTTCCACGTGGACCCCAACCTCCTGACCTTTTAGACAAACAAATCAGTTTACTATCTCCTGTGGTCGTTGACTCTACTCCTCTAGGAGTTAGCTTCGGAGACGTCAAAGCAGATGTGCCTCCAAAGTCAACGTTCAGGAAAGGTCAACAAGTCAACGCTACGTTTTGGTCAGGATGTCCTCGAAATGATTTGATGACTGAAGGATCATTCGCTGTTGTGGAGACTCTGCGTGAAGGAGGCAAGTGGCTTCCAGTGTACGACGATGATGACTTCAGTTTGAAGTTTAAGTGGTCGAGACCTGCAAAGCTGAGCCCTGAGAGCCAAGCGACGGTGGAGTGGAGGATACCGGAATCTGCGGTGGCCGGGATTTATAGAATAAGACATTACGGAGCTTCTAAGTCGTTGCTTGGATCCATCAGTAGCTTCTCTGGTTCTTCTAGTGCCTTTGTAGTTATATGACATTTTGTTAATATACACTACCAACGTAAACAGATAGCTGGATAATGTATAATTTTATGAAATAAAAAGAGATAAAAAGAAGAAATTTGAATTGAATTGTGACCATTGTCCATCAAATGATATCAAATGCCTTAGGCTTCATGTAATAGCAAATGTCAACTTTGGAGAACCAACTCCGTTTTTTTCTCACATCATTTAGTTAACTCACTCCTACAATTTTTACACACTTCTCCTGTGAGTTTTATAAGTTACAATCAACAAAAATCTTAATCTCGCTGTAACTTGAGGAGCTTTACGCTTAGGAGGCTCCTTGGAAAGGCATTTTCAGAGTATCAAATATAGCATTCTGTGAAAAAGTCTTTCTGAATCTCCAGCAATTCTCCTCCATTTGCCTGAGCTGCTGCATCAGCTGCTTCCTTTGCCATTCCAATACGAGCATAAGCCTGAGACGCAACAACAATAAAATTCACACTAAAGACTTTGGTAGATTAATAAATATCAAATCCAAGAATACATATGTTATATGCGGAACATACCTCGCCTCTTTCCGCAAGATCTGACAATTTGGGGATGTATTTTAGAGCTTCCGCTTTATTGCAAATTGTACCCGATCAAGTATAGCATTTGCTATAAATTTACTTGCAAGATATAACTTATCTCCCATGAGCAGACATTGTAATGGGATCAAACATATTTTCGTTATGTTCAGGGAACAATTGACTTAGGATTGTTTTACCCTAGAAACTCCACTTTTGTTTTAGCTGGTTTTGCAAATGCAGACTATCTATCAGATCCATATTAAGCCCGATCGCAAACAGAATATGTTTTCACAGTTGGAGGTATTGCAATCTCTTGGCATTCCCAAAAGCAGATTTTGGTCGCTACTTCATCAAATTATGTAGAGACCATTGCGCTTCATGAGGCATGTAGAGAATGTGTTTGGCTCAGATCCATGACTAATCATATACAACAGTCAAGCGGAGTAGCCATTGACAAAGAGCCAATAAATTGTTCGAAGATAATGTTGCATGTGTCGCCCAACTCAAAAAATGTTATATCAAGAGCGACAGGATGAAACATATTTCTCTAAGATTTTTCTCATATATACGAGAACTCGAGAACAATCAAGAAGTAGATATTCAATATATCTGTTCAACGGACAATGCAGCTGATCTGTTTATGAAGGTGTTTCTAACTACAACATTCCAAAAACATGTTCGTAGTATCGGGATATGTCACTTACGTGATCTATAAAGAAGAAATTTTATCCATCATTTTAAAGGGAGATTACGTCACTGTACTTTTTTTCCCTTATCATGGTTTTTTATCCTATTAGGTTTTTCCATGATAAAGTTTTTATCGAGACAGTACATAATATATCAATAGTGATGGATAATTAAGAAGAACTGTTACGAATTGATAATGATCTATTTTAATATTTTATTATTTTACTTTTCAACCGTCTTTGATTTTACCGACTTACAATATATATAAATATCAGATGTATGTTTATGTAAATGAGAATAATAGAAAGTCAAGTTTTACTCTTTTATCTCTCTTTATATACGTTTCTTCGCTCTCACCATCATATACATATAATATATTATTATAAACACATATCTCATTTTATATTATATTAATAGTTTTATAACATTATCCATTTTCTTCCCAGCTTCATAAGTTTTTATTTTTCCCATGATTTGTTTTGTGTGGACTTTACATTAATTAATGTTAATAAAATGTAAACTTTTTAAAATGATACATGAGAAATTCATCAGAAAATTATACGATAATTACTTTTAAATGTATGAAAATTAAAGTTAAAAAAAAAACAAATATCAAGTTTCATTAAACAGATGAAGTAGAATGCAGATGAAAAATTCATTTAAATCTCAAAAATGTTAAAATTTAGTTTTTTACTAGTAAACAATAAAGACGAACTACACTTGTTTTACTTTTGTAAAGAGATGTTAATAATGGAAAAAAATTGGTTGATGAACATAGCCTTATGTGTAAGCAGAATCTGCATATATACAAATAAAATTGGTTGCTGAATATCCATAATGGAGTAGTATATAGCAGAAAAGAAAAACATTTAAATCTCAAAACTGTTAAAATTCGAAAACATTGTCAGTAACCATATAAATACCGTACTATGCTTTGATTTGGCCAAAATGGGACTTAGCTGTCCTACAATGTTACTTATCTGTCTTAACTCTTAACTATGTATTGCTCTGTGGAGCTTTTAAGAAACATAATTCAACTTTATACTCTAAAACTACGAGTTAAGGTCATTAATAAAATCTTTACCAACTGTCTCCCAAAGCCCTCCTTAAAATCCAATCTCTTTATAATAATATCAATAAAAGTCAACGCAACTCAAGTAAGAAATGAGGCAACAAAAAAGTTTGATCAGCGAAGCAGATCATAATGGTTTCTACCACTGTAAAGAAGCCTAACAACATTCTTGTTCGTCTTCCCTTTTCCCCAGCCTCCCCGAAACTCACTTCCATACTCTTGAATGGGTATAAAACCTGATCCAAACCCTCCTCTTCCATGCTGCAAAAACAACACCAAAACCTCAAGATCCGAATACAAATGAGATGCGATTAACCGATTAACTATAACAAAAGAAACAGCGATTCTTATCAACCTAAGACTCAAAACCAAAGAACCTTTACCTCATGCTCGGGTATGTAAACGATGATTGGCTGTTTGCATAGCTTGGAAAGAACCTGTTGAAAGCAAAACACTGAGATTAGATTGTTTTCTCTATGATGGCGATTTTGAGCTTACAATGTAGAGGAACTCACTAGTAGCTCGGATTCGCCTCCCCAAAAATCATGTCTTCCAATCCGCTGGCAATAGCTGAAGAAAAAAGTGTTTTATGTGATAACAGAAACATAGTCATTTAGCTGAAAAAATGGGAAAGAGTAAGTGAAATCTTATGACTCACCGTTTCAGAGACTCATCGACTGTGATAGCCACTAAAGCCTCTCTGTACATCTCCCTTTCCTTGGGATCATTGCATATAACCTCTTTCACAGCCATTCGTAACTCATCTATGAAAGAAATGCAAGTTTTTGTCACACAGAAACATGATAAACAAGATATTAACAACTTCTCATCAGTCGATAAACCAGAGAATCCACAAAACATTTCAGCAGGTAACGATTTTCCAACAAAACCAATAGGCCAAGAGACTCAAAAACTCTATTTTTTAACCTTAAACTCAGCAAGTTTAACACAGTCTAATCTCTAAGTATTCAAAACACACACAATAAACAAGGCTACGATAAAATATAGTCACCTGCATCATCTCGCTCTCTTCGAGGATTAAGAGTAAGACCTTTGTTAAAGGCCATTCCTTTCACCTAGTTTTACATTCAGTAATCAAATTATTACTTTAGGAAACCCAACAAGAACATAGAACAGAGCAGAAACTACAATACCAGAGCTCGAAAAAGACAACGACCATCTCCTTTAACTCTATCCACAGCGTACTGCTCAACCTTTTTAGCTGCCGGAGACCGATTCCTGGAGATGATGAATATAGGAACAACACGGTTCAAATTCGCAGATTAGTATAGGGATTTAATAAATGCTCGATTTTGATTCAATGGTTAAGAGCTGAAAAACGGAAAACCCACAACGAAGAACCAATTTTGGCGAAGAATACATAGCTATTTCCCTGTGTGGCTCCTAAGAACGAAGCGGGGAGTGAAGTGGAGGAGATTGAATCTGAAACAGAAGAAGTAGGGGACGATACAAGCTCGAATCGAGCGAACCCATTTCTCAGCTGCTCAAGAATGTTATCTGCGCCAGAGAAAATTGATGATATTGTTGAGAATTAAACGAGAACAAATCAGAGAGGTGTAGAGATATGAAGTATTACTGTTGGAAGATTTGAGCTCCATGGAATCTATTGCACGGGAGATAAGGGAATTCGAATTATGTAACTCGAAGAAATGAAGACGACGAAAAGTGCATACGCGTACAAGTTCTTTTATTGTATCATTATTAACACAAATCCGTCGTAGTCTAGCTGGTTAGGATACTCGGCTCTCACCCGAGAGACCCGGGTTCGAGTCCCGGCGACGGAGAATTTACTTTTTTAAAATCTTTTTGCCAAAAGAATAATCTAAATAACTCCCACCGGCACATAACCTAACCCCACCAAATCCACCGGGAACATATCCGAAACAAATAGTTTTATTTTTTAAGACGCGAAAAAAATACTAAGTGATAAATATTAATTTCACACGAGCGAGGCATCACGTGCGCACGTGCGAAAGAGCAGGTTCTAAACTTTATGGTTTAACGACCAACCGGAAAATTCTGGCGATTGGGGAAGTTTATGGCTTAATAATACCAACAACGATCCAATCTGCATAAGAAATATCGAAACACTTCCACACAAAATCCACGCGCTCTCTCACGCTCACTCACTCGCATAACACTTGTTTTCCTCTCAAATTCAAAACGACGACGATCTCTTCGATGCTCTCTCTTCCTTTCTTCATTCCTTTTTGATTCTGCCCATCTTCGTCTCCGATCTCTGATTTTTCTAAGGTAAATTTTAATGATTTGAGCTGGGTTCTGTTTTGTTGTTGATGGGTTTGAGTCATTTCGTACTGAGATTTGCTTGTGGAAAGAATCTGACCATTTTGTTTTCTTCAATTTGATTTAATCTCTCATGGATTTAGTGATCGATGATTGCTGCTGCTTTATTCCCTAATTTGTCTTTTGTTTTTGTTCATTTTAGAGGATTAAGATCTGTTTGAAGTGTATCTATTTCAAGTAATTGAAGAAATCAATCTCAGCTATTGAGCCAAACAAAAAAAATGGCTTCAATATCTCATTCATCTTTAGCATTGGGTGGAGCTTCTGCTTCTGCTTCGGATTACTTGCGTAGTTCCAGCAATGGTGTTATTGGGGTCTCATTGAAGACTCTAGGAAGAACAATGTTCACAACTACCAGAAGGAAGGACCTTGCTGTGACATCTCGGCTCAAGAAAGGGAAGAAATTTGATCATCCATGGCCGGCTAATCCTGACCCAAATGTGAAAGGAGGAGTCTTGTCTTACTTATCGGAGTTCAAGCCTTTGGGGGATACACAAAAGCCTGTCACTTTGGATTTTGAGAGGCCACTTGTTGAATTGGAGAAGAAGATTGTCGACGTACGAATGAGAATACTAATCATGTGCTGTATTTTTGTCGAATCATGTGTAGTTTCTTTTAACCTTGGTCCCTGTGCGGTGCAGGTGAGGAAGATGGCGAATGAAACCGGTTTGGACTTCACTGAGCAGATTATCACTTTGGAGAACAAGTATAGACAGGTATAAATGCAAGTATAGGTTGGTTCTCAATTTAAATGATTAAAGGAGATCCATCATATCAAATTTGATGTCGATATAGCTACACTTTCTTTGGTAATGTGATCTTACTGAACCTGCCATTTTTAATCTTAGGCACTGAAAGATCTTTACACCCATCTCACTCCGATACAGCGTGTCAACATTGCACGCCATCCCAATCGACCTACTTTCCTTGATCATATATCCAACATCACTGATAAGGTCTGGTCTCTCTTTACTATGGATTGGCCTTTTTCGTACATTGGGAATCAATTCTTGTTTTTTTCATTCTTGTGATTGTCTGCTCTTGTTTCAGTTTATGGAACTTCATGGAGATCGAGCAGGGTATGATGACCCTGCAATTGTGACGGGTATTGGAACAATAGATGGAAAACGATATATGTTCATAGGTCACCAGAAAGGTAGAAACACCAAAGAAAATATAATGCGTAACTTTGGGATGCCTACTCCTCACGGGTATGTTTTTCCCTAGGAACTTCCTGGTTTGTAGTTAAATAGAAATATTCCGACTCAACAACAGTCTCATCAAATTTCTGTAATGCCAACAACAGATACAGGAAGGCACTACGGATGATGTATTATGCAGATCACCACGGTTTTCCAATTGTGACATTCATCGACACTCCTGGAGCCTATGCTGACCTTAAATCCGAGGAACTTGGACAGGTACCGGAAATGTTTTTTATGTTTGAAGTGCATTGGATTATGTGCAGCACATCATTTTCTTGCGTATCATTAAAATAGGGTGAAGCAATTGCCAACAATCTGAGGACAATGTTTGGCCTGAAAGTGCCGATTCTGTCTATTGTCATTGGGGAAGGTGGTTCTGGTGGTGCCTTAGCCATTGGCTGTGCTAATAAAATGTTGATGCTCGAAAACGCAGTTTTCTATGTTGCCAGGTAATATATTCCTGATGTAGATATGATGATATGATAATTCTACAGATTGATTTATTACATCTGTTGTTTTTCCTTTCACAGTCCAGAGGCGTGTGCAGCGATCTTGTGGAAGACTTCCAAGGCTGCTCCTGAGGTCTGTACACTTCTCTACTTCTCGATTAAGTGATCATGTAGAATTGAATGTTACAATTGAATGAAACTCTTGTATGCAGGCTGCTGAAAAGCTTAGAATTACCTCCAAGGAGCTGGTCAAGCTTAATGTAGCTGATGGAATCATACCTGTGACTGATCCTACCTCTAATCTATTTTTCTTTGCCCCTTACACCTCTTTGGCACTTTGGATCAACGAGTTGCTCTCTTACATGTTGTACAGGAACCGCTTGGTGGCGCCCATGCTGATCCTTCATGGACATCGCAGCAGATAAAGATTGCTATCAATGAAAACATGAATGTAGGCATAGTTATTTGTATCAACGCTGATCATGGATCAAAAAAAAAATCTCTAACTGTTTTGCGGGTTTTCTGTAGGAATTCGCGAAAATGAGTGGGGAGGAACTGCTGAAGCATAGGATGGCTAAGTACAGAAAGATTGGAGTGTTCATAGAGGGTGTTCCGATAGAGCCAAATAGGAAAATCAACATGAAGAAGAGGGAAGCTGTGGTTGAAGATAGCCGGAAGCTGGAGGGTGAGGTTGAGAAGCTGAAGGAGCAGATTCTGAAAGCTAAGGAGACATCTTCAGGGGACGAGCCTTCGAGTGAAGTTCTTAATGAGATGATTGAGAAACTCAAATCTGAGATCGATGACGAGTACACTGAAGCTGCAAGAGCAGTAGGTTTGGAGGAGAGACTAATGGCAATGCGCGAAGAGTTCTCAGAAGCAAGTTCAGAGGAGCATCTTATGCATCCGGTTCTGATCGAGAAAATTGAGAAGCTTAAGGAAGAGTTCAATACCCGTTTGACTGACGCGCCTAACTACGAGAGCCTAAAATCTAAGATGAACATGCTGAGGGACTTTTCCAGAGCCAAGGCAGCATCAGAAACTACTTCACTGAAAAAGGAGATCAATAAGCGGTTTCAGGAAGCTGTGGACCGCCCAGAAATTAGAGAAAAGGTTGAGGCAATCAAAGCCGAGGTAGCGAGCTCAGGAGCTTCATCTTTTGAGGAGTTACCTGATGCCCTGAAAGAAAAGGTTTTGAAGACGAAAGGGGAGGTCGAAGCAGAGATGGCGGGTGTGTTAAAGTCAATGGGTCTGGAGCTGGAGGCTGTGAAACCAAATCTGAAGGATGTGGCTGAGCAGACCCTTGTCCCGAACGAAAACCTTCAAGAAAAATTTGAAAAGCTGAACCAAGAAATCACTGAGAAGATTGAGGGGGTGGTGAGGACACCAGAGATCAAGAGCATGGTCGAGTTACTGAAAGTGGAAACCGCAAAGGCGAGCTAAACGCCTGAAGCAAGTCAGAAGATTGAGGCACTTGAGCAGCAGATCAAGCAGAAGATCGCAGAGGCTCTGAGCATGTCAGGACTGCAGGAAAAGCAAGAGGAGCTCGAGAAGGAGCTCGCAGCTGCACGTGAAGCAGCTGCAGAAGAATCAGACGGGAGTGTTAAGGATGATGGAGACAACGACGATGGTTCAGAATCCGGTAAACCAGAGATGGTTAACCCCAGCTTCGCCTAAAGCACAATGCAAGACATTGTTTGTAAGTCAAAATTCCGATCAAAACACCATCTTTGAATCATTCACAGACCAACCAAATGCTAACTAACACATAAAAACAAACTCGCAGGATCTCGAAGCTTTCTCCTTGTCTCTGGTGAGAGACTTTTCCTCTATGATCTGAGCATTAGCAAAGAAAAAAATCTAGCAGAGGAACAGTAACCATCTTCCTTTAGTGTAGCTTTCTGGAACATATTCCTGGATTGGATCAAGCGTTTGCAGTTGACTTTTGTCTTTGGATTCATTTATGTATTGTTATGTTTGTTTCGTTAGAACACTAGTCTTGTCTTTTGGCATACGTCAACGCTTTTTCCTCCTCTTGTGCTCAAACCTTTGATATTTATTATAGATGTCCAAATAAATAAATAAAACAGTTTTTTCCATACCAGCATAAGATTTAAACCGTATCGGGTTACTGGAAATTTTGAAAAACTATTTTGGTAACAAACTGAGACATAACATTATCATCAAATTCAATATGTTATTATTTCAACTTTCTCAGTAAACAAAAGGAATTACAGCTTTCCGAGTCTTGGGATACTCCTTAAACTTGTCGATGTACCACCTGTGGCTCGCACGTGCACGTGGGATCAGATTGGAACACGTGTACAAGAAAAACCCAAAACCGGCCCAAGACCAAGTCATAACAGCCCAGCCCAACCACTCTATCACCTCTCCAAAGTAATTCGGACAGCTTACAAGCTCGAACCAGCCACCTCTCGGTATGACATAACCTCCTCGGTTCTCTTTCTTCAGTCGTACAAGAGTCCGGTCCGCCGTGATATTTATCCACATACCGGTTACAAAAACCACCATACCAATAACAAACCGCCACCAGAACCGCTGTCCATCTTCGTAGTCGCTCTTGTAGTGAGAAACCCACCTCGCCTGTTGACAATTATGAAAAATTGAGCTGAGATTTTTATTCAATGTTCCGGTTTAGCTAAAATCTACAAAAGCGGGAACGAACTAATCAACCAAACCGAAATTAGCCGCACCGTACCTGGATGTAAGCGTTGAGCAGATTAAAGATGAAAGCCATGGCGGCGACGCTGACCGGAAAGCCATTTTTGCCAGCGGAAGAGCTGCGGAGGAGGCGCAGAGGGTAAATGATAGTGCGGTGGAAGTAATGGAGGAGATAAGGAGAGATGAGGAGGAGAGATTTAGGATTGAGAAAGTGACGGCCAAAGGGGAAGAGGAGGAGCGAGAGCCATAAGGTCGGGCTCTCCATGACGAACCAAGCAAGCGGCGGAGATATGGTGGGTCCCCATCCGCTACGGTTGTGTTTGCCGTAAGGAGCTTGGAGGAATTTCAGAGAGATGGCAGTCGGTGGGCCGGAGAAAATTAGGGTGAGGAGGCAGTACCGGAAGAAGGTCTGGTCGGCGATCTCGTCCATTTTGGGGGAAGAATTGAAGGAGATATCAGATCTCTCCGGGCAGGTTTGGTGGATGATGATAAAATACAGGTCAACGAACTTAATTGGAATGTTTTTTTTTCTTTTTTGAAGAATGGAAATTTTGTTTATTAAGATATTCTAAAGATATTATACTGAACCGAGCCACTGGACAAAATAGACTGTCCCTATTTTACTCACGGTCGCAGCCAACGTACGTACCCGCACAATTCGAAATACCTATGTCACACACATCAAATACACAACACCTTAACTTTTTCTGCAAGAAACAAGAAACAAAATATTGAACAATTATTAAGAAAGAAAAAACAAATATTTACCATGCAGGAAACCAGCATATTGCGGTGCAATGTCCTGTTCGGGCAAAGGGAAATCAAACGGTTTTGTGGAGATTCAAGACTACTAGAAAAGGGTTTGGTTAGTTATCAATCAAGTTTGGAATTAATGAATGGAACAAGAGTTATAACAAGACAGAGAAACAATATAAAGTTGGGATATTTAAACAGAGAGTGTTTTCAGTGGTTGAGAGTTAGAAAATACAAAATTTTACAGTGATGGCGATGTGGAGGAGGAGGATCGAATGTGATGATAGGTTCGGACCACTCAGTGTTCCCCCAAATCTCACCTGTCTTTTAGCGTCTCTCCAAAGAAATCTCCGCACACCAAATCTCCAATCTCTCAGGAGCAAGCACGTCCCAGAAGAGCAACATGTTGGGACCAGAGTTGCTTAGTTTGTGCCCGGGAAGTGCAACATCAATTTCGCTTGGGGGCACTACTCCTCGATCTAGCGCATATCTTGTCACCATCTCCCAATTATCCAATATCCCTCCACCATAGCGGACCAGTTTGATTTTCTAGGATTTTTGGGGAGAAGGCAAACCAGGTGGATTTGGGTCTGGAGGGATGCGTAAACATAAATAGATGAAGGTTTCGGTGGAATCCATTAGAGATCTAAAGTCGTAGAACTCAGGGGAAGACAGTAGGGAACGGTGCGACTTGGAGACGAGAGATAAGGAAGCATGGTCCCATTTTTTTTTTTGATATGATTTCTGAATTTATAACTTTACTTCGGACCTGATTAAGAGTTTGGGCCTTTACAATATCGAATAGCCAGCATGAGCACCCGGTAAAGAGGATAATAAAAATAAGAAGAGAATTAAAAAGAGAGAGAGAGTCTCGGAACCATAGTTGAAGGACAAGGCTAAACTTTGGGATGTGCCTTCTTGCGGAGCAAGTGTTGTGAATCCCTTTGTCTACGCCCGACAGCAGACCTTCAGCCGGAATACGAGTTGCACTGAAGATGCGAGCGTTCCTTTCACGCCAGATTGAGTGGAGGACTGATTGTGCTGTGACTAGTCTTAGCACTGTCATAGAATCCTCTGTTGTTGGCGATCTTAACCAAGTGAGAAGACCAGCCCATGTGTCAAACCCTGTGAAGTGGTATTGAAGCTTGGCAAGGCACCATCTCCATATGTCATAACTGTAGGGACATCTCAAGAAGAGGTGATATCTTGTTTCCCCATAGATTTCACATAGGTAACAAGTATCATCCTCTACAATTCCCCAGTTCCGCATTCTAGACAAAGTTGGAAGACGATCCAAACACCCTAGCCACATGGTGAAAGAGTGCTTTGGGACAGATTCAGAAAACCAAACTTGATTATACCAAGAAACCTCCTCCCTTTTATCCCTAATGACACTCCAAGTATCTGAGAAGATAAACCTGTTTTTTGGCTCACCCGAAGTAGCTAGCCACATATATTTATCCTCCTCCGAGTCTGATGTTTCAACTGAGGCCAATAACATAGAAGTTGCTTGATTTTGCTGGTTTGAGCTCTCCCAAAATTCCATCCATTTTCTGTTCTGGCTTGGGTGACGTTTACATCCAAAGGGAGGCCTAGTAACTGATGTGCACTTGGTCCCAGAAAGGAAAAAAGTTCCCCAAAAGGCGTATATGAGTCGTACCAGAAAGAACAAGAGGCACCGTTACTTAGCTCGCAAGATAGAAAAGTTCTAGCTGATTCCCTGAGCTTTAGTAACTGTTTCCACATTGAAGAACCACGACTATTTACTTTGAGGCACCATAAACTTCTGCCGTGAAGCAAATTTTTCCTAGCCCATGCGACCCAAAAAGAACCTGATGCTGAAAAGAGTAACCCTATTAGCTTCAGCCCATAAACTTTGTTCCACATTTTAATATCTCTCAGACCAAGTCCTCCTTCTTTCTTGGGGGAACAAACTTGTCTCCAGCTAACTTTAGCTTGCTTTGGAACCTTACTTGAGCGAGATCAAAGAAATTTACGGCAGAGCTTCTCTAAATCTTTGATGCACTTTGCTGGGATTATGAAAGATACACCCAATAAGAAATTATGCTTTGGATAACTGATGTGAGCAATCGTAGTCTCCCACCATCTCAGAGCGTGGTCCCACTTTGAGACGCGAGCCAGGCAACTCAGAACCATCTCATCTAGTAACGACGATAAGCCACACGGTAACAGAGACGGAGAAGAAAGCTTCAATTTCTTCTTATGTGGTGGCTCTTCGCCGGAATTCGACATCGTGTTTGTTTTGATTCGGTTTTTTTTTTTTATGTTCGACATCAGATTTATAATCTCCGACTCAAACTCTTGTTTCGGTTTTAGTTTAGTTTAGTTTACTTATTCTAATTCGATCCGAGAAACGAAAATAATAGTAATATTTCCTTCTTTTTTATATAACACAGTTTAGTTTACTTATTCTAATTCGATCCGAGAAACGAAAATAATAGTAATATTTCCTTCTTTTTTATATAACACATTCCTTTTTTCTCTAGAAGACTTGTTCCCCGGTTGCAAAGAAGATCCAAAACACGGTGGTTGCAAAGTAAAGAAACGCTGTTACTGTCAAGAACGCCTGAAAAGAACCGAGCCACTGGACAAAATAGCCTGTTCCTATTGTACTCACGATCGCAGCCAACGTACCCGCACAATTCGAAATACCTATGTCACACACCAAATACACAAAACCCTAACTTTTTCAGCAAGAAACAAATATTTTGAACAGTTAATAAGAAAAAATAAAAAGATAGATCCACCATATATTAACATTTACCATGCAGGAAACCAGCGTATTGCGGTGCTATGTCCTGTTTTCGCAAAGAGAAATCAAACGGTTTTGTGAGATTCAAGACTATTAGAAAAGAGTTGGGTTAATTAATTATCAATCAAGTCTCGAATGAATTGTATTAAGAGTTATAGTAATTAACGTACTTGCATATTGAGGAGAAACCCAGCTTGGCTAAAAGAACTCAAGCTCAATGCAATGGTCATGAAAACCGCTGCACAAGAAGGCGACTTTGCGTAGTTGAGGCAGAGCAGAGACAACCCAGGACCCATAAATCCGATAGACTGAAAATTTAAAGCTATGGATTTCGGTTAGAATGTGACAAGTTTGATCTTATTATGGGTTGGCATTAGTGTAATCAAATATTGCAGTTTGAGTAATAACCTGCATGATCTTTCGGACAGAGGTTACAGAGTGACCAGTTCTGATCAAGAAGTCTGATGCTGCGCCTGCATAGTAACCTGAGATGGCCATTGTAGCCCATGGAAGAGCGCTGAACCAAGCCGCTTGCTTCAAATTTACATTAAACACCTATAATCCAACAAGACATCGATATAAAAAAAAACATCATCTATCTTTTCAGTTCATATATGAATCAAAAACATGAAATTAAATCTTATATACCCTTTGGAAGTAAACAGGCATCCATGAGAGAAGAACAAAGTATCCCTGTGAAACAACTTAACAAATACGTATGAGTTTTTTTTAACAAGAAAGATGTGGCATTGCTATATAACAAAGATACTATCAAACTCAAACTCACCCAGTTGTTAGTCATATTAGCAAAAATGATTGCCCAAGTAGGCAATTTCGATAAAAGAAGGCGTAAAGATGGGTTAGATTTCGTCGAATTGGTTGTTGAATGAAAAGGTTTTCCAGCCTGGATAAGCCTGAGTTCTGATCCAGTGATGAAAGGATTGTCTTGTGGGTTGTTTGTAACGCCTCTAGACCAAGTGGACACCCACAACAGACCTAAAGATGCAAAAAGAATGAATGGACCAGAGATTCCTATAGAAGATAACATAAGCGGCGTCAATAGAAGTCCCACAACATTTCCCATGTGAAACCCGGCCATCGATATACCAACCGCACTCGCTCGTTCATCCGTTGGAAACCACCTGAGGAAACGATATAATGAACTTAGGCTGTGATTGTTCCATGTTTTCAAAGTTAAACATAGTTAAAAAGTAAATTTTTAGGATATAATTACCGAGAGAGAAGGGTGGTCATGGAGGGCATTGCAACGCCTTCAGCGAGGCCAAAGAAGGCGCGGACACATAATAAGGCTAATGTCGAGTGTGCGGCTGCCCAAGGAGTGAGTAAAGTGGCTAAGGACCACAATGCCACTCCCCAAGCCAATACTTTTTTTCCTCCGTACCGATCCACCAGTGCTCCACCAATAACCGATGAGAAAATGTAACCCCATAGGAAAGAGGACTGCAAAATAAATAAGTTTCAATCCATATTAAAAACCATAATAGTTTTAGCCAAACAATGTAAGTGGTCCTCATGAAAGAGTCCTGACCATGAACCTAACATAAAATATCAATCTAGTAACTGAAGTCATCCATCGAGTTTCATTTACACATAGCTTTGAAGCCAACCAAAAACTAAAAAAGAAAAGGGAAATGAACGTGACCCACACCACAAACGATTTGGTAACAAGTCTCACACTCACATTAAGGTCAAGCCTTCTCCACGCTTGCCGCCCAAACTTAAGCACGTACCATTTTCTCAACAACCACACCCTTTTTTTTTTTAAGATATGTATATATCAATAATTTTTATTTCTTGTGTGGTATCATCTTAATCACCGGATATTCAAGTGTTTTACACTATAAATAGTAAAATACAATTACGTAAACTTCGAAAGATTACAATCCGTAAAAATATATGTTAGCTATTTAAACAAGGAAACCATATCTAGAAATCTTCATTTGTTTTGTAAAGTTGATTTCTTCAAGATACGCGGATCAAGAATGTAAACTAGTGGAGTTAATGAATGAATAAACCAAAATATTAGGAGATTAAGAAAATACCTGAACTACCCCTAAAAATGAACTCGACCAACCAAGCTTCTCGGCGAGAGGAACCACCGCGACGGACATAACAACTCGGTCGGCGTTACACAGACACATCATACACGCCGTCAATATCACTACCTTAATCCTCTCCGGCATCATCGTAATCGCCTCCGTTTCTCCTCCTCCGAACAGTATTCCCTCCGCCGCGCATCTTTCCGGCGAATGATTTCTCTTCTTAGCCGCCGCCGCAACAACCACTTCACCTCTTCTTTTCTCTTGGCTTTCAGAAACTAAACGTAAAGTCTCACATCGAATCTGATTCTTTCGGGCACCAAACCAGAAACCCAGAAGGGCTTTCCGGGTTGTGATCGGATTCAGACGGAAACTCAAAAGACATGACGAATGCTGCATAGGTTTTACCGATGCTGTTACCGCCATTAACAAATATTTATAAAAGATTAACTTTTCATGCCACTAATGATATAAATGTTTAGGAGTGGTTAGAGTAACGAGAAAGAGAAAGAAAGAGTTTCAGCGAGAGAGCGAATCCGCCATGAAAGAAGCGTTTCTAAAGTCTTGTGCTGGTGGTGTTTGGTGGTGAAGGGTATTATAGTCAATTTAAAATAGTTTCTGCTGCGTCCTACGTGGAGACACGTGACGTGTTCATATGGCAAAGTGACTCCGCCACGTCAACCCAAATACTACAACCGCAATGTATGTCAATTTTAACAATTGCAATCTATGTTTATTTTAACAATTGCAAGATGTGAAAATTGAAAAATATTTAAGGATATAATGTATTAGTATGAGTATTGAAGAATATGTTTTTTTTTTTTGGTAAACAAAAGAATATGTTAATAAGTGAAAAATATTAAAGAATTACAGCGAATGGACTATTTGATTGAATGAATAAAAAGCGTTCTTTTACTTGCGAAAATGAGAACGACATATTTGCAAGATGCCACGTATTTGAAAATAGTCCAAACTAGGAAAGAAAAAGCCCAATCATTTGAAAGCGTAATCCATTCAAAGCCCAAAAAGGAAAAAAAATACAGTAAATATCAATGAGACAGAACATTATCATGTGATTGATGTCCATGTAAGACAAAAGTCACAAAGACATTAGGAACTCCACATATTCGAATGCCAATATGCCATGCTAAAAACATTTGGTTATTCAATTCAGTTACAAATTTGAATATGTTATAAAAATAACTTAAAACATTTCGCATGCAGTTTCGCAACCAATTTATTTTATTTTATTTTTCAAACAAATTTATTTTCATAATTATAAAACTAGTTTTTCCATTACGTGATTTCATAGTTATGATGAAGCCACTATTTGTGTATCCTCATAG